>CARXXK010000002.1:19106301-19363811 GCA_949089665.1 Macrosiphum euphorbiae | reverse complement strand
ACGGCAGTGGCGCATTTAGGGGGGGGCAAAGGGGGCAATTGCCCCCGGCGGCAAATTTATAGGGGCGGCAGTTTTTGTACCTATATATTTATTAAAAATTATAATAATATAAAATATATAATTTTGTAATTTGTTCTAAAGTAATGTTAGCCGCTAGGTACCTAACAAAATATGAAGCAATTTGAAAATAATATGTAATTTACATAAATCATTTACACATACGAAATTGATCGCTAAACAATTTCAGGTTTGTTAATTGTTATGTTATAAATTCAGACTGCCTATGGGCTATGAAAACATAAATCTATTATTATTATTTATTACGTTGGCAACAGTGACATAAATTATAAGATAAGTACATATTTTGTTATCTTAGATAGAATCAAAAATGAGCTAGAAAAAAGAAAAATAGCCTATGGGCTATGATCAGTTATTTGAAAAATACTCGTTTTTCTTTCAATTGGAAAAATTGAACAGCGTAGAAATCAGAGAACAGGCAAAATGTCTTTAAGATATATATGCAGATGATTTAGGAAGTTCTTTTCCCAATGAATGTGTTCACTTTAAGTCACATATAAAGAACCTCAAAGTTGATGAAAGACCTAAAAATATTCAGCAAATGCTTATATTTATCAAAAATAATGATTTTTCTGAAATGTATCCTTACATTGTTATTGCGTTAAGAATGTTATTATGTACATCATGTAGTAACTGTTTCACTGAACGGTCTTTTTCAGCTTTAAAAAGAGTAAAATCATACCTAAGATCAAATATAAAAGAGGAAAGATTAAATGCGTTGGCAATCCTAAATATTGAAAACGACATTACAACAAAACTAAATTATAATCATGTTATTAATAATTTTGCTACTAGACAAGCACGAAGAAGATTTTAAAAGCTGAAAAAGACCTTTTGGAGGAAAAGTTTTTACATAACCTCAATGTTTAAATGATGTTTAATAAATTTACATATACTATTTATTTTTATTTTTTTTTGTAGAGGGGGGGGGGTAGGGCGGCAAAAATACGTTGCCCCGGGGCGCATATTTTCTAAATGCGCCACTGCTCACAGTTACCTACTATAGTTATTTTACACGATTTAAACGCGTTAATTGTTTCATGTCTGTGGATTGCTTTCCACAATTCCGCATTTTTATCTTGTTGTTGCAGCATATTACGAGTGTATTTAAATTGTTGTTTTTTTTTGTAATTTTTATTTGAATTACGGTTTAATAACATTTTCAAAATATTTTGATTATTTTGAAACTGTTTAGGGACATTTTAATTTTCATTTTTTTTTTAGTTTTTTTTTTGTAAAAATATCAATAAAATTGTATTGTTGGTTGCGAAAGCTTGAAACATTTAATAAGGAAATCGCTACACGAGAAACGAGTGAATATCCAATATTGTAAAATTATGAACTTTAAACGCTCATAAAAATTTAATTTGACTTTCCGTTAGAGATTTTTTTATTTATTGAACATTAAGTTTGAAACACAATTTTCTTTTTAAATCTGAGCTTTAAAATTATTATTATTACAATTTAATTACAATTTAAGAAATAAGTTTTATAAAAATTAAATTTGATAATTGTTCAATTTATATTTATATTTTATTAATATTTTATTAAGACTTACTACTGTGCATTCTTTTGTGTCTCTCCATTGTCCCTTTATGATTGAATTCTTTTAAACACTAAAATAGTTTTAAAATTAGAAAAATCCACTATGCAATTAATATTTTAATAAAATACTAACAATATCACAGGTAAATATTGTGTTGGTTCCCATATGTATTTTCATGTGTCGATTCAAATTTTTTTGATTTTTGAATGTTTTTTTGCATTTATTGCAAACTGCATCTAAATTTTGAGGGGGGGGGGGGTTTAAATAAAATATTATTTGTACACTGATTACTTCCAAGGTGTTTACCCCTCGGCAAAACATAATATACAGAAAATAAGAAATGTAGGTAATATATTGAATTACAAAAAGTATTTAAATTTACCTAAATGCATTTTTTCATGGCTTTGTAACAGTAATTTGCTAATGAACTCTCTTTGGCATGTTTTACATTTAATTTTTTTCCGTTCCGGGTGGACTTTTCTTAAGTGATTAATTAATATGTCTTTTCTGAAGAAAATTTTTTGACAATCCTTAAATCAATTCATTATAAGTTAAAATATTCACAATGTATAAATAAATTATATTTACTTGACAAAAAAACGGTCGTCCCTTTTCTCCATTGCAACCTGTTTGCATTGTGTGACGTTTTACATCAAATTTTTTTGTAAATTGTGTAAAACATCCGGTGCATGAATTAAATGTTTGAACTAAAATGAGTACCAAATTAAAAAGTGGTTCACAAAAACGGCGCCTAAAAGATCAAAAAATGCTAGTCAAAGCCGGTTCTGATCCCAAACAAAAGAAATTATCATTTTCAAAGGAAGTCGAAATCACAAATGTCAACTCAAACGATTTCTCTGGTTTTTCAAATGAAGACAAAGTTACCATTTGGTCTGAATCAGAAGTAGCACTCAAGTAGGTATAATTATTAATTAATTATTATATGATATAATATTAAAATGTATTTACACAAATATGTATTTATTAGAAGAAACAAGACACAGATACAATTTGTGAACCAGATTTACCAGTTTGTTTCTGATCAAACAATACATATTTGTACTTCAACTGTGAACATCGAAAAATGTATACAGGAAACAATATATGAAGTTAAAGAATCTAGTGAATCTACTATCCGGGAATCTAGTTCAACTTCTGCTTTTGGTAATGTTGCATTTTAATTTTTTTATCTTTCTAGATCATAAAATTCATTAGAAATAAAATTGCCTTTCTTAAAAAAACCATACAATTCTGTGTTCAAAATAAAAAAACACTCTACTTACTACAAAAGTAACTATTATATTATCAAAAAATATTTTAAAATTATTATTACAATATTTTAGGTGATCATCCAGTGGCATCAACTAGTGAGAATGTTCATAATTCAGATTTGGTTAATTGTGTAGATGATTTGGATCTTGATGTTATTTCTATTAAATGTGTATCTGATACAATATTTAATGAAGGTAAGAGTAAAATTTGCAATTTTTTATAATGATAAATTCATCTATATACAAACATAATATTATTATTTTTTTGTTTCCAGAACTTAATGCTAAATATTTCAAAAAACCAGATAAACATAATGTGATTCAATACTGGCTTTTTCCACCCCATCAACCAGAAACAAACATTCCATTTACTGCATTGAAAACATATTTTCGAAAAGATGGAGGAAGACGAATGTGGGTGTCATATAACCATGGTGATTTAAAAATTGTACCATTTATGCCAGATTTGTCTCATGGACAGCTTTGTCAAGAGTATAATGACTTTGTTTCCAAGTGGGCCAAATTAAAAAGAAATTGTATAAGTGATCAATATAAGGAAGATATTGAATTAAGATGGAGAAGATAATGGTTTGTATGCTTAAATTATAAGTCTATTGGTTATGTCTTCAGTTTACCTATAACATTTTTATTCTTTACAGAACAAAATTATATGGATAATGAAAGATGTTCTCATAATTCTGATGAAACAAAGGAAAAGTGCTGCGTTGTTTGTTGTTTTAGCGTAATAGTTAATTATAATTTATTTAGTAATGCTTACCCAGGTCTGTATTTTGCATATAAATTGTTACTCACGTTTTCAATCACTCAAGTAGGATGTGAACGTAGTTTTTCAAAACTTAAGTATGTTAAAAATTATTTAAGAAATTCAATGTCACAAGAAAATTTAGAAAGTTTTATGTTAATGTGTGTTGAAAAAGAAATGTTAACTGAAATTAACCCTAATGATATAATTGATAAGGTGGCTGCACATAGTGAAATATTAAAAAAAATAATATATAATATTAATATATTAATTTCTACCTAATAAAAAATAAGCCAGAATTGCAGCATACTATTATTTTTTTTTACATCCTCAAACAGTGTACACAAAATGACAAAATTTGATTAGTAACCGTACTGCGAGTGAAGCGAGTAAAAATTTTTTGGGCCCTTCCGTTCGGGGCCCCCTTGAATTAATTTCCCGGTAACATAAAATAGCCCTATCCGCCCCTGGTTATACGTCAACAACAAACCCTGATAATATCATAGTCCATACTCCATAGATATATAATAGTGTACTTTGGAAGTTTCAAGTACCCACGAATAATATTATACAATCACAAACGAAATAACTAAAATAGTTATTCTAGGTTTTTTATGTAATTTCATCCAAATTTGAACTTAAAATGACTATAAAAATAAACTGTGCTTATGTATTTTATAGATTTTTTGGTAACAGAATTAACTACTTACGTGGAATCTTGTTTTAAATTTTCAATCCTTAGATATAAAAGTTGAACATTTTATACATTTTTAACTACAAATTAATTATTCAATTTTAAATTTGATTAATTTTGTCAAAATTTGATGTTTAAATGCTTATAAAAAAAAATTGTGAATATGTATTTTTAATATTTTTCAACTGATATTGTAACAGTATATCAGGACCCTTGTATTACATTTTTACACTTTTTGGCCCATTCGATAAAACTTTATTGATATTTATAGAAAAAAAACTAAAATAATTGAAAACTGAAAATGTCCCTTAACAGCTCAAAAAGAGTCAAAATATTTTCAAAGTTGCATGGTGTATAGGAAATGTTCATGTACCTATCTACAGTTTTTCGTTTTTGAAGTACAACAAAATAAGGAAATCGCTACATGAGAAATCGAGTGAATATTGTAAAAATTTGAATTTCAAACGCTTATAAAAATTTAATTTGACTTCCTTATACACATTTATTTGTTGATAAAGGTAGATAATCTTATAAGGAATCTTGCATCATTTTTAACTACAAAATAATTCAATTTTGTCAAAATTCGATCTTAAAATGCTTATAAAAAAAAATGTGCCTATATTTTTTTAATATTTTTCAACTGATATTGTTACAATATAGTTGCAATACAATATATCCCTAGCCGTGTATTAAATTTTTACACTTTTTGGCCCAACAGATAAAACTTTATTGATATTTATAAAAAAAAAAATAACAAAATTGAAAACTGAAAATGTCCGTAAACAGCTCAAAAAGAGTCAAAATATTTTCAAAATTGTATGCTGTATAGGAAATGCTAATATAAACATTCAGTGAAATTTTCATGTACCTATCTACAGTTTTTTCGTTTTGAAGTACAACAAAATATGGAAATTGCTACATGAGAAATCGAGTGAATATCCAATGTTGGAAAAATTAGTATTTCAAACGCTCATAAAAATTTAATTTGACTTTCTGGTAGATATTTTTTTTTGATAAAGGTTGATAATCTTATAATTAATCTTGTATTGCAGTTTAAATCTTAGATTTAAAAAGAAAAATTTTTACGAATTCTTAACTCAAAATAATTTTTTAATTTTCTTTATTTTTCCGTATTTTGTCAGTTTTTGAATTTTAAATGCTTATAAAAGAAAATTGTGACTAAGGATTTTTAATATTTTTCATCTGCCTTTGAAACAATATACTAGGAGCCTTCAAAATATTTTGCAAAAGTTATCTTGTATAGAAAATGCAAATATAAACAACCACTGAAAATTTCATGTATTTATTTACTATTTGCAAGTATATAGGTCATAATACAAAGTTAACTAGGTACCTAAGTTACCTAGTACTACTAGGCTAGTAGGTACCTAAGGTAATTAATATAACCTACCTATTATTTTTCAAAGGAAATAATTTTGCAGAACTATAATTAATAGACCATAATTAACTAGACAACATTACATTTCACTATTTATCATAAAAACAACAAGCATAAATATAACTACTTAAACTACAAAACTAATACAAAATTACTTTCAGAAAATGCTGATGATCCAGGCAACCAATACCTTGCACTACTGCCGAATCTTCATCTAAAATATCTAGTATGGCTAGATCAACATCATCATACTGGCTTTTTTTCCTCCCGCTTTGCCAGTGAATTCTCCCTTCTTATTATCCCTCTTTTCCTACAGAATAAAGTGAATAAACCATTAACATATATAATATAATCAAGGGCAATTAAATATTTTTAACTTAACTAATCCTAATAAATATATAATTACAAACTAGAGGTAGGTACTTACTAAAGTGCGACATTTCCACAGCCCATACAACTTGTCCCTAGTGAACTGCCAAGAACGGTCTGATGTTGCAAGTTGTAATGCTTGGGCTATTTTATGGACACTTTTCCAAGATTCCACTTTTTCATCATTTGATGTTGTTTTAAAATTACCAAACAATACACTTTTGTTTTGCCGTATAGCATCCAATAGCGTAAGTTTATTTTGGGTTTTAATTTTCATCATTTTACAAAATATATTATTCACTGACAATTAATTGAAACTTATAACTTATAAGAAAAGAAACACAGACTACAGAAGTTTTTGTTATTAACTTTTAAGCCGACTAAGAATGATAAGTGATAACAGCTGTTTAACAATATGATAACAAAATGAAAAGTGGTAACTCAATTATCATAATGTTACCATCATTTGCAAAGTCTATTACCTATTTTATTTTTATTTTTTATGTGGAATGAAAAGATTTCGCACTTAGCAAAGTTTGAAAAGTAAAAAGTTGCAAAGTGTGTTGGTGGAATAGGCCCCAAGACTCATTTTTAAACTTTTTTAATTTTGGAGCTTTTAGATTCAGAAATAAAAAGGTGCTCTTCTGTACAGTATTTTACAAGTGGGTCACTGTATAATGGATAGTATTAAATTTTAATTCAATGCCATAATATCACTGTATGAGAAAAACGATTCTGAGCGGATACGGTATATCAGTCTAGGTGTAAGACATATTATACTTATCTATCGTATTAAAAAAAAATTACCTAAAATAGGTACCTATAATAAATTCCAAATTAATCATATCACAATATCCATTAGGTACTTATAATGCGTTATACGCAGGGGCGGATAGGCCTATAGGGAAATCGGGATTTTCCCGGTGGGCCCCTGTCCGTACCTAATTATGGGGCCCCCAGTCTCAATACCGTATTTTATGTTTGAAATGTTATTTATCAAACAACTATATAATATCAAACTATATACAAATTAGAAAATAGTTTATTTTATTGGTTTATAATTATAAATAATAATGAATACTTTACAAAATAAAATACTACAAATACTTTTGCGTTTACGTTAATTATACATGACATTGTAGTATTGTACGTAGTACGTATGGTAATCATTGATTATAAATAGTACAGACGGTACAGTTGATATAGCCAGGGTCGGATCGCGGACTAGGCCTCCGGCTAGTTTGGACCCCCAGACTTCATGTCCAATGTTCATATTTTAAAATTAAATAAGATTACCATTTATTTAGTAACTGTATTTAAACATACAACATGTCTTCACATTTTAAAGGGCTCCTTATAAAATAAATTAATATTATTTCTAAGAAAAAGGGTCTGACAGTTTTTTTTCCATTCGTAGATTCGATTGGTTTTATTTGTTTAGTCGTAATAATAGTTATAAATAAATATTACTGATAACTACCAAATAGCTATTATTAGCGTTACATTATTATTTAATAATATAAATAAATATACAAGACTGGCACGCACGCCCGCGTGCCTGCGTCAACTCGTTATTGACAGTCTGCTATGAGTGTCACAACTCACAGTCAGTGGCGCATTTAGGGGGGGGCAAAGGGGGCAATTGCCCCCGGCGGCAAATTTATAGGGGCGGCAGTTTTTGTACCTATATATTTATTAAAAATTATAATAATATAAAATATATAATTTTGTAATTTGTTCTAAAGTAATGTTAGCCGCTAGGTACCTAACAAAATATGAAGCAATTTGAAAATAATATGTAATTTACATAAATCATTTACACATACGAAATTGATCGCTAAACAATTTCAGGTTTGTTAATTGTTATGTTATAAATTCAGACTGCCTATGGGCTATGAAAACATAAATCTATTATTATTATTTATTACGTTGGCAACAGTGACATAAATTATAAGATAAGTACATATTTTGTTATCTTAGATAGAATCAAAAATGAGCTAGAAAAAAGAAAAATAGCCTATGGGCTATGATCAGTTATTTGAAAAATACTCGTTTTTCTTTCAATTGGAAAAATTGAACAGCGTAGAAATCAGAGAACAGGCAAAATGTCTTTAAGATATATATGCAGATGATTTAGGAAGTTCTTTTCCCAATGAATGTGTTCACTTTAAGTCACATATAAAGAACCTCAAAGTTGATGAAAGACCTAAAAATATTCAGCAAATGCTTATATTTATCAAAAATAATGATTTTTCTGAAATGTATCCTTACATTGTTATTGCGTTAAGAATGTTATTATGTACATCATGTAGTAACTGTTTCACTGAACGGTCTTTTTCAGCTTTAAAAAGAGTAAAATCATACCTAAGATCAAATATAAAAGAGGAAAGATTAAATGCGTTGGCAATCCTAAATATTGAAAACGACATTACAACAAAACTAAATTATAATCATGTTATTAATAATTTTGCTACTAGACAAGCACGAAGAAGATTTTAAAAGCTGAAAAAGACCTTTTGGAGGAAAAGTTTTTACATAACCTCAATGTTTAAATGATGTTTAATAAATTTACATATACTATTTATTTTTATTTTTTTTTGTAGAGGGGGGGGGTAGGGGCGGCAAAAATACGTTGCCCCGGGGCGCATATTTTCTAAATGCGCCACTGCTCACAGTTACCTACTATAGTTATTTAAACGATTTAAACGATTTAATTGTTTCATGTCTGTGGATTGCTTTCCACAATTCCGCATTTTTATCTTGTTGTTGCAGCATATTACGAGTGTATTTAAATTGTTGTTTTTTTTTGTAATTTTTATTTGAATTACGGTTTAATAACATTTTCAAAATAATTTGATTTATTTTGAACTGTTTAGGGACATTTTAATTTTCATTTTTTTTTTAGTTTTTTTTTTGTAAAAATATCAATAAAATTGTATTTGTTGGTTGCGAAAGCTTGAAAATTTAATAAGGAAATCGCTACACGAGAAATCGAGTGAATATCCAATATTGTAAAATTATGAACTTTAAACGCTCATAAAAATTTAATTTGACTTTCCGTTAGAGATTTTTTTATTTATTGAACATTAAGTTTGAAACACAATTTTCTTTTTAAATCTGAGCTTTAAAATTATTATTATTACAATTTAATTACAATTTAAGAAAATAAGTTTTTATAAAAATTAAATTTGATAATTGTTCAATTTATATTTATATTTTATTAATATTTTATTAAGACTTACTACTGTGCATTCTTTTGTGTCTCTCCATTGTCCCTTTATGATTGAATTCTTTTAAACACTAAAATAGTTTTAAAATTAGAAAAATCCACTATGCAATTAATATTTTAATAAAATACTAACAATATCACAGGTAAATATTGTGTTGGTTCCCATATGTATTTTCATGTGTCGATTCAAATTTTTTTGATTTTTGAATGTTTTTTTGCATTTATTGCAAACTGCATCTAAATTTTGAGGGGGGGGGGGGTTTAAATAAAATATTATTTGTACACTGATTACTTCCAAGGTGTTTACCCCTCGGCATAAACATAATATACAGAAAATAAGAAATGTAGGTAATATATTGAATTACAAAAAGTATTTAAATTTACCTAAATGCATTTTTTCATGGCTTTGTAACAGTAATTTGCTAATGAACTCTCTTTGGCATGTTTTACATTTAATTTTTTTCCGTTCCGGGTGGACTTTTCTTAAGTGATTAATTAATATGTCTTTTCTGAAGAAAATTTTTTGACAATCCTTAAATCAATTCATTATAAGTTAAAATATTCACAATGTATAAATAAATTATATTTACTTGACAAAAAAACGGTCGTCCCTTTTCTCCATTGCAACCTGTTTGCATTGTGTGACGTTTTACATCAAATTTTTTTGTAAATTGTGTAAAACATCCGGTGCATGAATTAAATGTTTGAACTAAAATGAGTACCAAATTAAAAAGTGGTTCACAAAAACGGCGCCTAAAAGATCAAAAAATGCTAGTCAAAGCCGGTTCTGATCCCAAACAAAAGAAATTATCATTTTCAAAGGAAGTCGAAATCACAAATGTCAACTCAAACGATTTCTCTGGTTTTTCAAATGAAGACAAAGTTACCATTTGGTCTGAATCAGAAGTAGCACTCAAGTAGGTATAATTATTAATTAATTATTATATGATATAATATTAAAATGTATTTACACAAATATGTATTTATTAGAAGAAACAAGACACAGATACAATTTGTGAACCAGATTTACCAGTTGTTTCTGATCAAAACAAATACATATTTTGTACTTCAACTGTGAACATCGAAAAATGTATACAGGAAACAATATATGAAGTTAAAGAATCTAGTGAATCTACTATCCGGGAATCTAGTTCAACTTCTGCTTTTGGTAATGTTGCATTTTAATTTTTTTATCTTTCTAGATCATAAAAATTCATTAGAAATAAAATTGCCTTTCTTAAAAAACCATACAATTCTGTGTTCAAAATAAAAAAAACACTCTAATTACTACAAAAGTACCTATTATTATTATCAAAAAATATTTTAAAATTATTATTACAATATTTTAGGTGATCATCCAGTGGCATCAACTAGTGAGAATGTTCATAATTCAGATTTGGTTAATTGTGTAGATGATTTGGATCTTGATGTTATTTCTATTAAATGTGTATCTGATACAATATTTAATGAAGGTAAGAGTAAAATTTGCAATTTTTTATAATGATAAATTCATCTATATACAAACATAATATTATTATTTTTTTGTTTCCAGAACTTAATGCTAAATATTTCAAAAAACCAGATAAACATAATGTGATTCAATACTGGCTTTTCCACCCCCATCAACCAGAAACAAACATTCCATTTACTGCATTGAAAACATATTTTCGAAAAGATGGAGGAAGACGAATGTGGGTGTCATATAACCATGGTGATTTAAAAATTGTACCATTTATGCCAGATTTGTCTCATGGACAGCTTTGTCAAGAGTATAATGACTTTGTTTCCAAGTGGCCAAAATTAAAAAGAAATTGTATAAGTGATCAATATAAGGAAGATATTGAATTAAGATGGAGAAGATAATGGTTTGTATGCTTAAATTATAAGTCTATTGGTTATGTCTTCAGTTTACCTATAACATTTTTATTCTTTACAGAACAAAATTATATGGATAATGAAAGATGTTCTCATAATTCTGATGAAACAAAGGAAAAGTGCTGCGTTGTTTGTTGTTTTAGCGTAATAGTTAATTATAATTTATTTAGTAATGCTTACCCAGGTCTGTATTTTGCATATAAATTGTTACTCACGTTTTCAATCACTCAAGTAGGATGTGAACGTAGTTTTTCAAAACTTAAGTATGTTAAAAATTATTTAAGAAATTCAATGTCACAAGAAAATTTAGAAAGTTTTATGTTAATGTGTGTTGAAAAAGAAATGTTAACTGAAATTAACCCTAATGATATAATTGATAAGGTGGCTGCACATAGTGAAATATTAAAAAAAATAATATATAATATTAATATATTAATTTCTACCTAATAAAAAATAAGCCAGAATTGCAGCATACTATTATTTTTTTTTACATCCTCAAACAGTGTACACAAAATGACAAAATTTGATTAGTAACCGTACTGCGAGTGAAGCGAGTAAAAATTTTTTGGGCCCTTCCGTTCGGGGCCCCCTTGAATTAATTTCCCGGTAACATAAAATAGCCCTATCCGCCCCTGGTTATACGTCAACAACAAACCCTGATAATATCATAGTCCATACTCCATAGATATATAATAGTGTACTTTGGAAGTTTCAAGTACCCACGAATAATATTATACAATCACAACGAAATAACTAAAATAGTTATTCTAGGTTTTTATGTAATTTCATCCAAATTTGAACTTAAAATGACTATAAAAATAAACTGTGCTTATGTATTTTATAGATTTTTTGGTAACAGAATTAACTACTTACGTGGAATCTTGTTTTAAATTTTCAATCCTTAGATATAAAAGTTGAACATTTTATACATTTTTAACTACAAATTAATTATTCAATTTTAAATTTGATTAATTTTGTCAAAATTTGATGTTTAAATGCTTATAAAAAAAAATTGTGAATATGTATTTTTAATATTTTTCAACTGATATTGTAACAGTATATCAGGACCCTTGTATTACATTTTTACACTTTTTGGCCCATTCGATAAAACTTTATTGATATTTATAGAAAAAAAACTAAAATAATTGAAAACTGAAAATGTCCCTTAACAGCTCAAAAAGAGTCAAAATATTTTCAAAGTTGCATGGTGTATAGGAAATGTTCATGTACCTATCTACAGTTTTTCGTTTTTGAAGTACAACAAAATAAGGAAATCGCTACATGAGAAATCGAGTGAATATTGTAAAAATTTGAATTTCAAACGCTTATAAAAATTTAATTTGACTTCCTTATACACATTTATTTGTTGATAAAGGTAGATAATCTTATAAGGAATCTTGCATCATTTTTAACTACAAAATAATTCAATTTTGTCAAAATTCGATCTTAAAATGCTTATAAAAAAAAATGTGCCTATATTTTTTTAATATTTTTCAACTGATATTGTTACAATATAGTTGCAATACAATATATCCCTAGCCGTGTATTAAATTTTTACACTTTTTGGCCCAACAGATAAAACTTTATTGATATTTATAAAAAAAAAAATAACAAAATTGAAAACTGAAAATGTCCGTAAACAGCTCAAAAAGAGTCAAAATATTTTCAAAATTGTATGCTGTATAGGAAATGCTAATATAAACATTCAGTGAAATTTTCATGTACCTATCTACAGTTTTTCGTTTTTGAAGTACAACAAAATATGGAAATTGCTACATGAGAAATCGAGTGAATATCCAATGTTGGAAAAATTAGTATTTCAAACGCTCATAAAAATTTAATTTGACTTTCTGGTAGATATTTTTTTTTGATAAAGGTTGATAATCTTATAATTAATCTTGTATTGCAGTTTAAAATCTTAGATTTAAAAAGAAAAATTTTTACGAATTCTTAACTCAAAATAATTTTTTAATTTTCTTTATTTTTCCGTATTTTGTCAGTTTTTGAATTTTAAATGCTTATAAAAGAAAATTGTGACTAAGGATTTTTAATATTTTTCATCTGCCTTTGAAACAATATACTAGGAGCCTTCAAAATATTTTGCAAAAGTTATCTTGTATAGAAAATGCAAATATAAACAACCACTGAAAATTTCATGTATTTATTTACTATTTGCAAGTATATAGGTCATAATACAAAGTTAACTAGGTACCTAAGTTACCTAGTACTACTAGGCTAGTAGGTACCTAAGGTAATTAATATAACCTACCTATTATTTTTCAAAGGAAATAATTTTGCAGAACTATAATTAATAGACCATAATTAACTAGACAACATTACATTTCACTATTTATCATAAAAACAACAAGCATAAATATAACTACTTAAACTACAAAACTAATACAAAATTACTTTCAGAAAATGCTGATGATCCAGGCAACCAATACCTTGCACTACTGCCGAATCTTCATCTAAAATATCTAGTATGGCTAGATCAACATCATCATACTGGCTTTTTTTCCTCCCGCTTTGCCAGTGAATTCTCCCTTCTTATTATCCCTCTTTTCCTACAGAATAAAGTGAATAAACCATTAACATATATAATATAATCAAGGGCAATTAAATATTTTTAACTTAACTAATCCTAATAAATATATAATTACAAACTAGAGGTAGGTACTTACTAAAGTGCGACATTTCCACAGCCCATACAACTTGTCCCTAGTGAACTGCCAAGAACGGTCTGATGTTGCAAGTTGTAATGCTTGGGCTATTTTATGGACACTTTTCCAAGATTCCACTTTTTCATCATTTGATGTTGTTTTAAAATTACCAAACAATACACTTTTGTTTTGCCGTATAGCATCCAATAGCGTAAGTTTATTTTGGGTTTTAATTTTCATCATTTTACAAAATATATTATTCACTGACAATTAATTGAAACTTATAACTTATAAGAAAAGAAACACAGACTACAGAAGTTTTTGTTATTAACTTTTAAGCCGACTAAGAATGATAAGTGATAACAGCTGTTTAACAATATGATAACAAAATGAAAAGTGGTAACTCAATTATCATAATGTTACCATCATTTGCAAAGTCTATTACCTATTTTATTTTTATTTTTTATGTGGAATGAAAAGATTTCGCACTTAGCAAAGTTTGAAAAGTAAAAAGTTGCAAAGTGTGTTGGTGGAATAGGCCCCAAGACTCATTTTTAAACTTTTTTAATTTTGGAGCTTTTAGATTCAGAAATAAAAAGGTGCTCTTCTGTACAGTATTTTACAAGTGGGTCACTGTATAATGGATAGTATTAAATTTTAATTCAATGCCATAATATCACTGTATGAGAAAAACGATTCTGAGCGGATACGGTATATCAGTCTAGGTGTAAGACATATTATACTTATCTATCGTATTAAAAAAAAATTACCTAAAATAGGTACCTATAATAAATTCCAAATTAATCATATCACAATATCCATTAGGTACTTATAATGCGTTATACGCAGGGGCGGATAGGCCTATAGGGAAATCGGGATTTTCCCGGTGGGCCCCTGTCCGTACCTAATTATGGGGCCCCCAGTCTCAATACCGTATTTTATGTTTGAAATGTTATTTATCAAACAACTATATAATATCAAACTATATACAAATTAGAAAATAGTTTATTTTATTGGTTTATAATTATAAATAATAATGAATACTTTACAAAATAAAATACTACAAATACTTTTGCGTTTACGTTAATTATACATGACATTGTAGTATTGTACGTAGTACGTATGGTAATCATTGATTATAAATAGTACAGACGGTACAGTTGATATAGCCAGGGTCGGATCGCGGACTAGGCCTCCGGCTAGTTTGGACCCCCAGACTTCATGTCCAATGTTCATATTTTAAAATTAAATAAGATTACCATTTATTTAGTAACTGTATTTAAACATACAACATGTCTTCACATTTTAAAGGGCTCCTTATAAAATAAATTAATATTATTTCTAAGAAAAAGGGTCTGACAGTTTTTTTTCCATTCGTAGATTCGATTGGTTTTATTTGTTTAGTCGTAATAATAGTTATAAATAAATATTACTGATAACTACCAAATAGCTATTATTAGCGTTACATTATTATTTAATAATATAAATAAATATACAAGACTGGCACGCACGCCCGCGTGCCTGCGTCAACTCGTTATTGACAGTCTGCTATGAGTGTCACAACTCACAGTCAGTGGCGCATTTAGGTCATTTGTATTAAAGTAACACCAAAAATCAAATTCAATTTTGTGAAAAATCGATTTTGCGTAAAAATTCCCGTTTTTTCTTAATATTTCTTTTGTTTTTCTTGGCGCTTTTGAAAATTACTTTGAATTTTAAATTTTGACCCTCTTTCATTTTTATGTTGTTTTTCTCAGTGCTTGTGAAAACTATTGGGAATTTTAAAATTTGACCTCCCGAACGTACCAACTAGATTCACTTTCCCATCGAACAAGATACTGAAGTTGAAAATCGAAGAATTATTTCGACTACTTATCGTGTACACGGACACAAAAATAAAAATAAAGAGTAAAAAAAAACCCACATCATTCTAAAATCAAAACATTCTTCGTTTTACTCAGAATCTAAAATATTTCACTCACTCCGTCATAATATTTTTAACTACAAAATAATTTGTAAATTTTTATATGATTTTATTATTAATAATTTTGTAGAACTTTAAACTTTAAACGCTTATAAAAACCTAAAAAAAGGGTAAATTAGAATTTGAAAGTGCTAATGCTTTTTTTAAGTTTTTTCAAAAAAAGAAGAAACAATAACAATAACGATCTACTGTGGCTTATAGTCATTATCGATTTTATCTATAGAAAACGAAAAGCAGCAGAAATTGATTTTGCCGAGAGAAAATAGAGAAAAGTGTTAGGTAATCGTTAACAAATTTAAATTATTTACCTATGTTCTATTGTGCACTCCATTTCCATTTATTATTAATTTGAGACCATTTCCGAATTCTTTATTTTTATTATTAATATGTACATATTTATATTTGCTTATAACATTATATTTCGTCATAATATGTTATTTTATTTTTATTAGACGATAAGAAATAATATACAAGTTGAGCATAATATATAACTGTTTCGTATTTATGTGTTATTTTCCGAGCATCATGGTACAAAGGGTTGTGTGAAAAAGGCGCCAGATGGCATTTTGGCGTGAGGCGTAATTTATTAGGGTCTACTATTATAATGATAGCATCATAATATTATAACAATCATATAGATTAAAACCATATTTTTATTCAATGATTATTTAAAAAATACGTATAAATAAAAAAAAAATAATAAAAAAAAATTGAATACAAAAGTTAGCCAGCGGTAGGTACATACTATGTAATATACACGCGTACGTATTACTATTATTAAATTACATTAGTAATATTTCACAGTACCTCACACGCATACATAATGAATAATCAATGTTGTAGTATGAATAAAAGAAAAATATTACTATTTATACTATTACAATGGTATGTTATATAATTTAGAAATATATGTATATATTTTATATGGAGTGGTTTATTTAACACAAGACACGTCTGGTAATGTGTTCCGCAGGAGCCTGACGTTACAAAAAAATACACTCCACATAGTATACACATACATCATATACACAAATACTTACATACCAAAAAAAAATATAATAATAATAATAAATATAAAAATAGTACGTACACACGGTACAAAGCTACATATAGACTAAACGTTACACACCTTTATAATGATATTACAAATTATAATGTTCTAACGATGAAGACTAAATGTGGGTGTGTGTTGTATGTGTGGTTGCATTGTTGAGCGCCTACTTCAGTGGACACCGCTGTTATATTATATGACATAGTTTTTCAACATAATTTCAACCACCACCATCATGATTCAGTAACTGCAACGAGTTAACCGTTCAACAGGTTTTGGACGGACCTCAATGCTGTGATCGGGATCTAAAAATATTAACAAAAACATTCAATGTGAAATTCGTCTCAGCGGTAGATATTTCTTAAAGATAATAATAACGATAACAACGACAATGAGCATATTATTAATATATAATATTTGTGATATATTGATATGAGAATATGATGTATGAGAATGATGATGATATTACAATTTCAGTAACCAATTGATTCCATCACCATCACCGTATGCATATTAATGTATTATACGTTTACAGTATTTATTATATTAACTTTATAAACTTTATAAACTTATAAACCAAGTCGAGTTTAGTTATTATTATTGTATTAGATTGTTAGAACCAAGTTAGGCGTGTGTGTGTGTGTACTACTACATCACCACCGTCACACACAACACGTACGTTGAATATTTCATCGTAATTTGTTTTTGTCTGTACCATCATTGAAGCACCGGCTTTTCCGTTTCCGGAGGCTCCAGCAGATTCGTGTCCGTAGTCGGAACTGACAGACGCTAATGGAGCTTTGTCAGAGTTGCCGTACGTGGCACTGCCAGCTACAGAAGATGCTGAGGCGGAGGCAACACCGTTGTTCTGGTGGTGACCGTGAACCGTGACTCCTGTAACATCGAAAAAGAAACAAATAACCATTATTATTTTATGTATAATAATATTACAGTATATCCTATCAATCAATTACAATGATACACACGCGAGCGTAATGTACAAAACATTATTAATTTATGACTTTTATTATTGTAAATGTATACCTGGTTGTCCTTGATGCATTTGTTTCTGGTTTAAGTACGTATTGACGGACTGTAATACATTGATGGGTATCTAAACATTAAAAAATAAACAATTGAATAAGCGATTTCTTTAGCGTAATAATATATTAGATATTATACAGGTACACGCGCGCGTACTGTTGTAATGTGATGCATATAAATATTATGTACATAAAAAATGTTTCCGTTTTCGCATATAGATACCCATAATCAATATTTAATGAGCTCGTTAACTGCGTTACGCTGTAATCGTATAGATACGTGCAGCTAAATTTTAATGACGTATTTTGAATCATGGTTTCGTACATAGTAGGTAACTTAGCCAGTGTGGTATTTTGGGAGTTTAGACATCTACATCGATCGCACTTTTGCAAAAATATATGTAAAATATATGTACTATATGATTCAGATTTCTACAAAATATATTGGTAATTTGGTTCTATTTCATATTTGCATTTGATATTATTAATATAATGATTGATGACTACAATGGAGAATGCGGAAAGCTCCCCTCATATTATATTTAAATTTAATATTAAAACACCCTCTTAAAAAAAATCCTGCTATCACCTGATCTTGTACAATATATAGGTAAACTCACGGCGAAAATCCTGTCGAATAAACCACCGCTACCGTTTCCGCCGATTCCAGCTCCAGCTCCAGCTCCTCCTGGGTAGTATGGCCCTTCAGGTTTTCCACTGTTACCGTATCCTCCGGTAGCAGGTTTCAATGGCGTTCCGGAAGACACGAATCCGGCTCCGGCTCCGGCACCCCCCTCGCCGTACCCGCTACTGGCACCAAAGCCGTTGCCGCCGGCGGAAGCCATAGCACTACCATCGTCAGCCAGAGAAGCAGCTGCGTGGAAACCTCCAAACGATGCAGACACAGAGTCACCGTTCTTGGTAATGAACGATCCGGATTGAGCAATTTCCTGTAAATTAAAATATTTTAATTAATATATATATAATAAGTATTATATTAAACCTTATGGTATTAAAAAAAATAATAATTAATAGATTCTTTAATTGATATAAATATATATTATTCTCTAATCTTGTCAAATCCCTTTACATGTACATTGTACAAAGTACATCCATAAATAAAACCGACAGTGTTTGGTACTTAAAAGTCGAAGACAAATTACTGTGTCATCTATTTTAAGACCCCCTCCACCTTAAAAGAAATGTGGTGAGTGGGTGTGACCGTGAATATAAGAAACGCGAGAGACTTTAACGACCGTTGAGATTCTAATAACACCCAATACATAATACATATTATTATTAATTATGTAGAAACAAGGTTCACGTCAACAGCCTCAATGTTACATCCTACTAACTAATTATATTTATAAACTATTTATTATTATTGTAGTCATTATGCAGCGTGTATCGGTAGGTAAAATTAATGATTGGTTAGGCGAACGCAAATTTCTCAACACTACAATATGTCAATCGGTCGAATGTGAGAATTGTGTGAGAAAAACCATACAAAGCAATTTAGAAACATCTAGTGTTGTTGAATGTGAGCGTGTATATTTATAATTATGTAATGAGTATAAACCTAGTGGATTAACTTGAGTACGACGAAGTGTAATAATAATGAAGACTGCCATAACGACGTGACTATAAAATTACAATAACTATAACATGTGAGCCTTGATTAAGAAATCGTCATAAATACAATGTACGTGTGTAAAATTCGTGTACATTTCGTGATACGCGTACGAACGATTTAATAACATAAAATTATGTTTGTATAAATGTAATAATATTTTCGTTGACTAATAAGCGTAATTGGCGCGATCGACTACCGGAACGACGAGCGTCCATTGGTAAATATTTCGTATACCTATCTATAATAATATATAATATAATGTACATCAGTCAACGTCCTTGTGCACGAGTCAGCGGGGTGATCTATGTGTCTACGTGTAGTCCGCAAGGCCGTTGTATCGGTGATGTAACCAGGAGGAATTTCTGGACCACCTCACCATCATGTAGCCACATTTAATATTCATAAGAAGTATTAAATGTAAATTTTTTACATTTATATAAAACAGGTACGATATAAAAATAATATAATTTGAAAATCCAGGAAATCTTTTAGTTACGCTTAACTGCGTCGTATTATATTATTATGGTGGTAAGATTAGTTTTTCTGCATTGGTTAAATTATTAAAAAATTTATATTTTGAAACTGCTTGAATAAAAAATGAAAATTTTTTTCTCTTCACAGGAAAAAAAATTATTTAAGTATGTACCGACTACATGGATAATAGTACACGAAACACATCACGTATATACGTTCATAGGTGTATATATTATGTCATATACGTTAAATATAAAATACGTGTATATCGCGATATATGTGTCAATAGTGGTGTCGATATAGCAGTTTTCATTTATCGTGATTTTTAATATTAAACTCGACCACCAGCCGTTACGTTCAAATTACGTGCCCAAGCCCTCATATTCATACATTTACAATTTTCATCACACCCGTTATAGTATTAATATACACACTACACGCGTATGGTAACTTTATAGTAACAATATTTTATAAACTGTAGTATCTATGGCTAGATGTTATCGTACAACTGTAGTGCATACTACAGAGTCACTGTAAATGTTTAGGAGACCATAGAGGGCCGTATTCTACTTATCGAGGTTTACACTAACAAAATTTTTTGAAACAAAGTCATACCAATTCGAGGTTTACAATAATATCGATTAAAATAACTAATATTATAAACTAATAATTGGGAAAAATAAACTCTTGATTGCAGGACATTGCTGATTTTGTTATAATTATTTGGGAAAGTGAAGTGTGTTAAGTTGACTAGGTATACAGATAATATATGAATACTTATATTAAAATGCATACAAAAAAATGAATGTGGTGTATTTATGTTGCAACATTACTCTGGAACACCTGCAGACTTGGCATGTGTTGTGTGCACTTTAGCCTACTGATTAAACCTCACATATTATTTATGTATATCCAAAGAGGGAATTAAAAACTTACCTTAGATATAATCTCAAAAACTATAAAAGTTGTTACTGATAAGCTATTAAGAGAAGTATTTATTTTCTCTCTCTGACCCACGCCCAACACAGAAAATTTTACGTTTATAATAATGATTATAAGTAATCATATTAATTTCTAAAATTACGAGTGAAATGACCTCTTATAAAATTTGAAGGTAAGATTATTATCTAGGGCATCTCATAGGCGTTTTATTATACTTTAATTTTAAAGCGAGTTATGGGTATTTTAAAATTGTAAATTATTAGTAGGTACATATTAAATACTCTTAATTAAAATTATTAAAACAGCTATGAGACGCCCTAAATAATAATCTTAACTTTAAATTTTATAAGAGGTTATTTCACTTTAATTTACAAATTAATATGATTATAATCATTATTGTGAACTTAAAATTTGTGATGTTGAGGATGGGCCAGAGAGAAAATAAAAATGGTGCTCTAACGTCATTTTAAAAAAAAAGTCTAATCCCAGTTTTTATTTTTTATTATTTTGTATAGTGTATCCTTTAAATAAACGTCCGTGTCGAAAGAGATCAAAACAAGAGTATAAATATTATATTAAGTGAAAAAATAATATATAACCTACGAATATGATTAAAACATTAGGGGTACTCACGTTACTCAGTTCAGATTTGTCTTTATTGGGAGCGGCAAACGCTACACCGACAACCACAGCAATTGTCAACATCGACTTGAAATTATTGATATGAGACATTTTTGAAAAAGTAGTAACTTTGTATGGATACTAAATAAAACAATAAAACAAAAAAATCGTAAAATATTACATTTGTATAATTATTAACTTTTATTGCATAAATGTTGAAGTAGGTACACATCTAGTTAAAAAAAAAAAAAAAAAAATTGAAGTAAATATTTAAATATCCAGAAACTTAATGTTAAGTACTTATATCTACAAAATGTTTTCGATATAATAGTGGTTATAATTAAAATGCATTTAAAGTAAATATTTATTAATAATAATTAAATATTATAATACAATTTATTATTCTTTGTAACTACTTCTTAAAAAGTTTAGAGAAGAAATAAATGAAACAA
Source organism: Macrosiphum euphorbiae (assembly GCA_949089665.1). Lineage (NCBI taxonomy): Eukaryota > Metazoa > Arthropoda > Insecta > Hemiptera > Aphididae > Macrosiphum > Macrosiphum euphorbiae. The sequence goes on along the minus strand of CARXXK010000002.1, from coordinate 19,341,724 downwards.
AATTTTGTTTTTATGACAGTTAAAAAACGATTTAAGAATAAACTTCAATTTATAGATACAAAGTGTATCCAGATTTATTAACACGGAACCTATAATATTTTGTGTTGTATTACAATTTAAATCGAATAACAGATATTATAATAAGTATTTGATATATTGGCATATGATTTTTGTAAGTTTTCAAAAATTTTAAATTTCCTTCAAATCGTAACACGGAAATGAAATCTCTAATATAATATAGTAGGTAAAATGTCTCGGTTTGTCACGACGAGCTTACACTCGAAACACTTGGGGCCGTATAATAAATTGTAGTCGGGAAAAACTTACATGGTGTGTGTAAGAAAAACTCTGTAGTCGACTTGAAGCGGAGAGACTATAATATGTGTTCAGGAAACTTCTCTCCAGGAAAACTGTTTCGATCGCTGTTGCTGCACTACCGCTACTGAAAGCTAATGTCGGTTCTGATGTGCGATCAGGTAAAGTATTATTTGCCGGGCCGGTCGGCGGTGGCGTGGCGGGCGGACGACCGATTCGCAAAGCGGTAATAGGGACTAGCCACCGGCAGGGGGGGAGGACTTGGTGGGATGGGTAGCAAAAGATATCCGACGCTGTGTTTTTCCGCGGCGGCCAAGGTCAACGTTGGCACAAAGCCAGTGGATTAATCTCAAATTCTCAACCTCGCTAAGCCGTAATATTCTTTATAGGTACATGTTTTATACTAGATGTAATTTTCTACGTATTAAATGATAAATATCTAAACAACAACAACAACAACCTCGACGATCTCATTTCGTATTCGTATTGTACATAAAAACGAATTATAATGTACAGCGACTGCAACAAGCGACAACGGACGGGGAAGTGAAAAACCGGTGTAAGCCTCGAGGAGAACAATTTGCAAAATTACATATCAAGTATATATATAATATGTGTGTGTATGTGTGCTTGTGTATGCGCATGCGTCATCGAGCTTATACATTATACAATATAGAAACATATTATACATACGACTATAATATCTATATTATATTATTATACGATTACGAGTACGAGTCTATGAATGTGCAATAATCGTTATAGTGTCGGTGGTTCGTGATAATAATAGGCGATAGCAGATAGTGGAAAGTGGAAGTCGATAATGACGATTAAAAATATTGAAGAAACCTGAACGCTCGAATGCCGGATTGCAAATACTTTATAATGTATTTGAAATGGTACCTAGTCCAAACGAGGAAATCCTTATTACATAATATAATATTTCACTCGTTATGCACCTCTCGCACACTGTGCTAATATTGTATATATATATATGTTACAATGGTAATCACTAACAAAAGGTACATATTGATTGAGCCAGCACAAATCAAACATTATTATGCCAAACGTGTGATGTGGTCAACCGATTATGAATTCTAAAAAAAATAAAGTAAAAACGGATAAGTCCCACTGTTGTATTAGGTTTTGAGTGTACTTCGTCATTGAATAGGTCACCGCGTAATGGATGTTTTAAATTTGAATTGAATGATAAATCATTATACCGAAAAACGAATTCTATGTGGAGACAGTGAGCCTCTATTCCTTTCTAGGATATTTTATAGTTAATTTATGTTAAGTACCAACTATTAGTAACTGTTATTTATAGTTCTATTATTATACTAAGATATGTTAAAGTGTTAGACTAATTTTCAACAAAAACATCGAAAAATCTAAATAAATATCACCGGTGAAACGGCGTTGGATAAATACATAATATTTAGCTTAGAATTTGTATAAATATTTTTAAAATTATCTTATTGTGTATAGAAAATGATAATTTAAGTAATTTATTGTAGAACGACATTTTTGTCCAATGACGTCATATGCGGTCTGCCACAGGTTTTTTTTTATATTAACATAAAATAATATGGTTTTGGGTTTTGAATAGATATTTTTATTTTCTAACCGAATGTGCGTAACACTTTGTTTATTACCATATAAACGAATAAAATGTAAAAATTAGCTAGAGGTGATCTAAGATATTTACAATTAATGGTTACTTTATATTAATATATATTTATAATTCAAACATTTTCTAAAAAAATTTAAATTGTTTTGAGACAATATTTAGATAAATCGATACGTCTAGGTACCCTCAAAAATATTATTGTCTATACTCTATAATTTTTATAATGGGTGATTTTACTACTCTAAGATTACTCCAAAACATAAAAATAATAATTTAGCGTTAATGCGTTTTGTCTATGTTGCCCGTGAGCTAGAGAGAGAAAACAACCATTTTTTTTTTATTTTTTTTTATCTTGGTATCGAGGACTGGAGGAGGAACTATGGAAGAGAGAAAACAACCAGTGAGCTGATATCTTCTTAATTAAAATATTAATAAATACGTATATGTAAAAAAAAATATACTTAATATACAATATAAATCCAATGTCAACTACATTTGAAGTTCAATCACTCATTAAAAATGTATATATGGTTGTATGCTTAACATTTTTTTTGGACTCGTCAGTAAAAAAAAAGCTTATGAAGAATCTTGAAATTCAAGACTTAAATTAGTATTAAAATTAAAAATTGAATGCATTTTAAACTACAAAATAATTTGCATATTTTCATGATTTTATCGAATTTTGTATAAGTAATTAAATAAAAATAGTATATATAAGTAATATAAATATTATAAAAAAATGTATCGTTTAAAATAACTATTTTGTCATCATTTTTACTTAAAATTAAAAAAATAAACTGTCTTCGTGACTATCTTTATTTTAATTTCTGTATGAAAAACTTACGAGGAACCACTTGTATTTAATTTTTTAGCTTTTGGATTCAGAAATAATTTGGTGAACATTTCAAGTCTGATGTTAGTTAACCTAAAAATTCACTTTAGGTACAAAAAAATCATAACCTATTTCCTCAAGAACTGGTGTTTAAATCCCGTTTCTCTATATTTTTTATTTGTTTTTCCTGATTGCCTTGAAAAGTACTGGGAATAAAAATATCAACTAGATGCAATTTTCTACTAGAAACGTTCAACCTATAAAGTTGAATATAAACAAGTTTTACTATTCCTGGAGTTACGTTAAACGAACAAATCCACACACATAATATTTTAATATTTTTTTTTAAATTTATATATTGAGATAAACCGTTAATTCGAAAAATGAGTACCTAGATAATGAGAATATTTGATAAATTACATACATAGCATGGAAAAAAAACACTGATGGAAGAATTAGTGACACTTTGATTTGATTACTTATTATAGGTATATTCAGTGGCTATTCAGGTACGGTATTACAGGAGGTCACGACACCTCACACACACACACACACACCATATGACAGTAAAACCGTTCGGCTACGATTAGAATCTAAAAACTGGAAAAATCATCGGCCTACAGAATTTTTATAAATTATAAAATATGACGTCAATAATAAACGTATACGTCAGTATTTTGAAATTTTGAATGTTGATTTCTTAATAAATAATTATATTTTGTGAATAATTTTTCCAATGACGGTATATTATAATGCTCAAGGTGGTGATGTCTTCACTCGTGTCTCATGGGAAAATTTCACTTTACGCACTAATGCTTAGCTTTCGGCGTGTCCGTTTACTTAATTGCTTTAAACACTTTAAATACTATAATGCTATAGGTAGTCGAATTTATAACACATTAACCAATTAGTGTTGACATCAACTGCAGTGATGAAATATCTGTGAAATTCGCAATGGAAAAGTACAGGCGTTAATTTTGGTTCAATTTTTTTTTCTGTATGGGACTTTTATTTATTTTCATTATTATAATTTATAATAATTGTTAGTATAATATTAAAAATAATTTCCATTATTACTTATCGTATCTCTCCATCCCCTTCTGTCACAGCACCTTTGCTTTACTACAAATATATTAAATCCTCGAGAAGGAAAATAGTTTATTTATTCGTACTTACGCCTTACGGTGTGTATCAATTTTGGTTCATACAGAAAACTCTTGTAATATCGATAGGTAAATTGGTTACTCGACATCCCTTTATAACAAATATTGGCTTAAGACGTTCACGTATAGATATTATTACGAACTAATACTGTTAGGTATGAACAAAATATAAATAAAATGTGATTAGATTGTTTGTCTAAATTAAATAATTGATCATTATTGGTACATTAACTTCAAAATTACAAAATTATTAAAATAATATCCAACTAATTATCTTAGACTGACTAGATTCGTTAATTGGTATAATTGGTTAATTCATAAAAAAAGTTTCTCGATTTTCTAATTTTAAATATAAATATTTTTAAACCTGAGTTATAGGTACCTAGTACTTACTCACTACTAGTATTATGTTATTGGTTGTGTAATACGTGCTAATGTCAAAGTACGTCAGTATCTACTACAACTAATATACTAACTGCCTATTGTTTAATTACTAAGACATAATAATGCAAAAACAACCAATTAAAATGTTTACCATAGGGTTAATAATGCGCAAACGACAAAATTATGACAAATATGGCCGCATACTATTTGCGTTCCTAAGATAACTATATTTTTTATTTTTATTTTTATGAGTAATATAATATACAATCTGTACTAATAGATGCACAATAAGAATATGTGCTATATAATTTACAATGCCATGAAACGGTTGATGGAAAAAGCCACCCAATAATGACACTCCCTGGACTTGACTAAACTATAACGAAACATATAATATATTAAAATTTACATCCGAATTATCACCTGGTTTTTTTGTCCTACTTGAAGCCCGCCTAATATTTACCAGTTTAATATGTGTCCATTACATTCATAGTTCATATCTATAATATTATTATCGTTGACCGCTTATGACTTATATATGAACTACTAATAGCTTTCCATTCAAAATTCAACGGAATGTTCGACTGTACGTAATATCCAAATAGTTTAGTGTTCGTCGATGATTTGATAAAAATACAATTTACTTGTGATACTTAAACAAAACTAAGGAATATTTAGTTTATACTCACTTAAATAATTGCAGAATAAATATAGGAGATAAAGAAACATTCATTAGAAAATTTAAATACAATGGCACGATAATTAGAAGAAAACCTAATAAATAAAATCGAAAGAATAAATACAACATACATCAAAAAAATGTATAAATATTCCTTGATATATAATACAACATTTTTTGTTTTTTATTTTTATTTGGTATCCATACATAAGGGTGATCCGAAATTATTATTTACCCCCAATAATATATCTAGCCGCAATTAGGAAGACATTATGTCTATGGAACGCAACTAGTAGCCACCAAAGAATATTGCATAGGTTAGTGCTTAATGAATTTTTAGAAAATAATTTTTTAGTATAAGATGTATTTTTTTAAGTTTTTATATACGTTTATAGTTAACTTTATTATTTTATTTTTTACAATTGTGGGTAAATGTTACGATATTTCTATAGTATTTTCATTGTTCCTTAGAGTTTTCATTATTTTTTATGATTTTTGTGTGACTAATTACCTCTGTTTACTGAATTGTACTTTATACTACTAACAAACATGATACCTATTATTAAAGTTATCCAATAATTAAATCCGTATATTTAAAGACTAAAGGTAGTATTGTCGAATAGTGACAGCAGTATTGTATCAGAGGAATGAATGTACATTAATCTTACGTATCTTATAATTTATATGTATGGTTGTATTGTTGTTGTGTGTGTGTGTGTGTGTGTGTGTGTGTGTGTGTGTGTGTGTGTGAGACTTATATTATAGGTAGGTACTAAGTAGTAAGTACTAAGTACCTACTATATATATTATATATATATATAATATACCTATGCAGTCTAAACTCGCAAATATGTTTTTGTGATAGTTTGTGCAAAATCCGGTTTAGCTGCTTGGTATAAAATTATAAACGACGTCATAGAGGTCATCACGAGGTAGCACACGCCGCTCGCCGCTGTTGTAGGTAGTTATCATCAGGGAAAACCGTGGTAACAACGAAAATTAGTGGACTACTACGTCAAAGTCGCCGCCGTGCGCCAAAATGTTCTACTTTATAATTTATAATAATATACATTATGTATAATATCTTTATTCTTTATATTCTATATTTTTATGTATATAGTGGCACTATAGCAGTAATGGAACTGCAGGCATTTTTGTTCCAATACACAACAAATTGTTTTGAAGCAAAATGGGCACAGCATGTTATGATTACTACGCATTCGACCAGTTTTACACGAATAACAAAAAGCAGCATACTGATAATATATATTTTTCAGAATACTGAAAAGAAAGTACCTATGTCGTTACTGGATACATAAACACTTAATAATAATAATAAATGTATATTCATATAATTAATTTAATAAAACGGGCCGAGGAACAGCGGTAGGTACACGATAATATATTATGATACAATTTAACTGGTACCTACATTATTTTATAGGTATAAAGATATAAACCATATCGTAGGCCAAAGCATCGGCGTAACTAGGGGGGGGCTTAGCCTCCCCCCTATGAGGTTTTAATTTTTTCCCCTCCTTAGGCTAGTAGTTAGAACCGAAATCGTTACGAAAAATAAATAATGTGTAAAATAATAAATAATTATATTATAAAATATGATATAATATAATTGACATTGTGTACTGTGTAGGTATGTAGCGATCGTTTGGATCCAAAAGGTTCTATGTGTAAATTTGAAATTGTTCAGAAAAGCTAATTTAAATGTGTTTAAATATTTTTCAGCTTATAATTATTTGATTTGGACGTATAAATTATCAAAAATTTTTAAATTAAACCAGTATTTATATTATCTCAACAGTTAATTGAGAAAGAATTTGGTAATCTAAAATAGTTCTAACCTTTTAGCCCAAAAATTAATAATCAAATATGAGATAGAACTTTTTTGAAAACAATATAAATAAAAGTATTGTACCACATAGAACTTCTTCTACATAGTTAAACCAACCTAGCATACAAAATAATGTATATTGATCCCGTACATACCTACTTAATTTATTTTATTTAAGAACACCGTCAAATTATTTTTTTATACTTAAATAAAACTAACTAGATTTACAAAACTATTTCTTTAATTCTTTAATATTGTGTAGGTATCCAAGTATCTATAAATATAGCGGTATACAGAAAAAAAACCAAGCAAAAAACAACCACGGAAAAAAAAACCAAAAGAAAAAAGAACCAACGGAAAAAAAACCAAAGTGATAATATAATATTTTTAAAACTTTTTTTTGTATATCTCCATGTATAATATTGTATTCCAGCATATTTTAAAGTAAACATATGACCTTTGTGACAAATCTTATCTGCACCCTTATTTGATTTAATAATTTCAATAATTTCCATATTTTACACTATTAAATCCAGAACTTTAAAAAAAAAAACAATTTGCAAGACAAGAACACAAAACTGTAAACTAGTAAAGTCAAAGTCAGCACAATGATCAATAGTGTATTTTTATATGATCTTCATTTAGATTCACCCTATTTCAACTATAAATCTTGACAGATTGACAGATTAACTTGTCAAACTTATCTGATTATATAGTTGAGTTATTTTGATTTTTGAAACCAATATAGTATATGTACAGGAAATTTCTCAAACTAAAATGTATGTAATAGCAAATTAAAATATTATAATATTTTTATATACATAGTGATCGTAACTTATATTCTATCAATCATTTACTTATGCTCATTTGTATACATTTTTCTCAATAAAAATATAATTATAATTAATTGTATAATATTTGAATGTTTATTTAATCAACACATAATTTTTATAATATTAATAACACAGCATAAGGATTGTATATTATATTTTGTGATAATGCTAATTCTCTGATTATATTATCACTTTGGTTTTTTTTTTCTGTGGTTTTTTTTTCCGGGATTCAAATATAACATAGGCATCAAAAATATTATTTTGATTAAATATTCTAAAATATAAGTCCAATAAAACCTACCTTTTAGATTTTGAGTGAAACGATGAATGTATTGATTTTACAATGATGTGTGTTTTTTTTTTATTTTTGTGTCTGTCATCACGTTTTAGAACAGTCAAAACTAAAAGTGCTTGGATTTTCTTCAACAGTAGCTTTTCTGATAGGAAAGTGAATCTAGTTGGTACTTTGGGGTGTCAAAAGTAAAAATTTCTCAGTAGTTTTCACAAGCGCCGGGAAAAACAACATAACAATTAAGGAAAAACAGGAATTTTTACGCAATTTCGGTTTTTCAAAAAATCGATTTTGGTTTTTGGTGTAACTCTAAAAGAAATGAACGCATATACATGAAATTTTCACTGGTTGTTTATATTTGCATTTTATATACACGATAACATTTTCAAAATATTTTGATTTATTTTGAACTGTTTAGGGACATTTTCATTTTCCATTTTTTTTTAGTTTTTTTTCTAAAATATCAATAAAATTTTATTTGTTGGTTGCGAAAGCTTGAAAATTTAATAGAAGGCTCCTAGTATATTGTTTCAAAGGCAGATGAAAAATATTAAAATATTAAAATGTGATTCAAGATTCTTTATAAGATTATCTACCTTTATCAAAAAAAAAAATGTCTATAAGAAAGTCAAATTAAATTTTTATGAGCGTTTCAAATTTAAATTTTTACAACATTTGATATTCACTCGATTTCTCATGTAGCGATTTCCTTATTTTATTGTAATTCAAAAACGAATAACTGTAGATACATGAAAATTTCACTGAATGTTTAAATTAGCATTTCCTATACACCATACAATTTTGAAAATATTTTGACTCTTTTTTGAGCTATTTACGGACATTTACCGCTTTCAATTTTTTTAGTTTTTTTTCTATAAATATCAATAATGTTTTATCTGTTGGGCAAAAAGTGAAAAAATTTAATACATGGCTCCCGATATATTTTTACAATATCAGTTGAAAAATATTAAAAATATTTAGACACAGTTTTTTTTATAAGCATTTAAAGATCGAATTTTTACAAAACTTATCAAAATCTCGAAAATTATCAATCATTGTAATTAATAAATTATAAAATGTTCAGTTTTTCTAGCTAAGAATTGCAAATTTAAAACAAAGGTTCTCATAAATAGTTCATACTGTAACCAAAAAATCTAAAAAATATATGAACACAGTTATTTTTTACAGACATTTTAAATTCAAATTACATATTACATATTTTACATATTAAAAAATCTAGAATAACTATTTTAGTTACTTTGTTGTGATTGAATAATGTTATTCGTGAGTACTTGAAACTTCTAAAGTGTACTATTATATATCTATGATATTATCACGGTTTTTGTTGATGTATAACGCGTTATAAGTACCTAATGGATATTGTGATATGATTAATTTGGAATTTATTATAGGTACCTATTATAGGTCAAATTTTGGTTTAGTACCATAGATATGTATATAATATTATGTCTTATACCTAGACTGACATACCGTCTCTGCTCAGAATCGTTTTTCTTATACAATGATATTATATCGTTGAATTTAATATCATCCTTTATACAGTGACCCACTTGTAACCTACTGTACAGCAGAGTGACACCCACTTGCCCACCTTTTTTTTAAATTTTTATTTGGGATAAGGTCATCATACTCTGATGAACTGGTGTTTTCTTTTTCTGCATTACAATTTTATTGTTGAGCCAATTTAACAATATAATTAGTTCTTTTACGTAAATTCATGGTGATAGCTCTTTTATATAATATTACCACGTCATAAAATAGTTTGCTCTAAAAACTGAGTCACGAGAGAGGACCTGTACATTATTGATTTATACATTAGTAATTACTAACTTCTATATCTGTGTATTATATTAATGTAGTACACAAAACAGCTCTAGACTGCATTGGACTACTGATTAGACAATTATTCTATAAGTTATATAATTAACTATAACTATTTAAGGGGATATTAATGTGCACTATTTGTTTTCTGTCTCTCTCTCTCTTGAACTCACGCGTTACATTGCAAAATTTCGAACCAACCTTTCATTGTTGGCTTTCGTGTTTGAGGGAACTGATGTATTAACAAACTTACATTTAAGAACATTATTTGTGTTGGTATGTTAACGTTACTTCAATATTGTATGCAAGTATGTCAAATTTGTACATTTTAAAAATTATTATATTTTGCTTTATAATATAATAACTATCGTAGAAAATCTAACGTAAGAACACAGATAATGTTTTTTGTTTTAAGTTTTATGATAGGTTAATTCAGCCTAATATTAAAGTTAGCAACACAAAGTTGGTTTTGCTGAACCCAAATTTTTCATGTTGCTTGAGGATCAGGAAGAGAAAACAGATTATATGCTGATATCCTCTTAATAGGTAGTGATGATAATTTTGTGTAATTGTGTATAACGTACGACTGATTTAGTAGTGTGAACCCCGTTGTACAGCACAATATAATATGTAGGTATATGAGTACTTATATCAGTTATATCGTACTATATAAAAATACATTAAAATATAAATCTAGGTACCTACGTCATAACTCATAATTTAACCAAACATTTTTTAAGTTAAACAATTTTGAAATTCTGTTACATATTATTTTTGATTCAAAATACACAACTTTAACAGTTTTACAATAACAAATAATAATCAACAGTTGAAGAATAACAACAACTTACAATATTATAAAATATTAGTTATCACTTATCACATACCAATATTATGTACTGTAAACTAGTGATTTTTAAATTAAATTATACTATACATAAATCATCTAAGATAATAAAATATTTTAATTTATTATTAACTATAGTTAGGTAGTTTATAAATAAATAAATAATTTATAAATATTGTTTGGTATATTCCGTGCGTCACCAACTGGTGATGGAATAATACATATTTATCACTATCATTATGGTTGTTAATATTAAAAACAAGTATTTTATTATTTTATTAAACCACCGGCCGTGGCGCAGTGTATTTTAGAAACGTATAATTATAAGCAACCCATAGTATTATTTCGAAACATATTTTTTGTACTAAAAACTCATTATTAATAAAATAAGCCAGAGTTTCGGCAGACCTTACTGACCAAGACTGAACAAATACCAAGCCTGAAGCCTCCATTATGACAGTATTATTGGTAGTATTTATAGGTTATGCGTGTAACGAGGAGATTACGAAGTTATTTTAATATTTTTAATATAGTTGGTAATTTGTATAGGCACATATCGTGTAAATTACGAGCTTCATTGGCCAGGGAAACTATAAACGATAATTTTAGATACTAATTATTTCAGAGAAACAAATTACTAGCGACTAGCCACTCAGTGGAAATAATATATTCCGAGAAAAAAAATTATATTGCCGACCGACGATTACCAACGATGACGACGACGACTACGTGTTTCCACGAACTGTGGTTTCCACTCAGACCAGACGACCTGTACGAGCGCGTGTCCTTGCTTAGTTACGTCTGCATCCAGACGTTCAACCCGTTCTACTCGAGGAAGGGAACCATCGAACAAAGGCTTCCGAATTTACGTTGCTCTTATGATACTATATTGCTATATGAACATTTTAGATTTTGAGTTGAGCAATAACTGTATCGATTTTACAATGATGTGTGTTTTTTTTTTGTGCGTCTGTCATCAACTTTCGGGGCAGTAAAATGCTTCGATTTTATACGTCTTTTATAGTAGTAATGTAAATCTAGTTGGTAATAACTAATAAGTAAACAATTCCTAGAAGTTTTCAAAATGGTGGGGAAAACCAAAAAACCATAGATACACGATAACATTTTAAAAATATTTAGACTATTTTTGAGTTGTTGCTCAATCAAGATACTTTCAAATGTAATACAAGGTTCCCCATAAGTTGCAGTTAATTAGAAATAAAAGTTTACTGGAAAGTCAAATTAATTTTCACCAGTAAATTAACTAATTTTCATCAAACGGTTTCCTTATTTTGTTGTAATGAAAAAACGAATAACCGTAAATACTACTTGACATTTTCACCCAAATGTTGATTTTATCATTTTCTATGATAGCATTTTCAAAATATTTTGACTCTTGAGCTATTTATAAGGCATAACACATAACATTTTTTTTTTTATTAAATCAATACAAATGTGTTCGTTAGGTGGGTAAAAAAGGTGTTATTGGGTTTTATAATTATGGATTAAAAATTTATATCATGGATTCTCTCTTAAGTATTTCATAGTGTAACCAACAAATTTAAAAATTATATAAAAACCTTTTTTTTTGAAGTTCAAATTTGGAAAAAATTAGATATTTAAACGGAAAATAACTTATGAGGTATGACTTTCCTATTACTGAATAGTTTCTTCAACAAGCCAATCAAGCCAATAAAGTATCCCTCCATTTATTGTGCTTATTGTAAAAATATTTTATACAGAAACTACAAATTAAAAATATATATGACAAAGTTATTTCTTTGAAACTTTTAGAGTAGGTACCTATACCTTAAATATATTATGTTTTATACACACAATGACATTTTCAAATTCAATTTTTTAGGAAAAGATTAAATGTACATACTTAATTAATAATGCCTAATAGTAAAACAAATTACTTTAATTGCAATATTAAAAATATATTTAGGGCCGTTCTTACAATGTCCGGTTAAAGTTAACCGACATTTAACCCGCCGAATTCTGCCGGTAATAAAATCTGTTATCAGTCGGTTAGCGTTAATGAACGGTCCTTATAGTAATATATTAAGCTGACAGATCGTCTTCTCCGAGAATCGTTTTTCGTATACAATGATTTTTACCTTCATTGAATTCAAATTTAACATTTACATTACAGTGACCTACACCTAATGTACAGCAGAGCGGTACCCAATTGCTCACCTTTTTCTTTTTAAAATAAAGAGTTTAAAGATTATTACATTTTATATAAAAACAAAACCTCGTACCTAAACTATATTAATAGAATAGATACTAATTAATAGCATAAAAAGTTAAAACAAAATAAAATGGTTTAATGGTTTATTTGTGAATTTACTATGGTGTTGACTGATGAGTGATGACTAATGAAAAACAATAATTAGTATGATTTATCTACTATTATTATTTCCAAAAATTAAAACAACAGAATATATAGATTAAGAACTCTAGAAATGATGTAACTTCATAATGTATATATAGTGTATACAATATACATAGATACTTATTAGTTCTCCTCGATAGTTACTAATTTGATGTAATAATTATTTAGTCACGATTTTTAAATAATAATATTGAGTACATTTATTATTTATATTTTATATACAGTAGTTGCGGTCAGGGTTCAGCCTCACCTCAATTTTTTTTGAAACCCCTAAGTTTTTTTTTATGTAATTTCGTCCAACTTTGAATTTAAAATGTCTGTAAAAAATAACTGTGTTCATATATTTTTTAGATTTTTTGGTTACAGTATGAACTATTTATGAGAACATTTATTTTAAATTTGCAATCCTTAGCTAGAAAAACTGAACATTTTATAATTTATTAATTACAATGATTGATAATTTTCGAGATTTTGATAAATTTTGTCAAAATTCGATCTTTAAATGCTTATAAAAAAAAACTGTGCATATATATTTTTAATATTTTTCAACTGATATTGTAACAATATATCAGGAGCCTTGTATTACATTTTTTCACTTTTTGCCCAACAGATAAAACTTTATTCATATTTATAGAAAAAAAAACTAAAAAAATTGAAAGCGGTAAATGTCCGTAAATAGCTCAAAAAGAGTCAAAATATTTTGAACATTTTATCAAGTATAAGAATTGATAATATAAACATTCAGTGAAATTTTTATGTATCTACAGTTATTCGTTTTTGAATTACAACAAAATAAGGAAATCGCTACATGAGAAATCGAGTGAATATCCAATGTTGTAAAAATTTGAATTTCAAACGCTCATAAAAATTTAATTTGACTTTCTTATAGACATTTTTTTTTTGATAAAGGTAGATAATCTTATAAGGAATCTTGTATAAAGGCGCGTCCACACTATGCCATATGGCTTTGCCAAATGGCATTGCCAAGGGTGATGTGGACTTTTTGTTGGCACAAGCCATTTGGCAAAGTTTTGCCAACTGGCATGCCAAACCGTATCCGTCGACTGTCGGTCAGGATCAAAGAAAGCCAAATGGCAAAATGAAGTACGGACGTGCCAACGTTGGCAATGCCGTTGGCTTTCTATAGCCAGTTGACAATCGACTATTGTACTAAGTGCATGTTATTTCGTTTTTATTTTCGTATTTCATTTTATTAAATATGGAGTGGTCGAATGAAAAAGTTTTGACATTGATAGAATTGTATCACAGTCGTCCCGTTCTTTGGGATTGTAAATTAAAAGATTATAAAGATCGCAACAAAAGACACGATGCTTTTATTGAAATTGCCGTTAGTTTTGGCGTAGAAAAAGACGAAATTGAAAGAAAATTGAAAAATTTGCTGTGTCATCTTTCACGGGAAATTAAAAAAGAAAAAGACAGCGTAAAATCTGGTGGTGGAACCGAAGAAGTTTACAAGAGCAAATGGTTTGCTTATGAGAGTATGCTCTTTCTGAAAGACAGAAATCGCCCTAAAGAAATGACAGACACACAGGTAATGAAGTTTTTTTTTTAAATTAGAATTATTATTTATCACGTCGTGTGCTACGGTGAGAGATAAACTCTGCACTCCGTGTTTCTGTATGAAAAATGAACAAAATATATAATTTATTATTATTATTATTATTATTATTTATATATATAATTGTTGTTATTTTGTCGATTAGCAGTCTATTTGTATAACAATCTATATTTATAACAAGATAATTATAACCAGACAATTATAGATACAATTAGTCAAAATAATCAGATAATAATAATAATAAGATTAAATATAGACGTGATCATATCAGTATACCTTATTAATTATAAATATTAAAAACATACAATTTTCAAATACACTATACTTTTACATAAACACTAGTTCAGATGTTTAGTCATATTGAAAAGATATTCGTCCTTGTGGTGAAATAAAATACTCGGCCAATTCATTTCTAACTTCTTGGGCATCGGTTGCACTTCTTCTGGGAACTCTAGCAATATTGTTGAGCCCGTCTCCTGAATCAGTTGGATATGTGACTGAGCTATCCACATCAAATGCTCCATTGAGATTATAAAGTGTTTTAGAGTGTTTTCGTAGAAAATTATGTAAATAAACTATGGCCAATACAACCTTTTTAGCAGTTTTTGGTTCCAACAATATTGGTTTTCTAAGTATGCGAAAAACAGAACTTATAATTCCGAAAGTGTTCTCAGAAACTCTACGAGCTCTGCTAAGTCGGTAATTAAAAATTCTTTTCATTGAACCCTTTTCTTGTGTCCCGGCGTATGGCTTCATAATATTGCATGTGAGAGGGAACGCATCATCAGCAACGAAAACAAATGGTGTAGATTTATTTCTTCCAGGAAGTTTGCAAGGGCTGGGTAAATTCATTGTGTTATCTTCTAGACTTTTTTTGAATTTAGTTTCATTAAATACACCTCCATCCGAAATTCGGCCTTGACAGCCAATATTTGCATAAGTTAAATTGTAGTTCGCGTCTACAACTGCAAAAAGAACGATACTAAAAAAACCCTTGTAGTTAAAATACTCAGTTCCACTGTTAATTGGTGCCTGCACAGCTATATGCTTTCCATCAAAAGCGCCGACGCAGTTTGGAAAATTCCATTTCTCATTGAACTCATTTGCTTTTTCTTTCCATTCCGATTCATTTTCAGGCATCTAAAACGAAATACACATTCAAATACCTAATACCTAATTATAATAATTATTATAATTATTATTATACCTAATTCAAATAATATAATATTTAATATTTATTATTTATTATTATATATTATTTTGAACTATTATTTTTTTTACCGAGTCAATATACTTTAAAATTTTATACAAGGTTGTCCATAAGTTTTGCTTACAATAATTATAAAAAATATCGAGGGCTGACTTGGTTAACGCTATATTATTAATACTGTTATCGATTTATTTATTTAAGTTATAAACATTATTTTGTTAACTTAAAATGTTTCATCTAATAAACTTTTAAGGACCCATTGGATATCATGACTACTGAGCCTAATGAAATCGATCAGAAAGTAGTGGAAAACGATGACGATGTATCAATTCAATCAACATCCACATCCCAAGTGAAAAAGCGGTCATTAAACTCCTCAAGAAATCAAAATAAAGCAAAGTATTCAGCAACAGATGAAGCACTCGCTATCATGAAAGACATACAAGGGAGTAGATCTGTGAAAAACCAATATACCTTATTTGGAGAGCAAGTAGGTATGCAAATAAGTGGTCTCAATACGCCGTATAGTAAAAAAGTTGTGAGACAAATAATTAGTACTGTATTATTTGACGCTGAGATGGGGAAATATGATTATCCACCTAACAGTTCTACACAGCTATACCCAGGAGCCCACCTCTACTCACAGCCACCAAACTACAGTGTACCTATGTACCCCCCTTTCGGAAGTCAAACTTCTAGTAACCCTTCAATCCGTTCACCTTTTCCCAACACTAGCCAAGTATCTACACCAATGACGAGCCCTGCTTCTTTCACAGATGGACCAGGTACAACTGTGAGCTCCGCTTCATACATGGATGGGCCAGTTAATAGTGATAATGATTCATTTGATAATATTTTATTTGAAATGTAATTATATTTAATTAATAAATATATTTTTACCTTCAAATGATTTGTAGTTTTCCTTCAGTCATGTAAAAAATACTACTGAATAAGTATTAAAATACTAACACTAGTATCATATTAAAAATTGTTAAAAATACTTAAATAAAAACGTATTTTACGAATACTTACAAAGTATTTAATTACAAATACAAGTATATTTTTATAGTTTAATTATATACAAACTGTTTAATTATTCTCAAACTGTTCGAGCACCTGTCAGGAGGGCCAAGAGGTAAATATTTTACACATTTATTTTTAGACCAACGATAATTTTATAAGTAAAAATATCGGCCCAAAAATGCCTATAGCAGTAACTATGTCGCTTCAATGCTTTCTAATTTTAAGATATATTATAGGCATATTGTTACATAAGCATATAATTTCATATTGAGATTAAATATTTTGTAATACTTAGTTTTAAAATTATTTTGTTTAAAGAATTTTAAAATTATTATATTTAAAGTATTAAAAAATTTAACATATTTGAATGTTTAAATAGTACATATTTTGACAACAAATATGTATTTTTTGTATTCAAATACTTTAGAGACTGATTTTCTTACCTTAATATAATCTTGCAAAGCGTTGATCAAAGCATCACAAACTTCTGGAACGATGGCTGAAATTACTTGCTTCGAAATTTTAAACATGTACATTAAAGAATGGTAGGAATCTCCTGTTGCTAGGAACCGCAATGTTACAGCAAGCCGTTCATTAACAGGAATAGCTTTTCTAAATGTGGTGTCCATCTTGGTGATTCTCGGGCCAATCAAACTAAGGAGAGTCTCAAAGTCACTGCTCGTCATTCGGAAAAAATTCCGGAAACCAGTTCCACATCGGTACTCCAGATTTAATTTGTCTACTTCGTCCAAAATTAAATCATTCATAAAATTATTGGCACTGTACTTAGCTCTACCACTTTTTAAGCTCGGACGTACCCAAAATCGTCGTTTCCGTGATTTTCTAGCTTTTTTTCTATCATTTTGGTCGATTATAATTACAGCTGCGGCAGCAATAAGCAAGTCGTCGTCGGCACACATCGTGGTTGACTGATAGCCGCACGTATACTGAATTTACAATGTGGACACAATAAATGGCAGTTGGCATTGGCATCTGATTTTGCCATTTGGCAAAGCCATATGGCATATATCGGCATAGTGTGGACGCGCCTTTACATTTTAAAATATTAGATTTAAAAAGAAAAAATTTTACGAATTCTTAACTCAAAATAATTTGCTAATTTTCGTGATTTTTCCATATTTTGTCAATTTTTGAACTTTAAATGCTTATAAAAAAAAACTGTGAAGACGATTTTTAATATTTTACATCTGCCTTTGAAACAATATACTAGGAGCCTTTTATTAAATTTTCAAGTTTTTTTAACCAACAAATAAAATTTTATAAAAATTTAATTTGACTTTCTTATAGAAATTTTTTTTTTTTTATAAAGGTAGATAATCTCATGAGGAATCATGTATTACATTTTCAAATTTTAGATTTAAAAAGAAACATTTTTACGAATTCTTAACTCAAAATAATTTGCTAATTTTCGTGATTTTTCCATATTTTGTCAATTTTCGAACTTTAATTAAATGCTTATAAAAAAAATTTGTGACCAAGGATTTTTAATATTTTTCATCTGCCTTTGAAGCAATATTTTAGGAGCCTTCTATTAAATTTTCAAGCTTTCGCAACCAACAAATAAAATTTTATTGATATTTTTAGAAAAAAAACTAAAAAAAAATGGAAAATGAAAATGTCCCTAAACAGTTCAAAATAAATCAAAATATTTTGAAAATGTTATAGTGTATAGAAAATGCAAATATAAACAACCAGTGAAAATTTCAAGTGTCTACGGTCATTTGTTTTAAAGTTACACCAAAATCCAAATTCAATTTTGTGAAAAATCGATTTTGCGTAAAAATTCCCGTTTTTCCTTAATTTTTCTTTTGTTAATCTTGTCGCTTGTGAAAACTATTGGGAATTTTAAATTTTGACCTTCCAAAAGTACCAACTAGATTCACTTTCCCATCGAACAAGTTACTGAAGTTGAAAATCGAAGCACTCTTTCGACTACTAATCGTGTACACAGACACAAAAAAAAAAAAATAAAAAAAAAAACACACATCATTGTAAAATCAATACATTCATCGTTTCACTCAGAATCTAAAATAATGTGTGCGATTGAACATTATATATTGTCATTTTTATAGCAATTTAATTATACGTAGTTCTGGGAATTCGTAATACTGTCAACCGATAGTCCTAGGCACGCGATAATGGATTACCCACACTAATGTTCATTTACTACTCACACATAGACATAGCCCAAATGGTTCACGTTATGTAAATTGCCTAAATATTACTCCTTAAAACATGATACGCTGGAGCCCCCTTAAGGGGATTCGATACCGTGATTTTCTGTTTTTGTCTAACACACGCGCGACATAGTATTTTAGACGTGTTTTTTGCCAAACATTCCAATTGATCTATTGAAGCGATAAGATTTCTGAAAACAGATTTGCATTTGTCGTCAAGTCTACTTGAATTCGACTTTCCCACGTTTTTGATTTTAACTTCTCCAAAAATTGAAATACCAGAATTTTTAAACACTTTTTTGAATATGACATTTTAAAAAATTTGGGGGATAATATCAAAAATAAGGGAATGTCGATTTCAAGTAGACTTGACGACAAATTCAAATCTGTTTTTAGAATTCAGATTCTTATGGCTTCATTAGATCAATTGGTATGTTTGGCAAAAAACACGTCTAAAATACTATGTCGTGCGTGTGTTAGACAAAAACAGAAAATCACGGTATTGAATTCCCTTTAAGTGAAATCCAGCCCTCAACGCTACAAAAGTCAATAAGGAATATGATAATTATAATCTTTATTAGAATTTCAGTCAAAATCGAAAATTTGAAATATGTATAGATTATTGAGATGGATAATTATAATTGATTATTAGTATTAATCATAGACATATTAATGTCTATGGTATTATTATAGTAATGAGTTGTAACATTGTATTTTGATTTAGGGAAGTCATAAAAACATGGTTTTGAAATAAAATCGTTTGAGCCCTTTGGCCACATTTCTAAAATTTGAAATAAAACATCAAATATTAGTTATTACCGCTCTAATAATGGTAAAAACCGTGTTGTTTTAGTAAAATATTGAACGCATATATTTTATAATTATCTTATTAAATATAAAATAAGTGGATATCTAAATATAGTGTATACAATATACATAGATACTTATTAGTTCTCCTCGATAGTTAGGTACTAATTTGATGTAATAATTATTTAGTCACGATTTTTAAATAATAATATTGAGTACATTTATTATTTATATTTTATATACAGTAGTTGCGGTCAGGGTTCAGCCTCACCTCAATTATATAATTTAAGAAAATCGATTAAGTTAGATTGAGGAGATGAGACTTTGTAATCCTTATGTATCTTAGTTAATATTCAACGTTATACATACATGGTAAATAAGTTAAAACAATTTTTTTTACCATATATTATACCACAATCTCTACATAAATTACACTTTGAATAAATTTGAAGACAGATGTTTCTGTGTTCGGTTAAGTCATTACTAAGTCATTACTTTAGCCGTAGTTGGCAACGTTACGGCTATGCAAGTATGGAACGATCCACATAAGCGTTACTATATATGGGATATAAGAATGAGATTAACTCTAATTTTTTAAACTAGATACTTTACTCCTTAAACATCATAGTATATCCTCTCTGATTTAGGAAGGTGTTGGCGTAGACCATCGGCGTAACTAGGGGTACTTCTATTTAGCCCCCCTATGAGGTTTTACTTTTTAGCCCCTCCTTAGGCTAGTAGTTACAACCCAAATCGTTACAAAAAAAAAAAAAAGAGTAAAATAATAAATTATTTTATTATAAAATATAATACAATATAATTGACATTTTGTCCAGTGTAAGTACGTATCATGTACGAATTGATCGTAATTTTTTATAGTGTTCGCTGAAGAAATGTGTTTACGTGTTAAGGTGTATGGGGTATCTGCTTATTGCATATCATTAGCTTCAAGCTTACCTATACAACAACCATATTATATATAATATTAATATATTATTTCATTACCTTTAAATAGGTGCCCGTCTCCCGTATATTGGTATACCTATTACTATAATATTAGTTGCATCCACGGACTAAGATTATATCGCACATTCGTACAGTGGTTGAATACTATTATATAATCATTTTATTTTCCAATTCTTAGTTAAAGAATTTACTGTGCGTCTGTCGTCTGTGGCACTCTTTTGCAAAGTAGGTACCTAGGTACTATTATAGACTATCACAGCCGTTATTTTTATTTTTGAGTACGTATACGGTACCTATACTTAAATATGTTAGATTTTATTGTATACAATTATCAAAATGTTCAGTATATTCAAATTAAAAAAATCAAGTAGCGTTAAGAACGAAGATGACCCGAAAAAAATTATGGTCTATATTAAATTTTGGTTATAGCGGACTTTTTGTAACAACTAAATTTCAATGAATCTTATAAGGGGGGTGTGGGGGGTTTTGCCCCCCACGTGATAATTACACTTTGGTTTTGAAGGAATCTAGCCCCTGTAACTATTCAATCCTAGTTACGCCCATGGCGTAGACAATATATGAAAATCATCTTTTTAAAAATATATCATCAAACTACAAATTTACAATTTACATAGGCCTAACTCTGGTGTATATATATACATATATTGTACAACGTTTAATTTTCTTAAATAATCAATATTTGTTGAAGGTTTATTTATTATTGATTATACCTACATTATATTTAAAAAATAAATGCTGATACATTTGAATTACCTAGGTATGAGAACTATTTATATATCGTAAAGATTGTGAAATCTTAAAATTTATGAAAATTTATGTTTTTCATTGCCAACCGACGAAATAACAATTGTATTTATTATTAAATATGTGGAATGTACGAGTACATATATATTAGATATATAATATGTTTATGACAAATGAAATTGCATAATAATAAAAATATTATAATTATGATTCATTACGTGTTAGGACTTATAAGTTACATAATACTATATACAATAATTATAAACGTGAAACTCATGTAAAAATTTCAATATAAGTAGGTAGATACTTATTGAAATATTAGTTTCATTTAGGTATTCTAGTGCATGAAATATTAGATTATATTTTTTGATTGATAGATTCTCGATTCTATTATAATGGTTTTTCAAATGAAAAATCAATGAAAAGCGGAATATTGCATATTATATAATAATAATAATATAAATACTCAGGTTTATCGTTTATTCTATTATATTTGCAATCAATAGTTTATTACATTTTATCTAATTTTATTACTTTATTTGAACCTGATTTTAGGCATAATTGGTATTATTTTTAATGGTGCTAAATTTATATCAATCACATTTTGGGTAGCCTATTTTCCCTTTTTGTAAAACTTTAAAAATATTGTAGGTATGATAAATATTAAGTATCAATACGTATATTCGTATATATAATAAGTGTTGAAGCCTATACATAATATATATATTAACAACAAGGGTCTTCCTAAAATAGCCAGTAATTATATCGGAGGCACGGCGCACTGTCGCAATCACGAAATGGGTGCGCGAGGCATATTATAATATTATATAATATTTAATGAATCTCGATAACACTGCAGACACACCAGTGGCGTATTTCCAATTTTTTTCGGGGGGGGGGGGTCCAATAATTCCGACATAATATAGGTAGGTACCTACTAATTTATAGAAATAATATTTTATTGATTATAAGAATAGAAAATAGTTTTTTATTATATTTTAAGTTACCTATTTTAAATTTCATAGGCTAATTTTAACACAAGTATATTTTACAATTCTTAAGTACAAAACGAAATAGTCTTTTTTTTTTTTTAATAAATTCATCAAAAATTTCTTGTGGTTTCTACGAGAGAATCTTTTAAACTGTAGAAATATGACATTGTGACAATAATCATCCATATCACTCGCTAATCTCTGGACAGAAAATAAATAGGACGTAGGTAAACATGGTCCTTAATGAACACTAATTTTCGGCTAGTAAACGCCTGCGCAAATTACATTAATGTTTTTAGCTATTATTATAATAATATATTCCTTACGGCTAATATCAGGTCAATGAGCTATTATTATTATTTAATAAATAGTTTATTGGAGAATGATGTGCGTCGTCAGTTTTTTGCAATGTTTTGAATGTTTCGAGAATTATTGATGTTTATCTAATACGGGTATTTTATAAAGTGGTACACCTACCCTACCTTGTACATATAATACAAAGAAAAATTTAGGGACACGCGGCGGCGGGTTTTTGAACGTTTGACAGGGTCCGTTAGCTAATTTTAAACTATATTATTTTGTTCACGGGAAAAACCATGTCCCCGAAACCCTACATAAATCGAGGTCAGCAAATATGTAAGAATTTTTAGCTTTTTTTTTTTTTTTGAAAGGTTCTGGGGAGGGTCCAGTACCCCTGGACCCCCTCCCCCCACCGTAAATACACCATTGCACACACACATGCACTCACATATATACAAACATACATACATACCAACAAAATATTTAGTACAAAAACACATTATACGCGTTGTCTTGTTTGCTCTGTGCGATTTTTTTATATATATATTATACAGTCAAAACAAATTATACTTTTAGTTTTTAGTTCAACGTCGTGCTGTGGCCTATAGCGAGCAATACATTGTCCGTGCAGAAATAAAAAAAACTATTTAGATTGTATTAAAATCAAATGGTGTGCTCTGCCTAATAGTGAGCAAATAAATTAACTTACTTATTTACTATGTATAAAATATAATAAAATCATATTGTATACCTTTATTATTATTTAATTATGTATCTATTGGTTTGAATAGTGTGCTCTGCCTTATAGCAAATAGTGTTATATAACCTCAAATATCCAAATTGTAATTTATTTTTCTGTGTGATTTATTGAAATATTGTTTGATCCACGTTGTGTGTGTTGTCTGAAATTATTATTCTAATAGGGAGTAGCACTGGTCAATCTTCGCTCCAAAACCACAATCCGTGAGATTAACTAAGATTATTTATTTGTTGTAAATCAGGCTATTTTGTAATTATACTTTATTGAATTACAAACTATTGTACACTATCCCATAGTATTATAGTTATTATTTTATTGTCATTTGCAAATTGTTGTACATCAGGCCATATTATTATAAAATTATTATCTCTATATTCGATTATAATAAAAAAAATAGAGTCTTAGTTGCCAAGTATTCTTCTTAATTATTGTATATTACCTATAGACATACATACACAATTATTCACACATACTACGAATATACGAATAAGTAATTACGGGACGAATATTAAAATTTAAACGTAGGTAAATAAAGGCAGCTGGAACCGTGTAATATTACTGATCACTCCCGGCCCCCACAATAGGTATGGATAAAAGTAAATTACAATAGGTTCTGCATATTTAACGTTGCATTTATAAGTAGGTACTGGAGAAGTCCCCAAATCGGATTGATAACAAACAATGACAATATACAATAGACAACGTTTACAGAGTGACTCTGCGAGTACCGCCTCTCCTGTAATATAATATATAATTATATATATATAATTTATATCTCTTTTGACTTGTCCAATTCTAACTAGTACCTACCTAACTAGATATTTATTGTAATAAATAATAATAATGATATATTATGTTTGTTATGAATAAACTACCTATTTAACTCATTGAAGTATTTGCGGAACGTAGTTGATTAAGTAGGTGCACTTATCCACATAAATACATAGGTAATTATAATATTATTATAATAATGTTTTTACTATGGTGTATGCAGTGATAGGTATATGTGCTGTGGTGTAAATAAATTGTCATCATCATTAGTAAAAATAATAAAATACCGTACGTTTGTTTAGCAGTGACGCAGTGATACTACTTAATATTAATATACTACTTATTATTATTATTATTATTACATTTTAGTGCGATAGGTACTCGTATTTAACGAGAAGAGTTGTAATAATGGAAACTGTGTTGAGTTTATAATATTAATATCTTGAGTTATGAATGTATGATATTACTAGCTGATCCAGTGAACTTCGTTGCCCGATACCAACTATTTATAACTCAAACTTTGTTCAATTCGTTATTTAATATTTGATGTATGGTGTAGAAAACTTATCATAACTTTTCCGTTGCCCGGAATAAAAATTCTGATTCGCAGCAGTATATTATCAGGTAGGCAATCTACCTGAGGTAGATAGCAGACCCCGTCTTAATCCGGGGGATTAATATAATCAATTAACACAAAATCCTAACTCAACCGTACTAAAAACTGATGAATAAAAAAAACAAATTTAACCCTTTTTTAATTAGCCTGTCTTCTACCCAGAGGTCTAATCTAACACACAAACATTCATTTTTATATATATAAAAAGAAGAATGGTCAAACAACCAATGTTGGCAGCGTCTCCTTCAGTAGCGATGGCGTTACGCAAGTTGATGTACTCGTCTGATCGTATCTTCGACTGATTGAAACAATTGAGATTGAGACGCTCTATTAATATTCAAATTAAAAAATAATAATAATAAATAAATATTATTCTCAACTCCTATAACCCATAGCAACCATTAATAAACAACAATTTCTATCGTAAATCTCAAAATTCCTGTTTTAGCACCTACCGGTGGTGATCAATTCCCTTTTTAAATTACCCTATGACACTCATAAAGAACGTGGATTTCTGTTGGTAAAAGAATTTTCGAAATCGGTTCAGTAGTTCCAGAGATTACTTTCGACAACGGTAACTAACGATTCCTATTTACATAATAGTACCTATAGATATATATAAAATCAATAATATCCAAATAATTAATAATTATTATTGCATTTAAAAAAATATTACCTTCTTAAAGTTATAACAATTACCTACCTAATAATCTTTTTCATTACAACGTATTATACGTTGTAGATAATTTGCTTGCGCATAATAAATAATATTAAATGTAACATTTACCAAACTTCGTTCACCGACGAAAAGTTCAGAAATAAGAATCAAGGTTTAATCCATCTGAGTAAATTAAAATTTTCATCTGAAAAATTTATTTTTATAAGAGTAAGTTATATTTTATAATGAAGATGAAATATAATAATACATAATAATAACTAAAATAAATAAATTTAGTATCTAATTCAAAATAAGTAGGTAATAACTTTTATTTAAAAACGTGTTTGTTTTATCACTTCTTTTTATTTAAATTTGTAATAATATGCATTTGGATTTAGGAAGCACCTACCCGTGGGCTTTGACTTTAATTCACTACACGACTGTATGATGTGTTGCACCATTGGCGCAACTAGGTCTAAAATATTGGGGGGGCTGAAGCCCTACACATAAATTTTGTCAATGTGAGTCATGGGGGGCTTCGCCCCCCATACCCCCCATTGCCGCAGCCACAAAACAATAATTATTAATTGAAATAAAAACAATCATAAAATATTATTATCATACTACACTCAACCAAAAACCATTGGTGATATTGATAATGCGGATTTGTTAATGTTCAACAATACCACATTTGTTGAATTGAAAAGATTTTATCAGCATGATAAGAAGGCTTGTTCAGTGTAATGATATTATTTTATCAATTTGAAAATATTGTAGCTGCGAGTGTATAATATGTACGTCAGTGGCGTATTTAGGTTTTTGTCATGGGGGATATGGTTTTATCCAGTAGCCGGTATTATAAATTTAATACCCAGCCAGTTAATGCTCGGACAAATAAAACGAAAATATCCCTCGGTTTGCTATGTGTGCTATAGTAATATAGTATACAACACTACCACAAGTTGTAGGTCGCAGGGTAACCGTTATATAACCACTCTTATCGTTTTATCTTATCACTCACAGGCTATCTATAGACACAGTCTGCTATTTATATATTATTTATATTATTAGATTATTCATTTTTCATATTTTGTGTGCTAAAAATGAATTATTCAATCACAATCAAACGGATTGATTTAACGATAATTTTTTTTGAAATGATAAAGATTATTATCAATTATCCTTTATTCCATAAGTCACCCGCCGGCCGCCACTCCGCGTTATTTTATTCTATCGTTATTTGTTATACACACACGTCACACACCGTTGTCCGTTTTTATTTATACTTTTGAATTGTTGTCAAGTATATTATTTGAACCGTGAAACAGCAAAGTAAGTACATATTTAAAGGTAAGAAGATGATTTGTTATATTTGTAAAATGGAGGTTCAAGATTTAGATGCTTTAGTGGTACATTATAAGATAATACATGTATTAAAACCTAACAGCACCTACACTTGCTGTGAGGAATTTTGTTCACAATCATTTAATGCTTTGTCTTCTTTTAAAAGACATGTAATAAAAAAACACACTTCCGTTCATGTTTCTCCTAATGTACAACAAAATGTACATAATTCAGAAGTGGATAACACACTTACACACAACTTAAATGATATAAATGATTGTGAACAAGAAAATGTTTTGGATGATCCGGTCCCAATATTTAATTTTGACAATGAAGTTAACCTCTTATATCAGTCTACTGTCAAGTTTATTTTAAGTTTATACAATAATAATAACTTTAATAATAGTGATGTAGTGTTTATTCAAGCTGGAATTAAAGACTATATTTTGAAGCCTATGGCATCAATATTAAAACATGTTAAAAATGAAATAAATGATCATGTTCTACTGTCCAAATTTCATAAATTTGAAACGATTTTACTAGATCCTTTTTTATATTGTTCAACAGAATACCGTTTATGTAATTGGCTAAAACAAAGAAACCTAATATCAAATATGTATCAGTTTAATATAAATAATGCTATTGTTCCTGTTGACCACACAGGGAATATTAATTATGATGAAAAAGTTACCAAAGGAACTCTATTACCAATAAAAAAACAATTTAAGCAATTTTTTGAAAAAAAAAATAATTTTAAAATATTTTATGATAAATTTCTAGAATATACTTATAGCGACGATGATTGTATTTCAAATTTTGTACAAGGAAAACTATGGAAGGAAAAAATCCAACAGTATGAGGGCAAAATAGTGTTTCCATATTTTATATATATAGATGATTTTGAAATCAACAATCCATTGGGGTCGCATGCGACGTTTCAATCAATAGCTGCTATATATTACAATTTTCCTTTTTCGGTTAATAATTCTAAACTATCTAACATATTTTTGGCGGCCCTAATCAAATCAACTGATATAAAACAATTTGGAAACGATCCATGTTTTAAATGTTTCATTAATGAACTAAATGAAATAGAAAGAGAAGGCATAACAATTTCTACTGAACATGGTGATTACCATGTATACTTTATACTTGGCCTGGTTTTAGGAGACAATTTAGGTTTAAATAGCTTATTAGAATTTAGTAAGTCATTTTCAGCCAACTATTATTGTAGATTTTGTAGAGTTCATAAATCTATAGCTAGTGAATTGTACGAAGAAGACCCTGCATCCATGCGTACATTTCAAAATTATTCAGATGATGTTGCTAAAATGTGTTTTATTGAAACCGGTATATACAAAGATTCCATAATGAATACAATTGACAGTTTCCATGTAACACAAAACTTTTGTATTGATGTTATGCATGATCTTTATGAAGGGGTATGTCATTATGATATGTGCCATATAATAAAATATTACATCAATACTGCTCAAATTTTTTCTTTAGCCACATTAAATAATAGAAAAAGTAATTTTAATTATGGACCTATTGAGGTAGGAAATATTTCTCCTCCAATTACTGATGTTCATTTAAAAAGGTGTCATCTTAAAATGAGTGCTAGAGAGATGATGACTTTTATACATTTTTTTTCATTAATTATTGGAGATCTTATACCAGACGAATGTGAAGTATGGAATTTTTTTTTAACCCTTTTGAAAATGGTTGATGTACTTCAATCCTCAAAGTTTAATCAAAGCAAAATATTATATCTAAGACAGCTAATTTCACAACATAACCGTATGTATGTTGCACTTTTTAATGATAATTTAAAGCCTAAGCATCACTTTTTAACCCATTACCCCACAGTTATACAATATTCAGGTCCTCCTAAAAATTATTGGTGCTTTAGGTTTGAAGGAAAACATAAAGAATTAAAAATGTATGCTCGTTCTACTTGTTCTCGAAAAAATATAACCCTTACATTGGCAAAAAAATTTCAGTTTAAGTTTGCAAATTTTCTTTTACAACCAAATATTGAAAATATTGTTGTTAATCCTAAGTACAGTATATGTAGTCTTCATTTTGAAGATATTTCTAAAATTATTCATCAACCATCAACAACTTACATGTGCTATAGTCAAGTTAACTATCTAGGAACATTATATAAAAGAGGATACTACTTGACTAAATTTCTTGATGAAATGTGTTTGTATGAGATTTCAGAAATAATTGTTGTGAATAACTCTACAGATAAAATTTTCATATTGTCTAAACAAATTCAGGTTTTAGATTTCCATGTAAAATTTGAAGCTTTTGAAGTTGATAAAAATATTATAGTTAATAATTGTACTATTCATGGAATAGATGAATTTAGTGGTCCACCAATTAATATTACAATAGTTGCATCTGGAAAATATATGATACGTTTAAAAGAATTTTTTTAAAATACCTAATGATAATTTTTAGTATGATAAGTTTTTTCTTTTTTTATTGTAATATATTAAGTATCCAAATAAATAATTGTAAATATGTATATTATTTTAATTTAGTATTATATTCTGTTCTTGAAATGGCTGAAAGCACGAACAGTACCTCAGATATGACCTCGATGAATATTGATGAATTATCAACATTTGAACTAATTAATTCTACTGATCAGTTGGCAAGCTTAATTTATTTTTTCTCTCAATTCTAATGCATGTCATAAATTCATAAATCAAACATAATATTGTATATACTATCTACAGGAATCAAATATAAATAACATAGAACTATACCAGGACTACTTATTTCCTGTTGAGGATTTGCAGCCATTGTTAAATTTGCTATCAAGTTGGAAGTTAGAGTGTGTGTATAACACATTAATTGGTAATATTTATATATAAAAACTAATATAGTGATATCTAGTACCTAGTACCTCTTTGAGTATTTATTTTTAAACATTATTTTCTTATTAAAAAATACCTTTCTTTAGCTGAACTCATAGATATGAAAACTTTATCCGTTTTTCAAAATGAATATATTAATGAATTGATGGTCAAATTTCCTATTGGCATTAAAGTTTTGTTTACCCATGAGTTGCGAGAGTGGCAAAAAACAACCGCTGTAACAAACCAAAAGACTGTAAGCTCAAATGTGAACTCTGAAGTAAAGAATACCATACAGGATCATACATCAAAAACAATTGACATAGATGAAGTTTTGAAGTCATCCAGTACAGGGAAAATGATCACTGATTATTACAAAATACATAATAAATTTAACAATAACATCAGGACTTTACTTGTGGATTTGATAGTTAGCCATATAATTACAAAAAAAATTCTTATGTCTGTTCAACTTGCTTCTAATATTGCAAATTATATTGTTGCAATATTTCCATCAGAAGTTAAGGTAATATTGATATAGTTGTCCAAAAAGCTTTAAATAATTTTGAAATTGATTTAATTTTGTTTTAGGATATCTACTTTATGAAGGATACAGGGGTAAACAAAAATCCAAAAGGTAAAATTTACGCAAAATACTACAACTCAATGAGAACATTAAGGACATGTGGCCTCGTACCGGCAGTTAAAAAATCGTCAGTGAAAACTATATCACATAATAGATATGATCAACAAGAATTTGGTAATATATATTTAATTATTATACAGGATATACTAAATTTTATGTGATAGCATGACATATTTAAATTAGGAAAAATGACCTATGTGAAAACCTCTGAATCATTTGATATTAAATAGTTTTTTTAGTAATTAGAATGGGAAGGTTCGAGTTTATATTTTTATTCATTACCATCATTAGTTAAAATTTGAGAATATGTATAATTTAATTATTTGTACACATTGTACACATTTCAAATATCATCACATTTATTAAAATAAAATTTAAAGTTTTAAATTGCCCCAAATTCAGAGATGAAAAATGTTTCCATATAAGTTATTAAACGAAATTAAGAATAAAAATGGAAATAAAATAATTTTCAATCCCTGCCTAAAACCTAACAAATAAGCCATTCACACTCACAATACATATATTAGTTATACAAGGCTAGTTATAACCTTTTCAAACTTTTAATTACTGCAACAACATCCAAGTTCTACTTATTATAATTTAATATTGGATTAATCCTATCTTTATGTGGTTTTAAGAATATGTTTTAATAAGAATGAAACCTTTTTTCAGAACCTGAAAATGATATTAATTATATACTAGAACAAATAATGCATGATTCAAGTATTTCATTTCCAATACTTGAAAAATTGTGGAAGCAAACTACAAAGTATAGATTAAATGAAATAGCCAATTCCACTGGTACCTCAGAAATTCTCAAAAAATGGAACCATTATACACAGCCTCTTGGATATAGACTTGTAAGTATTATAGTAAAGTTACCTTTTTTGTGTTAAATAATCAAAACAATGAAATATGATTTATTTTAATAGATCGATGTTGACTTCAAGACTCTCTACTCTAATTGTTCTGATATCAAGTATGCAATAGAAGAAAAGTTTGATGTTTTATTTAAATTATTGAAGGAACAAATAAAAGATACCGAAAGTAAAAAAATGTTGGAATATTATGAAGAAAATATATCAAATATTAGTGAAAGTAATTATATTATTTTAAATTTAGGTAGGTTCTAAAATTATTAATTTAATTATGTATTTTATAGATGGAAAACATTCAGTATTATTTTATTTATTACATGGATTGTTGGTTCCTACTGCAAAAAAAATGACTAAGGATCATACTGGGAAAAAAAGTATAATTAAGTACTCCATCAAAGATAGCCAAAATAGTTTCATGGTTTTCAAAAACTCAGTTCTTGAAATGGAAGATTACATTATATGTCGCCGGAGTGAAAATGTCCCCATTCAACCATTCATAATTATTTGCGGAACAACTTTTAAGCCCAAAGAAATTATTATATTTTTTGATTGCATCAAGTACAAAATGTTTTCATTCATTTCTGCAATAGACATATGTTTTAAGATATTTCATATTTTTAACTTAGAATATCCTGTTGAGTCATATACTGTATGGCTGTTTATACAAAAATATTTTTATGATATCAACACAAAATATGATAAGGCTTGTCACACATTGGGGCAAATTCTTTCAGACTTAAAAAATTAATAAAATATTAATTTTTAAATAGATTTTGTTTATATAGGTATAGGGCTACCATATAATAATACAAGTTGTTTTTATATATTTTAGTTTTTTGATAAAGTTATTTTTATTTAATTTTAGATCCATTTTACCTGCATA
Source organism: Macrosiphum euphorbiae (assembly GCA_949089665.1). Taxonomy (NCBI): domain Eukaryota; kingdom Metazoa; phylum Arthropoda; class Insecta; order Hemiptera; family Aphididae; genus Macrosiphum; species Macrosiphum euphorbiae. The sequence goes on along the minus strand of CARXXK010000002.1, from coordinate 19,309,394 downwards.
CTTATAATATGTTATAATTTGTATAGAATACAGTAATTTAAGTTGTTTTTAATTTTTATATGTTATTTTTATTTCATTAAAGATGGATTTTCCCTATACATACTTATACATGTTATTATTATTTGTTTAGCATACAGTGAAGTTATTTTTCTCTTTTTTTATTTTTATTTTAAATTAAAATTTAATATACAAAAAAATGTATTATTTACCTGATTTGATAATACAAATCTTGTTAATTTCATTGTACATATTCTTAAAATAACAATGCTTATTTGTCTATTTTACATTATTATATAATCACAGTGAAAATACTTATTATTAAATTGATCAATGGAGATTGTCGGATTGATAATATATATATGTTTGACTTGATAATTAAATTTGTAAATAAACCGTTACCATCAGATACTATAAATTTAACAATATCATCTTGTCGGCTCTATATTAACAATAATATTGTCAATTTAATCTATGATTTCATCACTATGATTGTGGTTTTTGGTTGAGTGTATATTATTAAAAATCATGTACCTACTTCTATGTAGTGTTTTACATAAAATATGACATAATAGATAATCTTAATTTGTAATTTACATATTAAGATCTATCCGTCTATTTTTATTATTAGCTATAAAATGTTCTAAGACAGTATCGCTGTCTATGTTATTAGTTAAGTCTCTTTCAATGCTTAGTAAAGATAAATTTGAAAAACGGTCTTGTAACATTGTTGAACGTAGCCAATTTTTTACCCGCCGCATAGCAGAGAATGCTCTTTCACAAGTGGCACTACTAATAGGAATTGTATAAGCTACGTTCAACAATTTATACAAGTTTGGAAAAGTGTTAGGTGATACAATTTCAGCCATTTCTGCAGGTGTCATCATTTTATTATCGGTAGATTGTTTTTTAAGATTTTGTGCTACCATCATTTCTGCCTTCAAACTTTCCAAATCGATATTCAATAAATTCTATGCAAAAATAAATTAGCATTAACATTCTTTTTTCATTAATGTTTAATTTAAAAACAATTAATTAACTTACTTTATAATGGTTTATAAATGTAAGGCTTTTTGAATAGTCAAACATTAAAAAGCCATCCACACTTTTAGCCAACTCCATACTTTCTTTTGAAAATCTCATTTTAAGATTCATTATTACAGTGTCCAAAATAATAAAATACTTGACACGATAGCATGTCATAATATCATTTGAGCTATGCTGCTCTTCACTTTCACCAGTATTTACTTCTGTTATATAATTACTTAGTTTATTTGGCTGTGTTCTTTTTCTCTTAGATCCTAATAAAATAAAAAGCCTTTTAATTTCAACTACTATTGTTAATGACTAAAAACTATTTGCATATAATTTATTATTTATTAATAATGTACCATTCATGGATATCTCCAACAGTATGTGGTTTTTTGTACAAAATTCAGTTATTTGAGTCCAAATTGTTAAAAAATGTTCTTCACAGCGATTAGCTTCTAGGGTAGCAATAACAGAATCTATTACTTGAGATGCTTTACCCAACGTTGCAGTCTTTTCCTGGAGTTTGTTACTTAGTATATTAATTATAAGTAAAATCTCATGTAAAACAAACAAATGCACAAGAAATGAAGTTTTTTCCATTGTGTACAGGATTCCTAAAAAAATTAACTTTTAAAATATACTAAACAATGTAATTTTGTATTAAATGGAAATATATGAGTAAGTAATCTAACCTATAGCATTTGCAACGTTTTTGTCAGTATTTTCATCTATTTCATATTTTAAAACTTTTATTATAGAAGAATAATGTTCCATCACCATTTTGCAGTTTTTAAAACGGCAAGACCACCTTGTATCACTAATCGAACATAGTTTTGTTTTTTTAATTCCAAGTTTCTCTTGTATATCAACCAACATCATATTTTTTGATGGGATTGAAAAATGGATATACAACGCTTCTAACCCATTGAAAAGATTTCTAGCATCCTGAATAATGAAAAACAATTTTTAGTACTTGTAATTTAAATTAGTTTACATAGAGACATTACTACATTAGATACTAAAGTATACACCAACATACCTTAATTGATTTACACATATCAATTACCACTAAATTAGTTCTGTGGGCCATGCAGTGTATATAAATAGAAAAAGGGTTTTTGTCTTTAATTTTTTTTTGTACTCCATTGTGGTCACCTGACATAACATTTGCTCCATCATAGCTTTGTGCTATGATGGGTACATTCAGAATGTTGTGTTTGTCAAGAAATGATAAAATAGCAGATGATAATGCTTCAGCGTTTTGACTTATTGACACATCTACAAATCCAACAAACCTTTCAAAAATGTGTAGATTTTTGGAATACCTAACACATAAAGCTAATTGTTCTTCTTTAAAACACCTAAAAATAATTTTCACATATTATATATAAATTATTATTATTTTGGTTTTCAACTGTATCAACTGTACTAGTACTGGATACTTTTTTTGGTTTATTAAAAATACTAAATACTTTTTTTTTGTCCATTTTTACTCACCAAAGTATTAACACCAAAATAAAACACTTCCAAGTTCCAAGGTCTAAATATTAAATAATACTGCAGTCTACTGTAATACTGCAATACACAAACACAACAGAAGTACAGTACAGTATCGTCACTATATACGGTTTGCATACACGCAATTCATTAGCACTGGCCACGGAGAATCCCAAAACACAGATCGACTATTCGACTCTGATTATTTATTTACAGTCGGAAATACCGGGATTTCGATTATTAGACGTTGTCGCAGTGAACCACCGCAATATTCCACCGTCGTCCGTCACATTTATTAGATAACAATATTATTATTAATTATGTAGGATTGTAGGAATTACAAAAAAAACTATAATAATAATATTTTATATTTATACAATTTACTTTTGAATAATTCTCTGCGTCATATACTCATATTATTTAGTATGTATCTCACTATCCCATGCTTAAATTATCATTACATTTTAAATAATCAAAACAATTTGGGGGGGCTATAATACATTTTGGGGGGGGGGGGGGGCTAAGCCCCCCTAAGTCCCCCCCTAGTTGCGCCAATGTGTTGCACTTTTAAGAATCACTTGTTAATAGAATACATTTACTAAAACCCGAAGTTCTGAATAAAATCATATAATAATATTACAATACAATTGACAAATACTTATGGAATATGGGTAAATTTTCAAATTTTTTGATTCAGAAAAACAATTATTTAACGTCAATAATTGAAAAAAAATCGAAATTAATGGTTTTAGTGTTTTAGTAATTGATAATTTTTATTCATTGGTTTTTACTGACGTCTGAAATTTTGATGACAATTTCCAGCTTCCTGATGTGGACCTTCAAAAAAAAAAGGTGGGTAAGTGGATGTCGCTCTGCTGTACAGTAGGTTACAAGTGGGTCACTGTATAATGGATGCTTTTAAATTTGAATTCAATGATACAATATCATTGTATAAGAAAAACGATTCTGAGCGAAGACGGTATGTCAGTCTAGGTTTAAGACAAATTATATACATATCTATGGTATTAAAAAAAAAATTGACTTATAATAAATTCCAAATTAATCATATCACATTATCACAATATCCATTAGGTACTTATAACATGTTATACATCAACATCAATAACAAACCCTGATACTATCATAGATATATAATAGTACACTTTAGAAGTTTCAAGTAGGTACCCCGTACCCACGAATAATATTATATAATCACAACAAAATAACTAGGTTTTTTAATATGAAATTTCGTCCAAATTTGAACATAAAATGACTATAAAAATAAACTGTGATTGTATATTTTTTAGATTTTTCGGTAAGAGAATTAACTACTTACGTAGAATCTTGTTTTAAATTTTCAATCCTTAGCTATAAAAACTGAACATTTTATAATTTATTAATTACGATGATTAATAATTTTCGAGATTTTGAAAAATTCTGTCAAAATTCGATGTTAAAATGCTTATAAAAAAAAATTGTGCCTATGTATTTTTAACATTTTTCAACTGATATTGTAACAATATATCAGGAGCCTTGTATTAAATTTTTACACTTTTTGGCCCAACAGATAAAACTTAATTGATATTTATAGAAAAAACAAACTAAAAAAATTGAAAACTGAAAATGTCCGTAAACGGCTCAAAAAGAGTCAAAATATTTTCAAAATTGTATGGTGTATAGGAAATGCTAATATAAACATTCAGTGAAATTTTCATGTATTTACAGTAATTCGTTTTTTAATTACAACAAAAAAAGGAAATTGCCACATGAGAAATCGAGTGAATATCCAATGTTGTAAAAATTTGAATTTCAAACGCTCATAAAAATTTAATTTGACTTTCCGGTAGAGATTTTTTTTATTGATAAAGGTAGACAATCTTATGAGTAATCTTGTATTAGATTTTCAAATCTTAGATTTAAAAAGAAAAATTTTTACGAATTCTTAACTCAAAATAATTTGCTAATTTTCGTGATTTTTCCATATTTTGTCAATTTTTAAACTTTAAATGCTTATAAAAAAAAATTGTGACTAAGGATTTTTAATATTTTTCATCTGCCTTTGAAACAATATATTAGGAGCCTTCTATTAAATTTTCAAGCTTTCGCAACCAACAAATAAAATTTTATTGATATTTCTAGAAAAAAAACGAAAAATGAAAATGTCCCTAAACAGTTCAAAATAAATCAAAATATTTTGAAAATGTTATCGTGTATAGAAAATGCAAATATAAACAACCAGTGAAAATTTCATGTATATACGTTCATTTGTTTTAGAGTTACACCAATAACCAAAATCGATTTTTTGGAAAATCAATTTTGCGTAAAAATTCCCGTTTTTCCTTAATTTTTATGTTGTTTTTCCCGGCGCTTGTGAAAACTACTGGGAAATTTAAATTTTGACCTCCCCAATGCATCAACGATATTCACTTTCCAATCGAACAAGATACTGAAGTCGAAAATCGAAGCATTATTTCGACTACTTATCGTGTACACAGATACAAAAAAAATAAAAAAATAAAAAAATAAAAAAACACACATCATTGTAAAATCAATACATTCATCGTTTCACTCAGAATCTAAAAAATTATTATAATTATATAATGTACTAGCTACTTAAAACTTAAAACTACCATAACCGGTATACGTTTGATCCCTAACGATTATTAGATAATAATTGAACATAAATGGACATATTTAATTGTATTTTTTTTTTCCGTTTATACAGTCACACTCTGTAAGTAAATACGTTTTAAGAATATACATAATTATTAATTTGAATGTTTACATACTCGTCAGGCGCTGCCACGGAACAAAGCCACGCCCATGCGCACAACTCTGCCGCCGACTCCTGATCTTATTTGGAATAGAGTATAGTTTAACTGTTTAAACTGTCTATTTACTGTCTTGCCAAATAACATAACGTACCTAGTCCAATATATTTTTACTATATTTCTGAAACCTTAATTTTCTAAAATATACAAGTATCCATATTAAATCCTTTCAAAATCACCTTTTAAATATGACGAGCAGGTTACTTAAATATTTGATTTTGTCGATGTAGCAACGACCAAAAAATGATTAAATTTACATTAATCTGTATATACCATTATATATTTACTACTCGGTACTATTGCCATATTAAGGATTGTAATATTGTATACAATTTGTTGATATGTCAAATGTTACATATACCTAATACATTTTTCAGGAATTTAAACTGCTAAATATATCAACATATGATGGCTGAATACTGACCCATTAATTGATGGGGTTGTGGAATAGATATTTCGTAAGAACGGTGATCATAAGTTTGTACGTATTGGTACAAATCTGGGAATGCTTCCTGAAGTTGGTAGATGATGTTTCCTGCTGCGTTGTTGCTAGTCAGTGTGGTCATCTTTGAGCTGATCAGTCCAGTTGATGGACCGAAAGGTGAACAATGTCCTAGTGTTGCTGTTTCTTTGAAGAAAGAGCAGTAGGTTGACATGATAGGTATTAACCTTTCAAGCCATGAAAGGATCGATAGCATTGTGTAATTTGCGATGGAGGAGATGTTGTCGCCTGCTTGGTAAATGTGTATTTCGACTTTCGAGATTAGATCCGTACTGGTTAAGTAGGGAGTCGAGCTCTCTGTTGGTTTCTCGCATAATATGTATACAGGGTGATTTTTTTATCGTGAACCACTTAATATCACGGGAAATATCAGGAATTTTAAAGTAATTTTTTTTTTTAAACTTTCTAGGTTTTACTATTTTTCACTGTGTTACAATTTTGAAAATATTAACTTAGTAAAAACCAGAAGTCAAAACGAAATTTTATCTCAATTTAACAATACCCATAACGGTCATAACTCATAATCAATAACAACAAGATAGATAAACAATACTATAAGAAACCCCCACCAGATATCACTCCCACCAGAATACCGAGTGTCAGTGAACGACTATAGCCAGCCTCGGCCTGCAGCAGCTAGGCTTTATCAGCTATAAAGTATAAAAACAACATTTTAAATGTACCATCATGGTTACACACTATAGCACTGGTTAATGTTAATGTTAACGTTAACTTAACGTTCAAAGAATAATAATTAATTAAAAATTAATATTCAATAAACCACAGAATACGCTTTAAGTAAATTCTTAATTATGTGTATTATTTAAAATATAAATTTAAAGTTTAGGTAAGCCAATTATTCCAATGCATACCTATTATATTTTTTGATATTGTTTTAATGTTGTATTTTGGTTAACAAATTTGAATTTAATTAAAAATATACTTCTATCCAATCAGAAATATTATTATGTATATGGGAATCAGATTTACTTAGCCGACAACTTTATTTGTATAATTTATTGGTAAGTTCAATCTAAAATTAATATATTAGAACTTTATTTGTTTATTAAATGATTTATACATATTATTGACAATTAATAACCAGGGTTAAAATATTTTAATTTTATTTCAGTGGCAATTAGTAGAGTTTACATAATTCATCAAAAAATACAGTGAATTATATGACTAGACAACTAAATTTGCCCAGAAATTAATGCAAATTCATATTGCTTTCTACTGGTACTTATCTGATGACTATAAATTAATATGGAATAAAGGAATACAATATACATACCTATTTCTATATTATATTATAATCTTTCAACAAACTAAACAATCAATTATGTAAGTATGAATTGACCTGAGGTAACCATGGCTGCATTACTTTTATTCTTGTACTTGAATTTAGGTACATAATATATATTTTGATCTGTATGGCGTAGATCCAGGTACGAAGGTATATTATTGTCTTGTGGATTTACCAAGTTTAACATAAATTTGCATAGGTTCGATTGAGATTGAGACCTTTTTTTGGACATGGTGTACGACAGCTATAATATTATAATAGGAGTAATACAGTATTAATCAAACAAGTAAAATATTGTACATTTTTATCAATTAATATTATATTACATTATGTTCCTCAGTTCCTGTACTATAATTATTAACCTAATACTTAAAAATAATAAATTACTATACTACCTTGCAACAAAATAGTTACACATACCTATTTGATCGAAGTTCTTAATAATATGTGAAGAAACAAACAAAAGCTCAGTACACCAACCAACGTCAAACACGAGATAAGAGTTATTCTACACAGAATTAAATACGTGTTATCACTACAAATGAGTTTTTATATATAATATATAATAAATGTGATATTTATATGGAAAATAATTCATTTTAATTTTTCAATATTTAAATTTGTTTTGTTTTATTTTATATGTATGCAGATAAATACAATTGGATTACCTATTTATTACCTTTTTAATATTTTATTGTTTCAAATCTATTTTCATTATGTTTTACTATAGTTTATGTACATTGCATACAGTTTGGCCATTTATTGTATAAGATTATTTATTTATTTTATTATAATATATATTATATATATGATTATGTTAATATATTTTATATAGTTTTAAGTATACAAACTTGTATGAATAAATTTGTTTCTATGTACTAAAAATAAATTGCAGATATATATAATTACAAAGTGATGTGAACATTTAAAAAAAAGATGTCTATTTATTTATATGTATTTTATAATGTACGTATACACGATTGTACTAACTTATTTGTTTTGATGCTATAATAAAATAAACTGCAACCATTTCCCCAGCACCCCCTATAAAAAACGTTCGTACCTCGGAAAGTTCAAAAGTACAAACGTCGGGAGTTTCGGCACAAATCAGCACAAATGAAGCACAAAAAAAGGCTCTTGGTTTCATTCAATAATTCCAAAGTGGGGGTGCCAGGGAAATGGACCTCATTATTTGGTCTATTAACACAAGATAGTTTGATATAAAATGCAGATTATACATTATACAAAAATCCCAGAATAACTAATATTTATAAATGGAGAGTCAGGTAGGCACTATGAACAACGGGTTCTCGGCCTATAGCCCCGCATCAGATTGACAATACAGGACTCACTTCCTTGATGCACAAAACATTTTAATATCAGTCTAATGTAGGTTATTTGTTGTGTCACTTGGTTTGTAATCAGAATAACTTACCTATTCTATTTTTTTTTTTTTAGTTATTACACAATGGAATAAGCTGTTCTTGTGTGTGTGTTTTTTACTATGATGTTCATCATCCATAACGGTCTTGCCCAGAGCCGTGCAAAGGGGGGGGGCAATTAGGGCAAGTGCCCCAGGGCGGCAAAAGTAGCTATATTTTATAGGGCGGCAAAAAACTATTAGTTTATACTCCAAAGTCCAAATTTGTCACGGTCACACGGTCACAAAAATTAAAATATCTGTTATCTACTATCTATTTTAAAATAAAATATTTTATCTATGAAAAAGTGTTGTGAATTGTAATTTATGATTATGGACTGGTGTGTGCCTACACTGGCTTGTTGACCTAGGATGTCGGCGGGGGGGGGGCAGGCGACTGATTGGGTAATTAACAAGCTATTTTTAACAATTTTTCGGAAAATTTATTGTTATTGAATAATCGACATGATAATAACATAATCCTTCCTAATATATAAAATTTTTCGGAAAATTTATTGTTATTGAATAATCGACATGATAATAACATAATCCTTCCTTCCTTCCTAATATATAAAATGACAAGGAAATCAGCTGTCTACAAGCAACCCGTGGAACGGAAAACGCAGGCTATAGTGAAACCGTGGAGTAAAAAACGAAGCACCGCTCCGTTTCCCCAGCCCGCCGGCCATGTCCCGTCGATTCCTTATAGCGCGATATTAGACAATAGTATCTATGGTTTTACGTCGCGCGAACGTGCACGACACATTTGTAACACGTTTTTAATTAATATTATAGGTTAGACCCACCGTCCGGCGCGCACGAGGGCCTGCGTTCGCCGCAGTTGTTGTTTCAGTTGTTTGTGCGGCGGCGGCGTCGGCGGTGTACCACGGACGACGCCCCGGCGCCGCGAGACAGGACCATCAAGTAATTTGAGCCACGCACATCAAAACCACGTTTCAACGCGAAACGAATTCGCCGTGGTTGTCGTTTGTGCGGCGGTGGCGTCGGCGGTGTACCACGGACGACACCCCGGCGCCGCGAGACAGGACCATCAAGTAATTTGAGCCACGCACATCGCAACCACGTTTTGACGCGAAACGAATGCGCGCCGGACGTACAGAGTGCACGGATTGACGGCGACATCAACTTTGACGTACTTCTTGTAGTTTAATAAAGTCATCTATAGGCAGTCTATACTCTATAATACTTGACGACAAACAGTTTATCTTGTCAGCAGCCTAGTCTATAGACGGGTATTTGAATTTCGAACGGTCGAGTATTCAAAACAAACGATGAAACTTATAAGATTCATTGAACTGTCTGTTATCAGACAAATCTAAATTTATAAGAAATGAGATACTTAAGTTAATTTAAAGTTTAAACAAATAGAAATTAAAAAAATTGAATTATATTCATACATAATATATATTTTATGTATATAAAATGTGAATATATGTTACCTTCAAAGCTCGATCATTAATTAAACTGAAGTTCTACTAGTATAACATAAAATATTAATAATATTATTGTAAATCGTAAATGGTGTGCACTGTCATTTCTTTTAGTTGTTTGGACGCCTCTTTTAGAAAGATTTGACAAAACTTCTAAAAGTCTCCAGTTAATTAATATTGATTTGTCATGTGTAGTTTCTCTATATGATTCATTAGTATGTTATATTCAAGAGCAAAGAAACATTTTGAAATATTTTTAAGTGAAGCGATACAAATAAGTGGCATAAATAAATTTTCTTGGGAGGAAACTAGAACTAAACGCAGATATATATTTTTTGATGAAGATCCTAGTGGTGAAGTTATATTTTCTAATACAGACAAAATGAAGAATGAAACTTTTATTCTTATAATGGATGCATTGATTCTTCAACTAAATAAAAGAAAAGAAGCATATACAAAGCTATGTGACAAATTTGGATTTTTTTTCTGATTTGGAAAATATTGAAGCAAGTGAACTACGTAAAAAAGCACTAAACCTTGTGGAGTATTATGTTAATGATTTAGAAGTAGAATTTGTTGAAGAAATTGTTCAATTTAAAAAGTACATAATAAATTTTCCCAACGAAACCAAAAACATGCAAGGAATGTTAAAATACCTTAATAATAATCCATCATTAAACACAACTTTTCCTAATATTGAAATTGCTTTAAAATTATTTATTTGTATGCCATGTTCTAATGCAAGTGGAGAAAGGTCCTTTTCTGTTTTGAAGAGAGTCAAAAACTATTTACAGTCATCATTATCAAATGAAAAAACATCAGCATTATCAATATTATGTATTGAAAATTATATTGTCAAGAATATCAGTTGGACAAGTCTTGTTAAAAAATTCTCAAAACTTAAAGCTAGAAAAAAAACATTTGCATGAAGTTATTTATAAAATCATTATTCACTACTATAGACTATAGTACTATAATAAAAAAATGTTGTTGTTATTCATGTTTTTATACATTTATTCTTACTACCTCCTATTTCCTAACTAAATTCATTATTTATAAATTGAATTGTTTTACTTGTTCATTTATTAACTACTATAATATAAATAATCTAATGAGAAGTGACCAGATAATAATAACATTTTGAATAGTTTCGATTTTTGGGAGGCTTTAAGAAAATGTCTTATGCCCCCCTCCCCACTTATGACCACCTGAGATTAGGGGCGCCAAATTTAATTGCCCTAGGGCGCCACTGATGGTTAGCACGGTACTGGTCTTGCCGATCTCAGATGGAAATGCTGTGAACATAAAACATGACAAATTATAATATAAATACAGTATGTAACCGGATCATCATTTAAGAAACGGGCACACAATCCAGTGTCAAAGAAAATAATAGTTCTAAAAATGAATTGTATAAATTATTTTGTTAATACCTGTATTCTTAATTTGCTGAGACAAAACAATAACAACTAAAGTTGCCATTTTTCAGTACAGTTTTTTATTTTTTTTATACCAATTTGCTCATTTGGATTTTGAGTTTTTGTAAACATACTAAAGTTTTCACCAATTTCATCTAAATAATGTTTTACATTTTCTTCACCTTAAAATGAAAATATATACATAAATGTATTTAAAAGAACCATAATAAGGGAATATAGTTGTTCACAAAATAAAAATAAAAATGTTAGTGATAGACAAAAGTATTCAATAATGTACTAACTATTTAAGTAATAAATAATAATTATGAACTTATTATATAATTAACTATATTTAAATGTGCTCTGATTATACCTATAGGTAAATGCACTTACGTGGTGTCGGACCACGCGGTTGACGGCTTCTCGACGCTGCAGAAAGGCATCACAGTGGTGTCTACGACGTGCAGTGGCATCGGACTTCCGGCGGCAGACAACGGCGGCGTCTGCTCTTCCGGACAGCTGGAGGGCCCGAGAAACTCCCCTGCCATAAACACGCTGGTGCCGACGGACTGGGCGGCCAACCGGATAACGCTCTCTCAATGCCTGTTGCACTGCAGGACTCTTCACGATGTAGACGACGAACGCAGTCATAGCGAGTCCTGCTCACAACAGGCAGAGTAGCAGCGCTAAGCATGTCATAGCAGAAGTTCCAACGACAGTGACGACCAGCATCGAAGATAAACTGAAAACAGCTGTGATGAATCCTGCAATAAAATAAACATTAAAGTTAATAATTATTCATAGTTAATTGAAAGTGTAACACACGCGGGGGAGGGGTGGGGCTTGCAAAGTCGGTGAACTTACGTATTCTTTGATGCACAATGCGGCTATCTTTTCTTTAAAGTAAAGTTTCCTAAAGTTTTCTGGTGCATACGTCCTATTGAAAACTTTAAGTACTTACAAAATACAAACAGAAAATAACCGATAAAAACTAATTAATACGAATTAAACTACAAAAACAAATCTAATGTATCACAAAAAAAACAAAAGAATACTAGAGAATGAAAGAGATTTGGAGTGTTCGAAGAGCAAGCTCGACTTTATATGATAGCGTATATAAGCGGTTTGGCGTCTAAGAAGGAAGTGTCACACTTTCATGTTTGTTGATGCCTTCTATAGGAAAGAACACCATTGGCAACAAACGTAACTGTTTGTATGAAGCCAGAAAGGGAATTTTTACGAGAAAGAAATCATTATTAAATATTAGGTAAAAAATTTACTATAATCTTACGACGAAAAATGCGCGAGAAGAATATATAAAACCTACCCTATATTATTGTGTCACTGTGTGGGCCATTGTTGTATTTACAATTCTTCCTTCCGTGGGCACGACAATTTTTTCACCCACGTTTTTGCTCATGATTAATTTGTCCCGTCTCAATATTTATTATCCACAAAAAATCAGAAACAACTGTCTTAATGGGTATTACTAAATATAATTAACAATTTAAACTGGTAAATATATCAACATATGATGGCTATTTACTGACCCATTAATTGATAGGGTTGTGGAATGGATATTTCCTAAGAACGGTGATCATACGTTTGTACGTATTGGTACAAATCTGGGAATGCTTCCTGAGGTTGGTAGATGATGTTTCCTGCTACGTTGTTGCTAGTCAGTGTGGTCATCTTTGAGCTGATCAGTCCAGTTGATGGACCGAAAGGTGAACAATGTCCTAGTGTTGCTGTTTCTTTGAAGAAAAAGCAGTTGGTTGACATGATAGGTATTAAACTATTAACCTTTCAAGCCATGAAATGATCGATAGCATTGTGTAATTTGCGATGGAGGAGATGTTGTCCCCTGCTTGGTAAATCTGTATTTCGAGGTTAGATCCGCTGGTTAAGTAGGGAGTCGTGCTCTCTGTTGGTTTCTTGCATATGTATATAATATGCTTAATATAGAAGAAAACACCCCTGGGAGGTGCTCAAAAAGGAATATTTGAGATTTACAATAGACATTTTTGTTTATTCATGGTGGCTATAGACACAGTCATAGAGAAAATATTCAAATTATAAATCTTAATCTTAACAAAGTCCAGCTGTCTGTCTGTATGCTTAGATCTTTAAAACTACACAACGGATTTTTATTAATTGATAGAGTGATTCCTGAGGAAGGTTTATATGTACATAACATGCATATTATATAGTAGAGAAACACTGCCCCTAATTTTTTTGTATGTACGAGCATATCTCGAAAAGAACTCTACTTATTTTTATACGGTTTTCACTAATAAATCCGTTGAGTTACAGGGAAGGTTTTAAAAAATTCAATAAAAGTTACTTCAATATATTATTACTTGAAAATCGGAGGGTAAATACAGCTTAATTTTTCAACTCATATAGACTGTAGATAGGTAAAGGGATTTGATCACACGATCATTTTAGCATACGAAAAAATAAATTATTTTTTGTCAATCCAAATGGTTGCACAATTTGTTACATATTATATCAATATTATAATTAGAAGAAATATTTTATTTACATTTTGTACAAATATAATTATTATAAATACAAATCTTTGGCCTGAAAAAGGTCGGGCGGGACAGCTAGTTATTCTAATATTATATTATATTATATAGGTAGTTACATTATGGACAATAATCATTACATTTCGGTAATTAAAATTAGGTAGAAATAATGATATGTTCAATTTTATTTCCAGGAAAACGGTTTTATTTATTTTTAATGCAAACAATATTACAGTACAGTCGGGCAAGCTGGATTATGTTTCCGCCGGCGCCGCAGAACGGATCCACGGCCACACTTTTCTACCATATATTTGCTGAGTGTCTAAGAGACAGACCGAATAAAACCAAACATACGATTATAATAATATACATCATAAATGTTTTTTTACATACCCTCGTCCATCAGAATATCCTCATCGAATTTTGAAAATAAGGCATGGCTCTTTTTCCAATATTTAAATGTGCTCGGTCAATCGGCAATACAAAAAAAACATTATTTAATTTCTGATTATACCTATAGGTAAATGCACTTACGTGGTGTCGGACCGCGCGGTTGACGGCTTCTCGACGCTGCAGAAAGGCATCAAAGTGGTGTCTACGACGTGCAGTGGCATCGGACTTCCGGCGGCAGACAACGGCGGCGTCTGCTCTTCCGGACAGCTGACAGATTTCTGATAATATACACATTGCTAAGGACCTAACTACCCAAGGTAGGTATATAAAAAAAGCTCTGGGGGATAAAAATTAATAATAATTCTTAATATATCTTAAAAAAGTCGCTTTTTTTCTCTGAATTCTTAGATCTTTAAAACTACGCAACGGATTTTGATGCGGTTTTTTTTAATTGAGAGGGTGATTCAAGTGGAAGGTTTATTTGTATATACCATGCATAGTATAAAAGAGAAACACCCCTAGGAGATGCTCAAAAAGGGATTTTGAGATTTACGATGGAAATTTTTGTTTATGATAATGGTTGCTATAGACACTAACATATAGAAAATATTTAAATTATAAAAAAATAATAATAAATCTTTATCTTAACAAAGTCCCACTGTCTGTCTATATGTTTGGATCTTTAAAACTACGCAACAGACTTATATAGATGTGGTTTTTTTTAATTGGTAGAGTGATTCAAGAGGAAGGTTTATATGTATTATAGTAGAGAAACACTGCCACTTATTTTTTGTATGTACGAGCATGTCGCGGTCGGTATTTCGGCTATTTCGGTAAATACCGGCCGCTACGTCTTTCGTGTCACCCGCACGACGTGCTACAGTCGGACGGCAGGTGGTGGGGACCCGGACGTCGACAACGACGCCCGACCTCGCCGGCCGGGCTGTCTGTCTTGTTCCTAACGTGCTACATAACGTACTTCTGTTCAATTGTTTTGAATATAATAAAGTGTACATCGACTATTAACACCGTTGATGTTATTGAGTGTAACCTTCTTCCTTTACCACAACCAGTCCACCGTGTCAGTGGCGCAGTCGGTTTTGGATTTTGAATCTCGTGGCCCGTAAGGTAAGTCAATATTATATTAACCATAATACTTATCACGGGTGATCCCACGGGTACTCCACGTGTAGTAGCAAACATTTGTCTATGGACCACGTGGAAAGGCGTGGTACTGGGTATGGGACAGGATAGTCCGTCCAACAACACTAGTGTACAAAGGGGCAACAACCACCAATGGGTAGCCTCAACAAAACATAGTATAACGCATTTCGGTGATCTCGGGAAGCCCCAAAACCACGTGAGTTGGGAGCATGGTGAGCATGGGAGAAACCCATGGGCTGTTTAGAAAACACGTAGGGCACTTTCCGTGAACGCTGGGAATACCCGCATAGTCATTCGCGACAAACAGGTTTTCACATCGGCGGGGACGGGACAGTCGACCACTGGACAGAACACCCGTATAACGATGTCGGGAAAAACACAGCGACGAAACATACGGGCGAAACCCACACAACAGGGAACAAGACCAACAACAATCGGCACATCACAAACCTCTGGAAAACCCCTCCCGAACAGTGAATCAACGCCGAAGCAATGCGATTAAAGTCAAGGAACAACAACGACAACCGTACTGCAGCTGAAAATTGACAAGACCAAAGTACTACAACTCAACAGTCTATACAAGGTGGGTACGACTCGAAGCCAACGGCAACGAGACGCGCCCGGAACACCGAGAAAGAATCTAGAGGTTTATCCCCCCTGCGCACGTGGACGAAGGTCAATCGGGTATCCCAACCGATGACACTGCCACTCCAATGCTATGGTAAATAGGGGAGTAGGCAGGCACCATGTGTTACCGACGTTGGAGTCGTTAAGGCCGGTTAAACTGACAATCACGTCACACTGGCCGACCCAATCGAGGGTACAAGCGTAACCGACACTAGGAGTCAGTGAGTCTGGTTAAATTGACAATGACGTCACACCAGCAGATCCAATGGAGGGCGCAAAATCAACCAACAGCGGAGTCGAATGACAATAACCAATGACGACTAAAAGTCATACCGTCACCGACCCCGTTGGAAGTAGGGAACCTGAACCAAGTCACGAAGTCAAGGGAAGAAAACACCAACATCCTAAAGGGCAAGTGAAAGACCAAGATACGAGGCTAAGGAGCGGACGGACCAATAAGTGGTAAAGTACGGCAATGCTGGAAGATAACCCCAGGTCTAAACACACACGCGGTACGGGAAATACCTAGTACCGAACAATTCCACCAAACAATATGTAAACGGTATGAACCCAACATACGGGTTTTTCCAATTCCAAATCCAAAAATGACATAAGATTCAAGAGGAAAACAACCGAACACACCGTGCTGATTGGCGGGGGAGAGTGGCGCGACCGGCAACACGGTGACAGGTCACACCTAGCTTATCATCAGCACGACACGCCCGAGCACACAGACATGCGGGCCGGGTCAAACCCAGAACTAGTCCTGGGGTTTTACCGACTCGGGGAAAACCACGTCGAAAACATTCCGGGTTTTTCCCCCTAACGAACACCGCGGGGGAAAACCGACATACGAACAACACACACCAGATGGGAAAACCAACGATGTTGACAATCGGGGAATTACCCACCATAACCAATACGTTTTCCATATAACATGTTGTGTATTTATAGCAGGAAAACCAAGATGTCCTCACGTAACCAGCCGACAACGACGCCTTCCCACAGCAACGGAGATTTTAATCTGTCGGTGTGCGACTACCGTCCCCACAGGGGGACCGTATCTGATGTGGTACAGTTGATCCTGGACCAGCCTCTGGACACTCGGTCGCCATCTTTTTGAAGGACAAATTGTTATCACCGCTGTAATCAAATCACTTTCATTGTTTTATTCTGTGATAACAACGTGTTTACAGCATGATAACGTTCGAAATTGAAAATATCTTATTCTGTGTTATAAAATTATTATGTAATGATGCAACATAGTTTTTTTTCTCATTGGAGGTCACACTGATTTGTCCTTCAAAAACATGGCGGCATTGATTTAGTTATTATCCTATGTTCCCCGTATATTTTATAATCAGTGTCCATTCTGATTGTCTTATTCTGTGCCTGGACCAGGCGTCCCAAAACCTGTTGAATGCGCGCCGGCTCGCTGGGCGGTCATCGGGCATACCTACATGGGAAAACCTGATGGCCGTGTGGCGACTGTACGGGAAGAACCAACCAAGGGCGGAAAGGGGCACCCAAACGCCATCGGCGGCCACGCCGACAATGGAGACCCCAACCGAGACGAGTCTAGAGGTGAAACCTGACGACGGACGTGCGCTGGCCAGGTGGGCCGTAGGGGCGACCCATCAAGACCTGCTGCAACATCCACTGATCCAGACCGCTCTGGACCGGGGAGTGGTGAGACCCCCCCACCAGCAGCACAGGCAGGATCCCGACGACTGGCGAAGGAAACGTCGACAATCCCCACCAGGAACATCCGGACAGTGCGGACGAAGGCCGATCTCAAGCAGGGCGGAACGCCGCTTGACGACCCAAAGGTGGCCGATTTAATCAACCTGGACACCGACGAGGAGGAGTTCCTCCAACTCCGGGTAGGCCCACAGGAGCTCCCGGCTGTGAACATGCTGTCGGGACTGCCGGACAACGACGAGCGACCTCGCCGCCGGCCGGGCCGGCTGTCTTGTTCCTAACGCGCTACATAACGTACTTCTGTTCAATTGTTTTAAATATAATAAAGTGTACATCGACTATTAACACCGTTGTTGTTATTGAGTGTAACCTTCTTCCTTTACCACAACCAGTCCACCGTGTCAAGCAAGTCTTGAAAAGAACACATTTTTATAAGGTTTTCACTAATAAATTGGTTGAGTTACGGGGAAGGTTTCGAAAAAGTCAATAAAAGTTATTTCAATAGATTATTACTTGAAAATTAGAGGGTAGAGCACACATGATTTTTTTTTAGCATACGAAAAAATAAATTATTTTTTGTCAATCTAAATGGTTGCACAATTTGTTACATATTTTATTAATATTATAATTAGAAGAAATATGGTATAATATACATTTTGTACAAATATATTTATTAAAAATACAAATCTTTGGCCTGGACAACGTCGGGCGGGACAGCTATAGTTGTTATAATATTTTATTACATTATAGACAATAATTATTACATTTCGGTAATTAAAATTAAGTAGAAATAATAATATGTTCACTTTTATTTCCACGAAAACGGTTTTATTTATTTTTAATTTTCAAAAAATATTACAGTACCTTTGTCGAACAGTATACATACCCTCGTCCATCAGAATACCCTTATCAAATTTCGAAAATAAAGTATGTCTTTTTCTCCAATATTTAAATGTGTTCGGTCAATCGGCAATACAAAAAAAACATTATTTAATTTCTGATTAAACCTATAGGTAAATGCACTTACGTGTCGGACCGAGCGGTTGACGGCTTCTCGACGCTGCAGAAAGGCATCACAGTGGTGTCTACTACGTGCAGTGGCATCGGACTTCCGGCGGCAGACAACGGCGTCGTCTGCTCTTCCGGACAGCTGGAGGGCCCGAGAAACTCCTCTGCCATAAACACGCTGGTGCCGACGGACTGGGCGGCCAACCGGATAACGCTCTCTCAATGCCTGTTGCACTGCAGGACTCTTCACGATGTAGACGACGAACGCAGTCATAGCGAGTCCTGCTCACAACAGGCAGAGTAGCAGCGCTAAGCATGTCATAGCAGAAGTTCCAATGACAGTGACGACCAGCATTGAAGATAAACTGAAAACAGTTGTGATAAATCCTGCAATAAAATAAACATTAAAGTTAATAATTATTCATAGTTAATTGAAAGTGTAACACACACGGGGGAGGGAGAGCAGGGAGGCAGGGCTTGCAAATGTTATAATAAAGTTATGATTACAGTACTTCCTCGTTAACACGAACTCGGTTAACACAAATTATTGGATAACGCGAACCGGTTTTTTGGTTCCGTGAAAGGCTCTATGCTATAAGATAGGGTTTTTTTTATTACCTCGGTTTATACGAATTATTTCGGTTAACACGAAACTCGAACAAATTTTAGGTACCATATTATGGTCGTTTTGAACACGAACAGAAAAATGTCAATATGTACATATTATGTATCTATTTTCGTTTGGATAATTATGGATAATGATCTCGAGGTCCGCGATGAAAATGCTGGAGAAGATGAAAACCCCGTAATCTACTGAAATCTCTGAACCTCCAGTGGATAATCCCTCTCGGGCTGATGTGTTGGCAGCCTTTGATACCCTCGTCAAATTTTCCCGAACCAGTGCAGGGTTGGATTGCAAATTTGATGACCCGTTGAACAGCATCAGAAAACAGTGCCTAGAAAACTATGGAGTTACATTCACCCAGAAACCTATCACTGACTTTTTTAAACCGTCGCGAGTTTTAAATTAATTTTTTTTCGAAAAAATGTATTAAAAATTTTTCTTCGTACAATATGTAAGGTAGCGTAGTAATTAATTAATTCAAAATATTTGTTTATATGTAGTATGTACCAAAGTAATGTACATTTATATTTTGAAGATTACATATTAGAAAAAAATCTAAGAATTGATTATATTATATTCCGTATCCTGGACATCACCTACCCGCATTTTTTTGGAGTTATTGATAACTTTTAAATTGAATTTCCAATAGCAAATAAATAGTATAATAATAATAATTAGGTATAAAGAATACCATTTATACCAATACTAGCTCTCCGACTAGCTTTGGGACACCCCCAGACGTCGGTCATGAGTGTTTTCGATTCCGAAAGCTGCAGTGGTCTTTTGGTCTGGTCGTCAGTCTCCCATTGGACGGTGTCAAGGTGATAAGGATCTGTGATAAGGCTAGGACCACTGCAGAGAATCTCTTAAATTGTAGAAATATGACAATAATCATTCACATGTTTTAGGACTCACGTCCGTTTATATTAAATAAATAAATAAATAAATAAATAAATATCACTCGCTAATCTCTGGACAGAAAATAAATAGGACGTAGGTAAACATGGTCCTTAATGAACACTAATTTTTGGGTGGTAAACGCCTGCCCAAATTACATTAATGTTTTTAGCTATTATTAGCAATAATATATTCCTCACATCAGGTCAATAAGCTATTATTATTATTATTTAATAATTTATTACATATTTATTTGGTACTTACTGCGTTATAAAGTTCAAATATGAACTGTTCTTGTAGCCATCGCCGTCGTTCGGTAACGAAATAGAGACATGAAGTAAATGATTCTTGTTTACAAAGCAGAAATTCAAATAGATTTATACCTATAGAAATAGTTTATTGGAGAATGATGTGCGTCGTCAGATTTTCGCAATGTTTTGAATGTTTCGAGAATTATTGATGTT
This sequence comes from Macrosiphum euphorbiae, assembly GCA_949089665.1. Lineage (NCBI taxonomy): Eukaryota > Metazoa > Arthropoda > Insecta > Hemiptera > Aphididae > Macrosiphum > Macrosiphum euphorbiae. Next base: position 19,288,530 of record CARXXK010000002.1, on the reverse strand, counting down.
TATCTAATACGGGTATTTTATAAAGTGGTAACACCTACCTTGTACATACAATACAGGGAAAAATTTAGGGACACTTGGCGGCGGGTTTTTGAACGTTCGACAGGGTCCGTTAGCTAATTTTAAACTATATTATTTTGTTCACGGGAAAAACCATGTCCCCGAAACCCTACACAAATCGAGAACAGCAAATATGTAAGAATTTTTAGTTTTTTTTTTTTTAGAGGTTCTTGTGGGGTACCCCTGGACCATCCCCACCGTAAATACGCTACTGCGCACACACACACACACACACACACACACACACACATACATACAATCATACATACATAACGTATATTAGGAGATCCGTAAGTAAACCGGTACGTTATGGGATCCATAAGAAATATTAGGTATTAGGGCTTTTTACCAAATGCTAAAACTGTAAAATATATTTTTATATTTAATGTAATATTAATTTATACCATAGACTCATGATAATGTAAGGAATTATTAAATCCTTCTTGGATCCAGTGTGTATAGGAAGAAATAACACACCATGTGGAATCCACAAGCATATTCATAGGTTGTAAAAGTATTTATAGGTTGTAGATCCACGAGTATGTTTATTGATTGTATAAGCACTTTATTAGATCCATACAACGTTGCCAAACCATGCAATAATAATTAATTATATAAATAATAAGTTTACCTAACATGTAAAGTGTACACTATCAAGACTTTTATACTTCAAATATATTTTAATTTTTTTAAATAAATTCTACAGGAGATCATAATAATTATAATAAGCAAATACTAACTTGCAACATAATTTTATATGAAACTTATTTCTTTAAATTTCTTAAGACCTGTAAAAGTAGTTAAGTAAGGTTAATAATACTACTAACCAAAATCATGACTCAAAACTTAAATTATGAAAAATGAAATTTAAGCCATTTAAGTTTTTCTAATGAATTATTTTTCACACATTTTGTTGATACCATTGCATAATAATATTAATATATTTTATTAAAAAGTAATTAATAAATAAAAATAACTTACCATTCTATAATTGCCCTTTAATTTTCACAGTTAAAAGTATTGTCAGCTTCAGAAAAAAAAAATGTTTTCTTTTATATTTTATTATTATGTATTTATAATATTACTTAAGACATCGTAGTACCTACTGATGTTTTCTATTGAAGGGCTACAAGGTTTTTTTAAAATGATATAGTTTAAAATTAATATTAACATTCATTATAAATACCTACTATATTACCTATATTTAGTTCTCAAAACATGAGGGCACAAAGTAAATCTTCTTTCTTAGAAATATTATAGCATACCCCTACTAATTAATAATTATATCAGCTAATCAATAAATGCAGGTAGGTATATATTTATGTAATATTATATCTTATTTAATTATATAATAATTATATTTGAGTAGGTATGCAGATTGTTTTTAGACTTTTGCACCCCATTCTAATTTTTTTCCAATTCAAGCACTGACTATATATTTTATAATCAATGATATTGATTACCTTTCAATTTTAACAACTAGGGAGTAAGATGGTAGTATTTTAGAAACAAACAATTAATTTTAACTTTTTATAATTTATTATTAACTTCAATTTAATAAAAAAAAAGTAACATCAGCTTTTATAACAATAAAAAATGTATAGTTTGAATAATTTAGGTAATCTGTACCAACTAAATAGTTTTAATCATAAAAAGAAAGACTTTTTTTAAAAGAAAATTAATATTTTTAAAATAAAATTAATAAAAATTGAAAATAGTAACAAAAGATAAAATATCTACTTATGTCTGTTGATGATTTTATCATTATTTCAGGGAATTGTTTCTTAAGGTTATCACACTCTTCTTTTTTTGGTACTTTGTTAAGTAAAATATGTTTTTGGAAGTATTCTGTTGTCACTTTCTTCTCTGCCTCTGCCCAAGGCACCCTTACAAACTTCTTAGAATCTGGAAGCAAATTTTTCTTAGGAAGAGGCACTGATTTAATTTTATTAGAGATTCTTTTTTCGTATGAACTATTTCATCATTTTCAATTTTTTTATTTGCATCTTGACTTTGAAGTGGCTTATCTTTGAAGCGGCTACGGCGATGGTTGAATGGTGTCCGCGGTAAGCCGGTCGTAGAGTGTTGGTGAAATTGTAACAAAAGAACGACAACACTTGCTTCACGGTAATGTCCGCGAGGGACGTTTATTTGTCAATATAAACGGTGATGATCACAATAAAATAAAATAACACCAAAACGTGGCCGACACTTAGTGTGTATAGTGATGATACGGTTTTATGTCGATATGTAGTCCGACGAACGGTTGCTGAGCAAGAGGGCGAGCCGCCGGAGGCCGGTACTCGTCTTGCGCGACTTGCCTTCCCGTCCCGCCTTGCCTCTGTGGCGTAGTAGGAGAGTTGGCGATGTCTCGCTCGTAGGCCGTGGTGGCCGTTGTCAAAAGCGCATACCGGTCGCTGCGGTACCTGTACTTGTACTGGTTGCCGCTGCGTACCGTGTCATCTTCTTCTGATGAATAATCTTCAACATCAGATACTAATATCAACATTTATATTAATTTCATCGAGATTTTTTCCACGAAATTCCTGACCTCGTCCATTCTCCAACATCAATAACAATTTGCTAACTTTAGCTACCTGAAAGGCGCTTTCTGACAACCTATAAAATTGCTTATGTACATCCTTGGAATGTCCAAGAAATGTGGATAATTGTTCAAGGTCACCATCAGATAAATTTAAAATTTGTGCGATTGTAGCTACTTTCTTCCGTAGTTTAGTAGATGTGAGGTTTTCGGGATTTTTCGCTCCACTGTCGACACTTAGTTTTCGTATTGCGTCAGAACCTCTTATACAGTTTAATGAATGTGGCTGTGCGAATAAGTATGGGTTGTTTTTATCGATAAAATCAACTACTTCTCTAGTCTTGAGTAAAAATATTATAGTTTTTTGTAATGTTGGAGTAAAAAGAATGGGTATTCCGCGACCTCTTTTTCCTCGTATGACGATTCTTTTTAATTGTTTGGGGAGCTGGCGTTCCATTTCGGATAAAGATGAATCAATTTCTTCTTGAGATATTTCTGTTGGTGCTGTTAAATAAGTATTGATAAATAATCTCTGAACTTCTCCCGATCTTCTTCTATTAAGTAAAATAAGTTGAGCTCCTATGCTCTATTCTAAATGTTTAAAAGACTTTTGATTATTAGGGTTATTTTTAAGCTCTTGTATGCTTGTGTACATGAATTAAATGGTTTCTAAATAATTGTACATCTGATGTAAATTCAAGAAAAGCAGGCTTGTTCCATTTTTTTTGTAATATCTCTTTAGAGGCGTTGGTTGGGACTTCATAAGACCATTGTACATAATATGCTAAATAGAAAAGGCTTATAATAAATAATTAACACATAAATAATAAACACATTTTTATTCATTTTTTTTTAAAAGTTTAATTATTTCATTAAGCATTTTAAATTGATAGTTATATTAAGAAACTTACCAATAACTTCTCTGCAGCTATATTTATTTGATCACACTAAAATGTAAACAAATATAAACCTAATTAATATGCTAATATTAATGTCGTATATTATGTGTTTAATAAATAACTAAATATTTCTACATTAGGTAGGTAAATGTGTAAATTAAAATTATAAAATAAATACTTAGTGGATTTTCATTATTCGACTCATTACCACTAGGTTTTGTTTTCTTAAATACATATAATATGTTTTGACATAATTGGGCTGCAATTTGTAATTTAATTTTTTTTTTCGCGTTCTTTTGCAGCTCCACATTTTGGATTTTTAGAATTCATGATTTAAAATTTTTACAAACAAAAATAAAAAGCGTAAATATATCCAATAAAGGAATGATGCGCTATTATAATATTATGTCTTAATACAGACTAGTAGACCATACTAGACAAGAATACTATTATAGACAAGACGACAGTTTGTAATGTGTAGCGTTTGTACTCGAGCAGCAGTGTGCACGTCGTCACTTCGTCACTCGTCAGTCAGCAATCGGAAATTCTGTACTCGCGTAAAAATAATTATTAATTTTTATTTTTGGATTTATATGGTATATCTATGCTCACCCACACTGATATGATTTTACACATCAACATAAATGTACAATGAACACTAGAACACAAATACACAATACTACAAAAAACCCGTCAGCCACCACCCGGCAACCTGCATTTAAATGGAATTATTATCCATATTACATTGTTATTTGTTTATTAAAAGTTATAAATAGAAGTATCGCCGTACCAAGCTGAATTAAATGTATATTTTCTTTATTTTGTGTTAATAAAAACTTGCATTTATAACCATTTTATAATAATAATTTTATAATAACATAATAGACTTATTATATCAATTATTATTATTTTATTTTAGTTAAATTATTTAAATTTTAAATTTACATGGTTCGGCCCGGCGCGGCGGCCTTAGAAAGCCTGCGGTTCAGTAGGACTTTTCCTATTGTCCCACCTGGCCAGTCCGCCTCTGCGTTAGTTACTCTGTTAGATTATAATATTGCCTATTAATGCTTGTAATAGCTAATTGAATTACACGAATCAATTAACAAAATAATGTGATATAGGTAACTACAATATTAAAATATTTATAATACTGTGAAAGTGTGAAAAGTTGAGATGATAAGATTTACAAATTAAAATATCTGTCTCATTTTTAATGTTGTAAGGATCATTCTTCATTAGTTTATAAAAATTTGTCTTCATTGAAGTACTGTTGTTGATCTCTATATGAATATAACATTCAAGAATGAATAGATAAATGTTAAAACACAAACATAATTATACCTGGTTCATTTGGAGCTAAATCATATCCATTATTAAAATTGATCCAGTTTTTTAAAAATTGGTTGAATAGCTAAAATAAAATTAAAATTAATATATTTTATTAAAAAAAACAATAAATATTTTCTCAATTTAATTACACACTATTTTTTTAATTACCTTCAGTTTCAACGTTATTCAGTAAATATAAATCCTCAGTGACGACCTTCTCGGACTCGTTTAATTTACTACTGTTTTCTATGCTTGTCTTGGAAACATTTACTTCTTTATCAATTAAGGTGTCATCTTCATTCAAAAGCAATTCAGTTACGTTAGAATCAATCCAGTTTGTAAAACGTGGTTGTGCAGCTACTATAAGATTAAAAAAATATATATTATTTAAAGCAATAGTACCTACTGCAAATTAACCTAAGAAAGTAGATAGAGATGATTAGGCTACTTTTAAATTAATTTAATTAGATAGGTACCTTTAGTTTCAACCTTGTTCGATAAATGTATATCATCTGTGACGACCTTCTCGGACTCGTTTAATTTACTACTGTTTTCTATGCTTGACTTGGAAACATTTACTTCTTTATCAATTAAGGTGTCATCGTTCTTCAAAAGAAATATCGACTGTCCTGAGTTTATGTAACCTTCCATATCATGTTTTGCTAAAAAGTTATTAAATAAATTATTATTTAAAAATAGACCAGATAGCAATTGGAAAATATTTATATTGCAGACATATGTTTTCTTTATGTTCTTCGACATATTTTGGTCCAAGACATTTTGACAATATGTTTATATTATGAATAAAAGTATATTTAAAAATTAATTTTTAAAACATATTGTAACAATATATATTATGCTTAATGGGCCAGAAAATATTTTAAGCAACATCAAGTGAAAATATTGAGACAGAATATCGCATCTCTTTTTTTTCATATTATCGAGGATCGGGGAGAGAACCTCGATTTTCATTACTGCTCCCCGTACATAAATTAAATATAATATATATATATATTATATATATATATAGGTATGTATATATATTATAACTTGAAGAGTTGGGAATTGGTTAATATTACAATTAAATTATTATATTGAATATATTATATTATATACATTTATTATATTTCTTGAATAATTGTCCTAATTGGAACTTCAGTTTTTAGATTTTCAGTCGTTTGTTAAAACCAATCCCACCAATTAAAAGTATGAACTTAAAAGTATGGCTATCTCTATAGAAACTGTAAAAAATATGATGGCACAACATGTGGAACATTATTCTACATTGCATCAAATTTTAGATAATGAATCCGTGATAGTTAATGAATCTTCTGAAATTGTATGGCCAATAAGCAATGATGAAGAGCTCGATAATATTGAAAAGTTGCTCGATAATCATTTAATTAGGAATAACCAAGTAAATTTCAAGTATTCTTCAATAGTAAATATAATCATTTACTAATTTATTTTTAATGAACAGGCCATTATTTTATCAAGATCAGCTGGCATTAATACAATTCGAAGAATTATGCAACAACTTTTTACAGATCAAATTTCTTCGTCAATATTCATACTCTGGTTTTAAAGGAAAACAAAAGTTTTCAACATTGAAATGTTGCAGATTATTATTTGGTAAGATTTTTTTATGAATATATATTGTAATAGTACATATTTTCAAAAGAACATTGGTGAAATCGCATTACTAATTAGTAGCTACTATAGATGTCAAATTAATATTATACCTTTTCATTGAGTATGTGACATACTCAATGAAAAGGTATAATATTAATTACAGTGACTGTAATGGATGTTTTAAATTTGAGTTTAACGACAAACCCATTTTTTAACCATATTTTTATATAACAAAATTACTTTCATTACAGATTCAATAAGAAAAATCAAGAAATTCGATGCAGTACCAGATGTTGATATAATAAACGCTCTATCAAAGTGGATACCACAAGCTACAAACCGTATTCATAATAAAGAATCTAAATTTAAAAATTAATTAGCATTAAATTATTATAAAAACGATTTTTTTATAAAAAGCTTAAAATTTTAATTTTTTAATTTTATATTTTACTATTATTTATAACAAATCATAATCTATAAAAAGGATAATAATATAGATAATATTATGATTTACAAGAGGCATATACATTTTTTTTTGTTCGTTATACTTATATAATAATGTAATATATTATATTGAAATAATATACATATACATATTATGTATAATGTATATTTTATTTTTTAATTAAATAAATACGATGAAGTTTACTAATTTATTTGACTTATCATCATTATTGTGTACCTATTAAATTCATAATATAAGTCTAATTATATTAAATAATAGTGATAAAGGTATAAGAAATATATATAAATATGACACTGTAATTACTAATCAGGTATTACCTATATATTATATACTCTTACATAGTATGCATATTATAACATAATACCAAATATTTTTTTAATATATTTTAGTGTTGAAAAAAAAGTTTAAATATTGTGACAAAACTTATGGAACACAATACTTAATAAAAATAAAAATTACTTATTGGTTTTAAAATATTGTAACAATATTAAGAAGGTATTTAAAACAACTTGTCACAATATTTTCAAAAGGTTTGTTGCAAGTAGTTGTAACAATATTGCTATCAAATATGTTCAAAAGATGCATATAACATTGCTACAAAATGAAATTAAATATTTCCTCAATGATGTTTTTTTCTGCCATTTGGTTATACAACATGTTAGAAATATTTTAAACATCAGAAAATCATGATAAACACATATTGTTGCAATGATAATCGGTTATCAACAATATTTTTGAAATATGATATTGCTATCTGGGTAGGTATTAACAACTTTCCTTCGCATAAGGAATATTCTGTGGAAATCGCTGAATATCTTGATTGCAGAATCACCTTTTGGTATAAAAAGTAGCAATAAAGAACATAATATTTACTAGGTTAATTATTAGTAGACTAATACATTATAAACTTACTTCCTGTTTTTAAAACTTCTGCCAAATATTTATAACCGTCTTTCCATTTGACGTAATACTTTTGTCCGATAATAATTTTTTTTTTTAAACTTTTTTCTGCTCATAGTTGTATAATATTATCGTCGACAAAACGGACTACAATCCAATCTAAATTATAACAAATACTTTTTCAAAACATTGTTTTGCAGTAGTTAATTATTTCTAATTAAATAATAGTAAAACAATTTAAATTATAAATAAATAATGCTTACCGTGAGAATTGTTGATTTTTAATTTTCTTTTACCCATATTTGTGTATTTGGAAGTCAGGCGTGTATTCAAACTATCATGAATGTATGAGTAAATGCATACAAAATTTAGTTTAATGTAAATATAAATGTGTTAAACCGATCAACATTCAACCGGATAGTGGCGAACGACGACGCTGAAGAGTTGTTTTCCTGACTCCAGTTCATGGTGTTTTGTGGCTGGGATGTATCTATTGGAGGTAATTCAAGAATCTGGATATCTTCTAATTGTTCTGTGGTATTGGTTGCACTTGGGCTGTGTGTAGTTAGAGAGTTTCTGAGGGTCTGTGTGTTTGGAATGCTGCTATGGAAAATTTGTTTTGTACATGACACGGAGGTGTGTCCCGAGGCTTTGCATAGAAAACAAGTTACTATGTCATCGGTGAAAAAAATTCTGAACTGACTTAATTTATTGTATTGTATTGTGTGTGTGTGCGATCGCCGATCGGTCGGAAGAATCGTGTACGAATATTATTTTGTAATTTGTTTTTCTTCTTAGTTGTAACTAAGATACACGTTTCGACAACCGTTACTGCATACTGGCTCGCGGCGATGTGAAATAAAAGTACCTATAACTAAAATATTGTGTTTTATTCATAAAATAAAAATATCCTTTTTGGCCATCCTAAGGGTGATGTAATCTATTACATTATATTAAGCTTTTCATACTACAACTTCAATCTTTATTATGTAATACTTATTAACATAAATGCATATCATAGTACCTATGGTAAGTTATATCGATCTTATTGATACTCATATAGATATAGTTCATTCCTTTATTTTGTACACTGAATCCCAATTCCCACAACGCCCATGACGTATGTTACAATAATATGGTATGCAGCTCCACGGTCGTGGCGCGAGCTAAGTAAAAAACATAAAAGCGGCGGCACGACAGTGTACCACCGTGTAAATTTCGGTGTTTTTTGTCAGATGAGATTATTAATTATCTACTGAATCAATTTATACCTAGTAAATTGCAAAACATGAGGAAAATCATGTAGATGATCCTTTTGTAAAAATCATAAAAATCGTATAGTTAGAAATTAAGTTATTAAAGGAAACGTGAAACATTTTTAATGAAAAATTATATTGGAATCTGGAATCACGGCGGCCGCTTCTCGCGTTGTCGTGCCGACCGACCCCCACTCACGCTCCCCCACTCCCAGTCGCCCCTCCCGGTCTCCCACTACGGCCTCACACTATTACGTGTATTATCTATGGCTACGTCGCATTATATTATTACTACTTTATGTTAATATTTTCGTTTCATTGTTTCATTTCGTTATCGTCGTCAGCCTGCAGTAGACGTGCACGTTCCGTTCTTTGCATTGCTGCTCATAGCGTGTTGTCTAGTCTGTCTTATCTAATATTAAACCATTTAAAATACGTGCATAGTACATTACATGTTGTCTATTTGCCTCATAGCTTTTAGTTATTGACGCTGGACTTACGCTGTACATGCTTTTTATGTTACGTGTCGTTATTGGTCATTATTTAATTACACATTAAAGTAATTAGTGTTCTAAAAATACGAGCTATAAAGTTACGTAAGTATATAGTTCGTAATTAGTGTTCGCAGTATTCGCACTGCGTGTACGGCTCACGCTGGACTTGTCCGGTATATTCCGTTTTAAACTGTGTTCGCACCTCGCGTATAACTGAACAATAATTTATAAACCGTTTAGTACCTAGAAAACTGTCTAAAACATGAATTAATATCGATATTAACATGTTTGAATTGCTATGATGTTAGAACCAATAAAATGCCCAACTATATATTACCTCTAGCAGTTATTGAGAATAAAGTTACATTAAATTCATTATTTAATGAATTTAGCAAAGAAACAATACTTGAAATAAATTGTAGTACCTAATTGTAGGATCACAGGAAACCATTCGAAAGTAATGAACGTATCTAGTACAAGACAATATTTGTGTATACACTATACAATTACAATTATGGAATGAATTACAAGAAAAAATGCATAATGTATCATTAATATCTTCAACAACATCTTTAAAAGTTGATGAAAAAACGTATAGAATATGTTCTGCGATTTGTCATCACGGGGAATCATTACATCATGGTCATTATACAAGTTTAATAAAAAAATCAAATCTTTGGTTCAGATGTAATGATCTCACTTCTAATAAAGAAAGATGGCCTAGAGGTGGCAATGACATTTATATGCTAATCCTCGAGAAGCAAAATTAATAAAAATGTATTGAGGTATAAATGATAAAAATTGGTGTTTGTGCAACGGCGCTTTTGCTCCGCGGGGCGTCGCGTCGGGTGTCGAACATTCGCGACGATGAACCCCGTCCCTCTCACCCACCCGTGATCGCGCTGCCAGCCGCGGGCTACGATCGTCAATCCCATCGCCATTCCCCGTCAGTAGGTCATTGTACGGTATTATCATACCCCCCCTGTTTATAACACTATTGTTTTGACTATTTTCTAACTTGTAATAATACAGTTGTTCAGTGCCACCAGTGCACACCTTCAATTCGTGTTCGCTTATTTAATAGTATTGTAAGTTGTTAGGTTACCTTACTCTTTTTACACACACAAGTCACTTCAGCTTGCAAATACCCGCCGCAAGTGTCGTACGGCCAGCTAACGACCAAAGGTTCAATATCTCCGTGACGGTGCGCAAACATTTGGTAGCAGAGCGTGGTTAGGAACCTTATGGGGGGTCCCAGCCAAGCGGCGTATTGAATTGTTAGCTTTTGTGTGACCTGTACAGTGTGCGTACTGTAACATAATCGCGTAAGATGGTCGAGACCAAGAAGGAGTTCATTGAGCGCGAGGAGCGCCGTCGCGCGATCGCAGCCCTTAAGCGGAAATCCGCGATTGAGGGTATAAAGGCAGTCCATGTCATGATACCGCGCGCGAATTCCGATCCAGACTTCGTCGCCGAATTCGTTTTAAATGTCGACGGGTTAGATACTGTGTGGTCTCAGTATAAAGCGGAAGATAACACGTTATTAGAATGCCTTGTTAACGTAGGTAAAGAAAGTGAATATGCTCCCGGACAATCGGGTGAATTACGTATTATTATCGTATTCCGCGAACGTCCTTCGTCCGGCTCGTACGGCGCCCACCCTGGGCCGAAACGTCGATAACTCATCATCCGTGTCCGACGCGTCATCCGGTCCAACGTTATCGCGACTTCCGGAAATCCCCCTACCAAAATTTGGAGGTGATTTCCATTTATGGCCGACCTTTCGTGACACATTCACCAAGCAAGTCGACAGCCGCCAGAACCTGTCGAACGTCGATAAGTTGTATTATTTGACGGGTTGTTTGCATGGTGTAGCCTTGGACGCGATTCGCAGTATACCCGCGTCCGACGACAACTATCAATTGATATGGTCAACGTTGTCCGCGCGTTTTTACCGCCCACGCATGGTCGCTACTTCGTTGTTAGAAAAAGTATTAAACGCGCCGTCGTCGTCGCAGGAGTCATTGCACGACTTATCCGTTTTTTTGTCTACATTCGACGAAAATATTTTTTTATTATCCGCGATGGACATTCTCGACCTCGGGTCGTTCATTTTGTTTACTTCGGCTTTCCGTGCGTTACCACTCGCTACTCGCAAATTATTTGAATCCACCATGACAAATAACGACGTTTATCCATCAGTCGATAAACTACTGAAATTCGTGCGGGATCGTATTACTGTATTAGAAAATGTGGGCGAGCCACGGAAGACTAGTGCCAAGCCGAAGCCGTTGCTTGTGACCGGGCCGTACGTCAGCCGCCGTTCGGGGAAAAGTAAGCCCGTGGCGCTGGTCGCCGCGAAACCCACGGAGAATCGTCCGCAGACTACCACCAACCCGTGTTCATGTTGTCAGGGTTCGCACTACATCAGCACGTGTCCGAAGTTCCGATCATGGTCACTGGACGATCGGAATCGATGGGCCCACGAAAATAAACAAGAAATTCGTTTGCCCAAACCGGTGTATATTTCCCCTTAAAATTGAAACCGGTGTGAATTTAAGAAATTCGTTCTACAAACCGGTGGAACTATTTTATGAAAGCGGTTTCATTTTTCTGAACCATATCGATGATATGGTTAGTTATACCGATGCCGATGCCCACCCCTTATTCAAACGTCTTATCACTGATAACAAGTTGAAAAATGAAAATATAAAATAATACAAATTTAATAATACAATTTTCTATTTCAACAAATTAATGTACAACTTACAACTTGTAAGTTACAAGGTCTAATGAATGTTCTAGCTGTTTGAATTAAAAATATAATTATAATTTATAATCAATATTCAGTATTCACCTGAGATGGCTCAATGGCAGATGTCTGAAACAAATATGGGCAGTTATATTGAAGGTAAATTTATAATTTATAATAGGTATTTACTGTTTATTGCCTTTTTGGAACTGACATTTGCCAAAGCTTTGAATCATAATATAAACTACACTTATAGAAATGTATGAAGATGAACCTATATTAACGCAGAGAGAGATAATCCAACAAATGTATTCAGAAATTCCCGATGAAGTAAATCATGACATTAGCGTCGAAGAAGATAAAGGTAAATAACCTACCTATGTAACAATATAATATATATGTTTAAAAAAACTTATTTATGTGCATTATGTTTTAATTGATATTCTGACATTTGACACAAAACACTTTTATTGATACTTGCGATACTGGATATTCCACACTGATCAATAGAAAAATTGAAATAAAATACTTAAATTGTCTTAATTGTATTTAATTTATTTTTATAGACAGAACATGGTCAGTAGAATCAACCAAGTTTCTTATAACATTGCGTGTCTCCTATAGTTCTCAATTTTTATCAGCAAAAAAAAAAGGTAAAAAATCTAAACTCTGGGAGCTGGAGGGCCCGAGAAACTCCACTGCCATAAACACGCTGGTGCCGACGGACTGGGCGACTTATAACTTTTACTTATATTATTATATTGTATACATACAATGAAGTTTCATATTGCAATGTTTTAATCAAAACTTAATTTAACACATTGTTTTACTATAAGTAAAATAAATTACTTAAATAGCAGCAATATAAATATAAATAAATAATATCACATAGATAGCTCTTTGTTTATATTTCCCTATATTAGGTATACTATTATATGAATATGATGATATAAGTATCACATGAAAATGATATTGGCATTGAAACTAAAGCAGTTATTAATATTTTTACTTAATTTATTATTATTAGTTTACAGTATACTAAAAAAAAATATTATGCAAACCATCAGAATACCCTTAACAAATTTTGAAAATAAAGTATGTCTTTTTCTCCAATATTTAAATGTGTTCGGTCAATCGGCAATACAAAAAAAACATTATTTAGTTTCTGATTAAACCTATAGGTAAATGCACTTACGTGGTGTCGGACCGCGCGGTTGGCGGCTTCTCGACGCTGCAGAAAGGCATCACAGTGGTGTCTACGACGTGCAGTGGCATCGGACTTCCGGCGGCAGACAACGGTGGCGTCTGCTCTTCCGGACAGCTGGAGGGCCCGAGAAACTCCTCTGCCATAAACACCCTGGTGCCGACGGACTGGGCGGCTTATAACTTTTACTTATATTATTATACTAGCAGCTGGTGTTACCCGGCTTTGCCGGTGGAATTTTTTCTCTAGAAGTCAGTTTTAAATAATTAACTACTAACCTAGATAAATATATAATATGGGTATAATAGGATAAATATGATATTAGGATGGACAATAATTAATATTAGAAAATAATAATGGGATAACAATAGAAAATTGAAAAGTTATTTATTAAATATTTTTTTATTTTTTTTCCAGAAGTGTAATATCATGTTATGGCATATCATGTTCATTCACATCATCAAATAAACATCCTTTATTATATTTTCTATTAAACCATTCTTCAAATCTGGAAAATAAATCGTTTACATTTGCGTAGAAACAAAATCATTTATTATTTATTTTTACGATCTTGTAATACATAATATTTTGCTTCTTACTCTATGTTAGTTGTTTTGTCTACGTCATAGGAAACTATTGATTGTCGATTCAATGTTAAATATCATTGATTTTTGTAGTCACTAATTTTGGTATTTAGTTTACCCATGAAATTAGTCGCAAATTCATTCCATAATGTTAAAGTTATCTGTAGGTATATTTAAAATTAAAAATTATTAAATAGTGAATCCAAAAAAAAAAAAAAATACCTTTTCATTACTATCATCGATTAGGACTATTTCTTTTTTATCGTTTATTTGGCCATTTTTAGAAAATACATTATCTACTTCACCCACAGCATCAATAACAGCGTTTATATCTCTAAGTGATTAATTTTTTTTTTTTTTGGAAAATTTTGATTTGATAATTGTTTTATAAGGTGAAATATAATGAGTGTTTCATGATAAAGGAATCACCCGGTATATTTTATAATTTCATACTTATAAATATTTGATCTTCTAGATTTTGAATTAAGTTTATTTTGGTGAACTTAAAATTTTCAATGTCCTTTTTTTCAATACGTCTAAATTCTTCTTTCAATCTAAAGAAATTATATTAATATTTTTTTCCTAATTTTATTAAGAACTACCAATTATTTACCTATTCGCCTCAGGAAAGTCGGGATTTATTATTATTTGTGATGCACTTGTTAAAACCAAAGTTTTCTGGGTTTTATACTCACCAATTTTGACATTACTGATGGCTATAATATCATTCTTTTTCCCTTCAAAATTATTAATATTTTCATTCCACAAATTTAGTACAATCTGCATATAATTTCTAAATTAATAATTAATAATACTTATATCTTATATTGTAATTATTGTCTGTTATTATCATTTCTATTTATGTTTTTAAAAGTGGACTATTGCTTAATATATACAAAATTAATGCTGTTTTTAATCCTTCGTCAATCAAAATGATTTCTTGTTTTTTATATGTTTCACCATTTGAAGCAGATATTTCTGTTGGTTCTTTAAGGTCATTAATTATTGCAATAATATCTGTAGAACAAGTTTTATAATAACTATCATAATTTTTTCCAAACTTATCTATATCAATTCATTTTACCAATGATGGTGTTTTTCACTTTATTAAAAATTGTATGAATTTTCATAAATTTATATTCTTTTATAATTTGTTCTCTGACTAGTGAGTAATTTTTTTTTGTTCCATTCAAAATATACCACTGTGATAAGCTGTGATTAAAAATAAATTATCAATATATTAATTTACAAACAAATTACAAAATATATCAATTTGCATTCTTATTTACTTTTTTACATCATCTAAATTAGGATTTATTAGAATTTTTGTGGTAAAATGTAAATAAACTCTTTATTCCATAATAATCAGAAACTTTGATATTTTTTAAAACAATTACGTCATTTCTATCACCATAAAAATTGTCTATTTGATTTGAATTCCATAACACTAATGAAATCTAAAAAGATTTATCGATAAATGATAATAAGTAATACAATACTTTTTTTTTAAATACAATACAATTTTCATATTTATTTTGGTGGTGAATCCTCCATTTGTTGTAGATCTTCTTCGATATCAAGGATATCCATTAGTATCGGTTCTTGTTTCGTTTAATAATGGCCGAGGATATTTATATTTACATTTTCCATCTTTCATGCACGGGCATTTTGGATTTAAGTTTCCACATGGCCCATGTATCATGTTTTTTCATTATATTAAATAAAATTTGATCTGCATCAGGATCTGGGAATTCTGCTGAAATAATTTTATCAATTTGATCTGCATGGATTTTGTTTTTCAACCATATTAGAATATGAGCATGAGGCAATCCTCTTTTTTGCCATTCTATTGAATACACCCATGATTGAACTTCTCCAAAAATATAATTTTTGGTTAATAAATTCATCAATATTCTTACTTTTTGTTTAAATACTCTTGCAATCAAATCATGACGATCCCGCGATTGTTGATTTGGCAATAATAATTGCGTTATTTCATCCCATTGACTATTGTATGTAAAAGTAATAAATAAACAAAGTCTCCCACATGATCGTACATAAATTAGTGCGTCTTGAATATATTCATGCATGTGCCTAGGACTGCCGATATAAGTTGATGGTAAAATACATTTTTAACCTGTATTTGTAATATGTTCATCATGAAAAAAAGCGTCTTTTAAATGGATATAATTGTCTACTCTCAGTTTTGATTGATTACACCGTATATAACGTAATCGTTCAGTTTCAATTTTAAGAAACGCAAAACGATAAATTGATTGAATAACTGACCATACCGAAGTAAATGGTTTTCGGGATTCTCACGTATCATAATTAGGTACTTGTAAAAATTCATTGCTGAAATTTATTTTAATGTTAATGCCCCAGTTTTTGGATTTATTTCTTTACATTCAAAATGATATCCGTCTTCCCCTTGCCAAAACATTAAAGGATATTGTAATGCATCATATGATTTATGGGTTTCAGAAATAGTTTTTAATTCTTGATTACGTCTCTCTAATATTATATCACGATTATTGTATTTGTTTCTACTGATAATCACAGCTACTTCTTTTGATATCGGTAAATTGTAACGACGTTCATGTTGTCCTGCAGGTATTTTATCAGCTGTAAGGATAATTGTATGTTCTTCTGAAGGCATTTTTTCCAATGAGTTTTTAAATATTTTGATTAATACATTATGTTCATGCAACAATTTTTGTAATGAGGGTACAATTTTTTTATTGATTTTAGGAACAACCGTACATCGTCTCTCTACTTGTAATTCATTATCACCTAAAAAATATATTTGTAAAAAAGACGGATTATTATCAACTGGAAGTAACGATCTTATTCTATGATATATTTGTCCTTGTATTCTAAATGTTGTGTTATATCCTGGTTCTTTTTTTCTGTTTGATCCAAATGAAGTCATTTGAAAACAGGAGTTATAGCTCCTAATATTATTCTTGAATTATTTTGAATCAGAAATATTACCGATTAAATATGATAACAAGGGTTCAACTGGACACCTTGGGACTGGTAGTTTAATTTTTCCATTTGCACAACATAAACCATTTGGTTCGTTTCTGTAATTTAATGCTTGACAATAAGTAAATTCATTATCCATTAACCCAATTGAAATATTATTTTCGAATTCATAGTCGGTTTCTGGATTGTATGAAAATGCTTTCATTTTTAAAAATTGTTCTAACTTTGATTTTCTTTGTCTTGTTCGTTCACTACTGTAAACATTAGTGATACCTTCTTCAACATTTTCTTGAGATTCATCTACTTCTCTGTCGTTTTTTTTCTTGTACTTTTTGTTTTTATCGAAGAATATGAAGATTTTCCAATAATTTTTCTTTTTCCCATAATAATAATCTATATACTTAAAGATAACATAAACATTAGTATATATAAGAACAGATCTATAATAATATGTTTTCAGCCAATAATTAATAATAATAAATAATTCCTATAAAACAATGTAATAACCCAGGGCAACCGTTCAAATATATGGCAAATTTCCAACGCAAATCTCATAATCCCCGTATGAACCCCTACCGGTGGCGTCCTGACATGAATATAATTGGCGATACGTTCTTCTTCTCGACGAAATGAATGTATTGAAAAAAAAATAAATTGAATAGGTCTAATTTCTCTTGAGAAAAATGGACACGATTATCCCGCCACTTAATTTTATTATATAGATAGATTGTATTCAAACAATGAAGTTTCATAATGCAATGTTTTAATCAAAACTTAATTTAACACATTGTTTTACTATAAGGAAAATGAATTACTTAAATAGCAGCAATATAAATATAAATAAATAATATCACATAGATAGCTCTATATATATATTTCCCTATATTATACTATTATATGTATATGATGATATAAGTATCAGGTGAAAATGATATTGGCATTGAAACTAAAGCAGTTATTAATATTTTTACTTAATTTATTATTATTAGTTTACAGTATACTAAAAAAAAATATTATGCAAACCATCAGAATACCCTTATCAAATTTCGAAAATAAAGTATGTCTTTTTCTCCAATATTTAAATGTGTTCGGTCAATCGGCAATACAAAAAAAACATTATTTAATTTCTGATTAAACCTATAGGTAAATGCACTTACGTGGTGTCGGGCCGCGCGGTTGACGGCTTCTCGACGCTGCAGAAAGGCATCACAGTGGTGTCTACGACGTGCTGTGGCATCGGACTTCCGGCGGCAGACAACGGCGGCGTCTGCTCTTCCGGACAGCTGGAGGGCCCGAGAAACTCCCCTGCCATAAACACGCTGGTGCCGACGGACTGGGCGGCTTATAACTTTTACTTATATTATTATATTGTATACATACAATGAAGTTTCATAATGCAATGTTTTAATCAAAACTTAATATAACACATTGTTTTACTATAAGTAAAATAAATTACTTAAATAGCAGCAATATAAATATAAATAAATAATATCACATAGATAGCTCTATGTATATATTTCCCTATATTATACTATTATATGTATATGCAGGGACGTATTTAGGGGGGGCATCGGGGGGCTTGGGCCCCGGGTGCCAAATTTTGAGAGGGCGCCAGCCACCAGGCGTCAGAATGGTAGAATCTTAGAAAATCGTAAAATAGTTATTTAAGTTATTTTATATCATTGTCATGAAAATGTTTATATTATTATCATGTCAAAATCATAGACCTACTTCATCGTACCAACTACAAAAAATTGATTACTGATAGCCTGCCATGTGTAATACTGAAGTTGGTAGTAGTGACTTACTGACTTTTAGACTTTGGTAGTTTGGTACCAATCATGTTATTGTTATTATCATTTTTGTTATTGTTGCCTGTTGGCCGTTGGCCTATGCATTTTAATATTTTTACTCTTTAGTATGTTATACCCATGCCTGATGCTCTGACGGCTGACGCTCTGTATTGCAGTATCCAGTCTTGAATAAGGTAAATATTTGTATTTTGATTATTATTTTCAGTTCTAATATTAACGTTATTATTATTTATTATCAAATGTAATTTGTATTCTGCGTACTGAGCTTATGGCGCTTTTATTATGCTTATTGCCCATCTTATTTTTTTTAAGCTTGTTAATCGCTTGTAAACGCGGCGATGGTTTATAGTAAAAAGCTTAGTGGAGCAGAAAACCGAAAACGCTCACATGCAAAAAGTGAAGCTCAAGCCAAAATTATTTCAAAAACTGCTAAATTACAAACATATTTTAGGTGCCCAGATAGACAGCCTAACCAAAGTATGTTTACTTACCTACAAAACTATACCTGTTATTAATTTTGCAAATACCATGCACCTATAATCTATATATACCTATTATTTACATATTATTATGTTATTTATTATTGTACATAATTTAAACTAAAACGTAGATATATTTAATCATTGTTATTTATGCTTAAATGCTTTCAGTTGAAAATGAAGTAAATAATACAAGTAAAATTGATCATAGCTGTACTGTTAAGGAAGATAATCTATCTAATCCAGACGATCTAATTTTATCAAATAACAGCAGTACCGAAACTAGTAAAACTAAATTGTCTACAGAATCTAAAGAAATAAATAATACACCAACACCATGTTTGTCCATGCACGAAGATAATAGTCTTCTTAAAAAATGTATCATTCCTGAGTAAGATTTTTTTTTCATAATAAGTTACAACTATAAATATGCACATAGGAAGACTATTTTTTTTAGTAGTTTCTTATGTCAAATTATGTTAGAAATTAAAATATAAATAAATGTAGTACACTGTACACTACTACACTCTGTTTATTTAAAATGATACCAACCAATACCACTATTCTCTAGTTATATTATGAATTAATCTCTATTGCCTAATGCCTGAATATTTATTTAAAAATTGTTATAATATAGTTATATATGTATAGTATATTAAATGAATATATTTTATCTTTAGAAATGACCCTGCCAATTGGATGAAAAATCAAGAAACGATAGATTATTTATCAATAAATGGATTCAATCAAAATTTGGAGTACAATAATTTCCATAAATCAAAAAGAACTTATAATCGAATAATTGGTGGTGTTAGACATACTCGTTTTCGATATTTGTCAAAAAGTTTTTTTGTATCTACTCTTGTTAATGGTGAAAAAATTAAAAGAACATTTTTGGTTTACTCAGAGAGTAAAGGATCAATATTTTGTGCACCCTGCTACTTATTTGGTGGTACTACATCGTTTGCCACAGTTGGCTTTTCAGATTGGAAAAAAGGAGAAGAAAAAATTAAGCGTCATGAAAATTCAAAAAACCACAAATTGTGTGTAATTAAAATGAAAGAGAGAGGAGAAGTATTAAATCGAATTGATCAAAAGCTGAAGTATCAAGTAGAAACGGAAATAAGTTATTGGAAAAATGTATTGACTAGAGTTGTAGCTGTTGTTAAATCACTTTCTTCTCGTGGACTGTCCTTTAGAGGTGATGATGACCATTTTGGATCTGTTCATAATGGGAACTTCATGATGAGCTTAGAGCTTATTGCTCAATTCGATCCTTTTTTAGCACAGCATATTGAAAAGTTTGGCAATAAAGGAAAAGGTTCAACATCATACCTATCTTTTAATATATATGAGCAGTTCATAAGTATAATGGCAGATAAAGTTTTACAACAAATGGTAAAAGAAATAAAGGCAGCTAAATATTTTTCCATCAGTATTGATTCTACTCCTGACATTAGCCATGTAGATCAACTATCATTTATTTTTCGGTATGTTCAAAATAATGGCAGTCCGGTAGAAAGGTTTTTAGGGTTTTTACCCAATTCTGGTCATAAATCTGAAGAATTAGCAGATGCTGTATTTTTAGTTTTAGAATCGCATGGATTAGATATAAACAACTGCCGTGGTCAAAGTTACGACAATGCATCTAACATGTCTGGTATGTATACAGGACTTCAAGCTCGCATCAAAGAAGTTAATCCTTTAGCTACATTTGTATCATGCTCGGCACACAGTTTAAATCTTGTTGGTGAATGCGCTGTAGACTGTTGTAGAAATGCTTCTGAATTTTTTAATCTGCTTCAAAATATCTATAAATTTTTCAGTTCTTCTACACATAGATGGGAAATACTTCAGAACAATTTAACTAAAACAGAAAATGTATCACCTAAAAAACTATCAGATACCAGGTGGTCAGCAACATCTGATGCAAGTATTAGTTTAAACAAAAATTGGAATGAAATAATTAATGCACTGTCTTTTATAAAAAATGATAAATCAGAAAAATCAATCACAAAATCAGAAGCTAATGGACTATATTTAAAATTAGACTGTCTTGAAACAGCTATTATGGCCACATTATGGGGTGATATACTAGAAAGATTCAACAAAACTAGTAAACAGTTGCAGTCAGTTGAGATTGATTTAGAAACAGTGGTATGTTTATACGAATCGTTAATTCAATATGTATTAGATTTAAGGAGTATGTTTGATATCTATGAAGAGAGAGCAATTAATAAATCCGGACACAAAACATATCAAAAAATACGCAAAAGAAAAAGAAAATTAACTGCAGATGAAAAAAGAGAAGGAGAAATAAATTTTGAAATTCGAGACTCTTTAAGGATTAATACTTATTACGCTATTATTGACAATCTACATTCTGAACTAGAAAAAAGAAAGTTCTACTATGATGAAGCCAATAAAAAATTTAACTTTCTATTTCAAATAATAAAATTATCACCATCAGAAGTTTATAAAAAAGCAGAAATACTTCAAAATATATATACAAATGATCTTTCGTCTTCATTTGCTAACGAGTGTATACAATTTAGAAGCTATTTAATGAGCTTAACTGAAAACATAAGACCTAAAACTGTAATGGATATTTGTAAACTGATCAGAACTGAAAAACTTCAAGAACTGTTTCCTTACGTAGATATAGCATTAAGGATGTATTTATGCTGTCCAACATCCAATTGTTCAGCCGAGAGATCATTTTCAGCATTAAAGAGGGTTAAATCTTATTTGAGGTCGAGAATGACTGATGATCGTCTTAATAGGTTAGCAATCTTGTCGATTGAATCTATACTTACCATGAATATGAGCTTTAATGAAATTATAAGTACATTTGCAAAACAAAATTCACGAAGAAAACTATAATATTTTTTTCTAAATGTTTATTAATTAATTTACCGTAATATATATTATATTTGTATTGAAAATGTTTTTGTTTTTAATAATCACCCCATATCAGAGTTAACTGTTATTATTAAAAGAGGGCGCCTTTAAGGAACAGTGCCCCAGGGCGCCAAAAACATAAAAACGTCTTTGTGTATATGATGATATAAGTATCAGGTGAAAATGATATTGGCATTGAAACTAAAGCAGTTATTTTTACTTAATTTATTATTATTAGTATACAGTATACTAAAAAAAAATATTATGCAAACCATCAGAATACCCTTATCAAATTTCGAAAATAAAGTATGTCTTTTTCTCCAATATTTAAATGTGTTCGGTCAATCGGCAATACAAAAAAAAATTATTTAATTTCTGATTAAACCTATAGAGTATAGGCAGTGCTTGATTTGGAAAAAAACTAGAAGGGGGACTCTGAGGATGTTTGATGAATGAGCGTTCCACACAAAATTAACTATCACATTACCGTGGGGGGCAAAGCCCCCCCCCCCTTCAGCCACCCATATTCCCAAAAAATCATTAAATGTACTATACAAAAATATTTTAAAAGAAAAAAAATACTTGTTTATTCCTTATTTTTTTTTTTAAACATTAAATGTAACATTATTATTTATTAATTAATTATTCTACAAAAAAAAAAAACGACGGTGGTGTCGGACCGCGCGTTTGACGGCTTCTCGACGCTGCAGAAAGGCATCACAGTGGTGTCTACGACGTGCAGTGGCATCGGACTTCCGGCGGCAGACAACGGCGGCGTCTGCTCTTCCGGACAGCTGGAGGGCCCGAGAAACTCCCCTGCCATAAACACGCTGGTGCAGACGGACTGGGCGGCTTATAACTTTTACTTATATTATTATATTGTATTCATACAATGAAGTTTCATAATGCAATGTTTTAATCAAAACTTAATGTAACACATTGTTTTACTATAAGTAAAATAAATTACTTAAATAGCAGCAATATAAATATAAATAAATAATATCACATAGATAGCTCTATGTATATATTTCCCTATATTATACTATTATATGTATATGATGATATAAGTATCAGGTGAAAATGATATTGGCATTGAAACTAAAGCAGTTATTTTTACTTAATTTATTATTATTAGTATACAGTATACTAAAAAAAAATATTATGCAAACCATCAGAATACCCTTATCAAATTTCGAAAATAAAGTATGTCTTTTTCTCCAATATTTAAATGTGTTCGGTCAATCGGCAATACAAAAAAAAATTATTTAATTTCTGATTAAACCTATAGAGTTTAGGCAGTGCTTGATTTGGAAAAAAACTAGAAGGGGGACTCTGAGGATGTTTGATGAATGAGCGTTCCACACAAAATTAACTATCACATTACCGTGGGGGGCAAAGCCTCCCACACCCCCCTTCAACCACCCATATTCCCAAAAAATCATTAAATGTACTATACAAAAATATTTTAAAAGAAAAAAAATACTTGTTTATTCCTTATTTTTTTTTTTAAACATTAAATGTAACATTATTATTTATTAATTAATTATTCTACAAAAAAAAAAACGACGGTGGTGTCGGACCGCGCGGTTGACGGCTTCTCGACGCTGCAGAAAGGCATCACAGTGGTGTCTACGACGTGCAGTGGCATCGGACTTCCGGCGGCAGACAACGGCGGCGTCTGCTTTTCCGGACAGCTGGAGGGCCCGAGAAACTCCCCTGCCATAAACACACGTACGTCACACCAGCCCCCCCATTTTCAAAATATTGAAATTTTATTTTTCTATCTTTTAGTATGCTTTTTGTACGAATTTGTAAGCATTGTTACAGAATTTGTATGAACAAAATGGCTCAGATATATCAAAAACCCGTCGGGGGGTTGGCGAGACGTCACGCCAGCCTCCGACATGGATTATTTGAAATTTTTTTTGTACCAATACATTGCCCTCTATTCGTACGTATTTGTACGCGCAATATAAACATTCATACGTTCTTCGTTCAGGGGGGATATCGAAAAACCCGTCGGGGGGTGGTGAGACGTCACGCCAGCCCCCGACATGGGTTATTTGAAATTTCAAATGCATACAATAAAAGCTCTAAAATTAAAATTGTTTGAACATACAAAGCGTATTTTTGAGACATTTGTAATTTCACAAGTGGATTTATTTGAACATTATGTACGTGGGTATAAATTAGCTTATATATTATTCCAGGAGTACATATAACTTTATTGTTTCATTTAAAAAAACTGTCACGGTCACCAATACAATCTGTACCTATGTATTGTAATATATTAATCTATAGGTATTTGAAAAAATGTTTGATTATACTTAGATACCGACATTTAAAAAAATTAATTAATTACGTAATATTATATTATTCTCCTATTTACCATCTACTCTTATTATGGTCAATGTTTATCCATTAGACGAGAGGATGGATAATTTCTGATCAAAATGCTGTACTATTTATTATTTCCAATACTTTAATTAATTTTTATTTAGTTAATTTATCTTTAGATTCAAACAAATTGGTGTGGTCATTATCTTATAGGTATTGGCTAGGCACTATCTCCGTGAACTAACATTTTATTAGTATTATTATTGTAAAATATTTTGAAATAAACTTTTAATTTACCTTTAGGCTTCCATTATTTAATATTATACACTATAGTAATTAAGACAATTTATTATAAGTATGCTGTATGACTGTATGCGTTTGAAAATTATTTTTTATTTTTATAATATATAATAGATTACCTATTATTATTGCTAATGACTGTTACACACGCGCTATCGTATTTTTGAGACTTTTATAATATTTAACTCGTATATTTATTTTAACATATTATAAGTGAGTAGTTTTTAAAATAGTCCAGTACCAGGACTACAGATAACGTTTTTGTTTCTACGCCCAAAATTCAAAGACCTTACGTTGTGTTTAATTACGACATTTTAAAATATATTAGGTATGCACAAATGTTTTTGTATAATTTTGTTAAACACAGCTTCAAAATGCATTGCAAGTGTTTACTAGATTATTCTCATAGTCTTAACCCCAATATTTTGGTTTTTGATCTCGCCGCACTGAAAGGTGCATTATTATCGTAAATATATTTCATAATAAAATTGTATCATGCATAGGTATAATACATAATTTGCACATGTGCCTATAATGGTTGGACTATACCTAGTTTTTATGTATTTAAATAAATTAAATTCACATACAACCCAAATAAATAAATTGTTTTGTTTAATGTTTATACATTGTGAATTTTTAAGAATGTTCACTTTTTTATGCTTATAAATAAAGCATATTATATCTAAACCAAAACTCGAACGAGTAGTTTTTCAGTTATAATATACCCGTTATACTGTTTTTTTTTTTAAATTTTATTTTTAAGGATTATTATCCTTGCCCCTTGTTATAAACATATTTACATATTAGTTATTACTATAATAACTCAGAAATTAGGCACCTAGGTACTCAATAAGTAGTATGGTTTTGTTCCTTCTGAGCACCTTTTTTACAGGGAGATTTCTTCAGTTCAAGCGGGCATTTCTACATACTTCACCGTTCATTTCTGAACACTTGTTTTACAGAGAGATTTTTTACAGGGATATTTCATCAGTTTAAGTGGAAAATGTCTACATACTCCACCGTATATTTCTGAACACCTTTTTTAGTAGGTAGTATACGATAAACTAATGATTGAAAATCGTTTGAGCATTTTTTAAAGTTCATTTTTGAAAAATTGAAATAACTTATAAAACAATTTAATAAAACTTTGAGAAAATAAAAGATAATGAAACACCACTTGACTATAAACGACGGGTCATTAGTAACTGATAATTTTAAAACATGATTTAACAAATGGTATAGTATGAAGCGGTTTCATAATTACAACTGTACATAATAAAAAAAAAAAATCTAGGTAGTTACTAAAATGTATACCTAAATTAATTTTAATAATTTTAATAAAAAAGTGCAGTGTTACCAATATGTGTGAGTAATACATTTATGAAAAATTTACTTAGATGCCGACATTAAAAATAAAATATTAGTTACGTAATAATATATTATTCTCCTATTTACCATTTAGGTACCCTTATTATGGTCAATGTGTATCTGTTAAAGTAAATGATGTTAAACATCAAAATAACGTTATTTTCTAGTAAATAACAATAATTACCTAATTAGCTAGAGATTATCGTGGTTTATTATTTTTTTGGTTTGATTATCGATAATTTCCACACACGATGGAAAATGTTGTTATACTCGTATAATGTTATCTTAATGGTATTAGTTACTAAGATAGCATTACAGCCGCAGTAGATAGAACTTCGGACTAAGATAGTCTGTAACCTGTCAGTCCTTTACGGTACGCGTAGAATCGACATCGCCGTTATAACGTCATACTATTTTGTATGTTAAAATATTCGTATAACATTGTGTTCATATTCTTTAAGTTGTATTGACTTATTATTAATATAAAATTCAATATGGACGATCTTGAAATGAAAAACAAATTTAACAACATTATTTCTGATTTAGTTAAAAAAAAACGTAGTGATAATAACTCCTTTCTAACTGTTGATGAGTACAATATTCGTATTGAACAATTAAAGCATTCAAAATTTGTGTTGATAACACCAGGAGAAAAAAAGTCTATGAAAGATTATCGAATGGTACGTAAATATGATATTTTAACAATAAATAATAAAGAGCGTCTTATTAAACCTGTACACGATGATACTATACTATATTACGTTACAATTGACGAGTTGTTCAATATTTTGCATTCGACTCATTCTACTATTGGCCATGGCGGAAGATGTAGAATGGATTCTGAATTAAAATCAAAATATTGCAATATCACGAACGAAACTATTATGGCATATTTAAATCTATGCACACATTGCCAAAAAAAGTCCTCAAATCCTAAAAGAGGCTTAGTTTCAAAACCTATTTTACATTCCTCTTTCAATTCAAGAGCTCAAATTGATTTAATTGATATGCAATCACAACATATTAATGGATTCCGCTTCATTTTAAATTATCAAGACCATCTTACGAAATTCGTATTACTTAGAGCATTATCGAGTAAACGTGCGGAAGAGATCGCGCACAATTTGTTGGATATTTATACAACTTTCGGGGCACCGGCCATTTTACATTCAGACAATGGCCGAGAATTTGTTAATTCAATAATTATTGAGCTTCATTCCATGTGGCCAGATGTAAAAATAGTGCATGGCAAACCTAGACACAGCCAGAGCCAAGGGTCTGTGGAAAGAGCTAACCGCGACGTCGAAGACATGCTAGCAACATGGATGGCACAAAATAAAAGCAAAGATTGGCCTTCGGGTTTAAAGTTTATACAATTTCAAAAAAACCGTGCATTACATTCAGGTATGAATATCATTTTGTATTACATGTTAAATATTTAATATTGTTTAATAATGTTTTTTCTATCAAATTCAATATTAAAGGCATTGGAAGGTCTCCTTACGAAGCAATGTTTGGGTGCAAAGCAAGAGTTGGATTAGCATCAGTAGGCATTCCAGTAAACGAACTTTGTAATTTAAGTATGGAAGAAGATATTGAAAAAATAATGCTACAGCCCGAAAACAATGAGGATAATGAGATCATTGACGAGAACAGTGAAAATAATGAAATCGGAGACGAGAAATGTCTTGGTTTGTTAATTTTTTTTAAATTATAAATTTAAAAATTAATTTAAATTAATTAAACTAATTAAAAATTCTAAATAATGCAAAATAAAAGTCTTTATTGCTCGTTTAAAAAAAAAATTCGAGTTATAAATAATAATTATAAATTTTACTTCACCCGACCCCTGCATTTCGGTCATTTTATAATTATTTTAAATAGGTATTACTTTTTATTTCAGTCAACAAACGTCAAGAAAATATTACAAATGAAAGAAATAATTCAATTCAATGTTTAAAAAAGCAAGCAGAAAGGATGACGACACAATCAAATAAAAAATATCAAGAGTTGGAAGTCGGAACAACTGTTCGTATTTCCATTCCTGACGTTGATAGAGCCCGTGGATCCCCACGCAATTTATTAGCAGTTATTGCTAATGTTGACAACGGCTTTTATAAATTATGTAAGTAAAATAAAATAAAAAATTTAAATTTATAGGTATTTATGTATTTATATTTGAATTAGGTACCGAAAATGGTTTTCTTAAACACAAGTATACGAGATCTCAACTTGTGCCATGCAAAGAAATGTTGCTTGATCTCAAAACTCTGGTTGAATCATCTAAAGAAAAAGAGATAACACTTCGAGAAGCAGCAGGATGTAGTAGTCTTATGGGCACACAAGGCTATCAAAGATGTCACTGTAAAATGAAGTGTAAAACAAATAAATGCACCTGTCGATTAGTAGGAAAATTATGCAATTCAAAATGTCACAGTTCATTGTCATGTGAAAATAAATAATAATATAACAATTTAAATACAAATAACATGATTAACTAATATTGTTTGGAATTAACGTAAATCCTTAGTTATTAACGTTATAAGCCTTGTAAAATATTTATTATTATCTATTAACGTTAATTGCTAGTTAATAACGTAAATATAAATTTAACATCTTTTACTGTAACATATCCATTACACGAGAGGATGGATAATATTAATTTCTGATCAAAATGCTGTACAATTTATTATTTCCAATACGTTTATTAATTATTATTTATTTAATTTTTCTTTAGATTCAAACAAAATGGTGTGGTCATTTTATTATAGGTATTACTGGTATTAGCTATGTCTTACACTATGTCCGTGAATTAACATTTTATTAGTATTATTGTAAAACATTTGGAAATAAACTTTGAATATACCTTAAGGCTTCTATTATTTAATAATATTTACTATAATAATTAAGACAATTTATTTTAAGTATGCTGTAAGTATGAATGTTTTAAATTTAGAATAGATTACCCTCCAACTTTTTTCCTACCTACTGACTGTTACACACGCGCTAGCCGACAAAGGTGGCCGTCTATTGTCTCTTGACTCTACTATACTGCCTTTTCTTAAAATAGTTTTCATGTGGAATAAAATTATAAAGGCACAATCAATTGTTTAAAAATAGGTATAATAATTTGGTTTAAAATATTAGGTAGGTAGGTACCTATCATTAGCTACGATTCTGCAGTTGACAGTCGACCATCGTGTAGTGGAGTGAGACAAAACAGTTTTTCGTACTTTATATTTTATTTTTTAATATCTAAAATATATTTTTAATTTGCTTATTACAAATTACAATACAAAATCATGGTTGGGAGGAAACCTTTAGTGGATCTACTAAGGATCATAAACGCAGTACTCTACTATAAAAGTGCAGTACTTGAAGAAAACAATGGTGTAAAAAGTAAGTACCTACATTTTTATTTAAAATTGTAATAATATAAACACATATAGTAGATTATAAGTACCTATATTAGTATCTTTAATTCCATATTGAAAAAAATTAATTTTTGAATGAGATATTTTCAATGGTAGGAAGTTCTACTACTACTACAGTACTACCTAAGTCCTAGTTTAATGAAAAGTAAGTAGTTAGGTAAATCTCTGAACAGTAGGTAGGTACCTAATTAAGGTTAATTTCAATCTTTGTTTCATGTGATATAATATATCTAGTGATATAGGTATTATGTATATAATATATGTTTATGCATTTTTTTTATAAATACAAATAAAAACAAATCCAATTTAATCAAAGTATATAATATTTCTGAAGCTAATTCATGAATTTTAATTAAATTATAATCTTATTATTTTAGAAATTGTTGTAGTATCAAACACTGTATGGTCAGATATCACTAATCGACTAGGTGGTTCTATTAGCAAAAGTGCGCTTTATATATTTGTTCAACAAGGACGCCATGGTATACATGAAAAGCTTGGAATTGGTATAGTAAACAAGAGACTTGACTCTGAAAATAATGTTCAAAGTGTTGAGCCTATCGTTGCATTTGGTAATGTTATAAAATTACCATAAAATATTTTCAAAAATAAAATACAATTTAAAATTTAAATAACAATGTGTCTTAAATCTCTTAATATCGAATATTTTTGATTTTTTATTTATTTACTAAATTACATACCTACTGGTTGATATTTTATGAAATATAGGTACTTATAATTTAATATTTATAGATGAATCTAGTGATAGCAGTGGTGACAATGTAGACAACTTACCATCAAAACATTTTACCATTACATTGTCTGTTTGTATGTTCAAACAATTTTAATTTTAGAGCTTTTATTGTGTGCATTTGAAATTTCAAATAATCCATGTCGTGGGCTGGCGTGACGTCTCGCCACCCCCCCCCCCCCCCCGACGGGTTTTTCGATATCCCCCCTGAACGAAGAACGTACGAATGTTTATATTGCGCGTACAAATACGTACGAATAGAGGGCAATGTATTGGTACAAAAAAAATTTCAAATAATCCATGTCGTGGGCTGGCGTGACGTCTCGCCACCCCCCCGACGGGTTTTTCGATATCCCCCCTGAACGAAGAACGTACGAATGTTTATATTGCGCGTACAAATACGTACGAATAGAGGGCAATGTATTGGTACAAAAAAAATTTCAAATCATCCATGTCGTGGGCTGGCGTGACGTCTCGCCACCCCCCGACGGGTTTTTCGATATCCCCCCTGAACGAAGAGCGTACGAATGTTTATATTGCGCGTACAAATACGTACGAATAGAGGGCAATGTATTGGTACAAAAAAAATTTCAAATAATCCATGTCGGAGGCTGGCGTGACGTCTCGCCAACCCCCCGACGGGTTTTTGATATATCTGAGCCATTTTGTTCATACAAATTCTGTAACAATGCTTACAAATTCGTACAAAAAGCATACTAAAAGATAGAAAATAAAATTTCAATATTTTGAAAATGGGGGGGCTGGTGTGACGTACGTCAGATAGCTCTATGTCTATATTTCCCTATATTATACTATTATATGTATATGATGATATAAGTATCAGGTGAAAATGATATTGGCATTGAAACTAAAGCAATTATTAATATTTTTACTTAATTTATTATTATAGTATACAGTATACTAAAAAAAAATATTACACAAACCATTAACGAAATAATATTCATTTATTTACAAGGGTATAAGAACAAAAATGTAATAGTTCTA
The DNA here is from genome assembly GCA_949089665.1 of Macrosiphum euphorbiae. Lineage (NCBI taxonomy): Eukaryota > Metazoa > Arthropoda > Insecta > Hemiptera > Aphididae > Macrosiphum > Macrosiphum euphorbiae. The sequence goes on along the minus strand of CARXXK010000002.1, from coordinate 19,257,035 downwards.
ATTATTACTGAATGATATGATGTACCTACCTAGCTAAAAGCTTAAAAATCTAAATCAGTAACTGCGTGAATACTGTTTTTAGATGATAAAAACTTGGTTTTCATTTTGAGGAAGCTTCTTCTACAGATAATCCTAATTGTAATTAATATGTTAAAATAGTAAGTATAGTAGAGATATTACGTGTACTCAAGGGTGGGTAGGGATGGGTCGTTCGCGAACGATTCGTTCAATTTGAAGGAATCAGTTCAGTGAACGAATTGATTCAAATTCGGAAAGTTAGAACGATTCGTTCACAAAATTAATTTCGTTCGTAACTTCATTTGAATCTGGACCGACTACGAATCATCAATATTGTAATATTATTACCAATGAATATGATTCGTTATTTCGTTCACTGATTCAAGTCTAATTCAGTCTCAAAGCAGCCGGCTGCACTTTGGCAGCTGTTCCCCGGCCAATCCATTATACAATTACCTACCTTGTGGTACCAACTATCAGTTAATATGACTGTAATGATAACTGATAAAATTTGGATAATACTATCTTAAATCATAATATAGTAATAATATGGATGGAGCCATGAATTGCCAAACAATGTTCAACAATATTAACATGCGTCTCAGAGTCTCAGACCGCAGTGATTTTTTGCTTATAAGACTTTGTGCTCTTGACTAGTGTTTTGTATTTATTAGTTTAAATTATAATTATTAAATTATGACTTAAGAAAAATTAAACAATATTATTACTTAACACACTATTTTATTTCTTGTTAAAGTTATTAAAATATTTTATATTATCATAGTTCTTTTTGTGATTTATTAGTTTTTAATGTTCTTATTTCTTATTTAATATTTTATACATACTGTGTTTGTAAAAATGATCTGCGTTAAATCTGTGGAGTAAATTGTATTAATTATAAGGTAAGATATGTAATGAATTTTTTAATTACACAATGTTATCTTTATGTTAGGTATTGTATGAAAAGAATATAATATTAAACAAATTGTCATAACAAAATAAAACTAAAAATGTAACTGTTTATTATATACTTAACAAAACGTCTGCACCTTACCGGCTTACCATCAGTATTATATACATTAATTATTGCGGTTGATAGGAGCACCTGTCTATAGCTTATCGCCGATGCGTGTGCCGACACACTTACATTACTCGCTGTGGGACTTTCCTCACTATTTTCTTCATATTGCTCCGAAGTGACATTACTTTCCGTCTTATTTATTTTTAAATGTAATAATGTGTTATGCGCCTTATGACATTGAAAACATTTTTTGCCATCACATTTCTTTCCGATATGATTCCGCATACATATCTTGCATAACTTAAGTTCACCCACCCTTTTTATTCGATCGGGAATGGGTAAAGCTAGAAGAGACGGACATTTATATATTGAATGCGCTAATTGGCAATTATAACATTTCATCCCACCATCATATGCCGGAAACGCTATCGATTTGTGGTTATTTTTGTTTTTCTTACCGCTAATCATATTATTTTTTATTTTTTCGTCATTACGAATATTTATATTCGAAGAGGTCTCCACTATTTTTTTTTTTTTTGCTTCCATTATTTTGAATCTCTTTTCTAAAAATTCAAGTAACACTTGTACTTTGGGTATTTCATTTTTAGGGGATACCGTTTCCCACGCTTTAAGTGTACTAGAATCCAACTTAGTTGCTATAAGGTGTAATAATATTGAGCCCCCCTCCTTAGGTTTCTCACCTAATGTTTCTAACGCGCTCATATGACCGTTTAACTGATCTATTAATTTTCTTAATTGCACAGCTTCTTCATTTATCGCCGGTATATCGAACAACTCTTTTGTGTGCGATTGCACTAACACTTTTTTATTATTATATCGAGCTCCCACGCTATTCCATGCTATGTTATAATTTGCGGCCGTTGTTTCTATATACATTATAACCTGTGCCACCTCACCTTTTAGACACGAGCGCAAATGAAAAAATCGCTGTATATCGTCTATACGTGGGTTATTATGTACCATTGCTATATAAATATCGTGGAAAGCTGACCATTCCTCATATGCACCCGAAAATTTTGGTATATCTATCGGTGATAATTTCATTTCCGCGGTTGCACCGCTGCAACAAGAATTAGCGCTACAATTAATTGCGTGTGCTGTATTATGGCCTATATAGAAGCTGATTTTTGATCACCATTATCCTTTTTTGTGCTTACCCCTTAACTTGGCAAGCATTAAAATATTAGAATGAAAATTTTAAAGTAGATATTTTCAAACTAATTTAAGGTCGCTGGATTCAAAAATGTTGTCAAAAAAAATATTGGACTTGAAAGTTCAAAGTTATGAATTGTATCTTAAAAGAAACATAGCCATAAACCAATACTAATATTCATGTATCTAAAAGGATACATACTTTTAAAATTGATATAAAATAAGCATTATTATATATATTATTAGAAACTTTACATAAAAGTGATTAACTGAGTTGATTCTAGTAACACATTAAAATTTGATGAAATTGGCAGTTGAAGTCAACGCGTTTGATCGGCTTTAAATTTCCAAAAAATGATAACTAAAAACAGTTATTACTTATTATCAATCCCAATCATCATAGAAACGTTATCGTAGTGTAGTCAAGTGGGAGATATGACATTTATCAAAGTGTACAAATAATAAAAATAAAAATATTGTACATCGGATTCCGTACAAAAATTCACAAACTTTGTGTATCCAAAAAGATACAACACCAAGTTAAGGGTTACACGCTGCAGAATATTCTCGCCTAGAGCTATAGCACTAAAATATAGCTCCTCGAATTCTATGCGGTAATCATCCGTTTCGTCCTCAAACGACTCTATTGCCGATTGCACCTAATCAAACTCCAACCATAAATCATCGATCTTTTTACTTCTACATTTAACTTCTAATGGGTAGACTCCTTCATCATTTAGATATATATTGAACCTAGTTAATTGTCCCTTTAATTTCCCTCTGCGGGTCACATTAAATCTGACATATTATTGCAGAGGTACGCTTTTTTGGGTGTTGTTACTTGTCAGTGTGTGTGTGACAGCTTGATGCCTACTAAAGTGGACGGGATCGCGGATCAAGATAGACAACTGTGTGTTTGTGAGTAAATATGTGTTTGTGTGGTAACGTACCTATGCGAAAGGCTAATTATTTTATTATCTATAGGTACCGAGCTATATTATCTACGACCATTTCCCCTTTGACTTAAATACCTAGGAGAAAACCCGCTAATATGATTTATTTATAGGAAAGAAATAAGTAACTTAGAACTGATACTACTTACCACCTTGAAACTCACGTCCTCACAGTCTTCTTGCTTGATTTTTTCTTTTTCGCCCTACTTTTGAATATATAATATTTGCTGCACATACATGACCAATTATTACTCGCACTTAACTTTTTTACGGAATGCTATAACTATTAATTACTAATCAAAAAATTACTATTTTACTTTAAATTATGAGTTATGCTAATTGCATCCGGTTCGAAGGACCAATGTTACCGTCGATTTTTTAGTGGACTGTAGGTAGATGTAAATGTAATTAACAGATTTTATTTTACTGCATTATTTAGTTTATTCTGCTGCGACCAACACGGTGACAAGTATATGTACACTGATACATGGTTGAACACACACTAAACGCCAAAGGTAAAATAAAATTGGACATCGATTCAGATAACATTTAATACAGATAAAAGCAATAATAATGATAATAATATAATTCACGCGTCACCAATAGCGTTCTTAGAAATAATCTATGTTCATAGATGAAAACGTAAATTAGATTATATAGATACAATGCCTACAACAAAAAATATATTTTTATTAAAATTTTATACAACCCATGAGAAATTTTATATAACATATATATATATATATATATAAAAACATTTTCTTTTTGACAAATTGTTGAAAACTATGTAACACGCGGCGACCACCAACATTAGAATTTGGGGATTTGAACCACCCCCATGACCTCACTAACCGATGCACTTTTGTGCGTTCTTGCTTATACAAATAATAATTCACATGAGCAATTTTCTAAAAAAAAATTTTTAAGAAGGGAAAAAATAAACAAATATATTTATTTTCAATTTTATATCAACATGCATTATACAACGATTACAAGCATTATCTGTTAAGAACTGTATTATGATAACCAGATAACATTTAAATCAAACATAAATGTTCACCGTTAGTGATTACTGTTTAGTATTCTCTTATCAGTACTATCTATTGTGGAAAGTGGTTATCGTATGTGTGTTACTGTCGTTACTGATTATCATTTCAAAATTGAAACTTTATGTGCTGACTCGAGTTTTAGACTTTTTGTTACAAGTTACAAATGTGAAACGTTACAATAATTAATAAAGATGTCACAAAATAATAGAAATAAAATAACAACATTTTTTACTAGTGTGCCTGGAAGTTCAAAGTACATTTGAACCCTACAATAATCTTAAAAGAAAACATGAACACGTTAATCAATCGGAATCGGAAACAATCCAAAATAATGTAAGTATAAACTAGACACAGCTATGTAAATTTATTAATACACTACGAAATACGAATGCTGCATCTATGCATGTTATTTATTTAAGTTGGAATGTGCTGTAAACGTAGTGCCATCAGTGCCGAAAAATTATATCGGAATATTTATTAGTAGAAGCTTATCTGATGTTGAAAAACATATAGTGAGTATACACTATGATACATCATGATTTTATATTTTCTAATTAGGTAGGTATTATTTTACTTATTATTTGAACTATATTAACATTTTAGATGTTCATAAACTTATGGTCACCACCATTGAATTACTTATATCCATTACTTGAACAACATACCAAAAGAAAAATCAAATTTCAACATCATTGGTTAGGTAAATGCATTTTGCCAATATAGTGCAGTTTTTGCTAGAAGTGGTGGTGTTGAAATCAGACTTTGGGCAGCCTTGTAAAAACTGCTTGCCAAAATTGGAAAACGCTTTAAAAGTAGGCAAAAAGCTGCTTGCTTATTAGTTATTTTAGTCATTTTCAACAACTTTTTTCATTATTAATGTTTTAAATATAATAATAATTTGCAGGTATTTGAAAATCACAGTAACAATGACTATCATAAAACTTCTGTATTAAAAGGTGAAAACTTCATTAAATTATTTTCATCTAACAAACCAAACATTGTTGAGATTTTGGATAGTGAAAGGTATACAAATTTTGTTTTAATTAATATGTGCACTTATTGACTTATGCACATGCAACTTGATTCTTAGAATGAAACAAAAAAAAAAACAGATTCAGAACATGATAGATTCCTATCATTGAATTTATCATATTATGCGGCAGACAGGAACTTGCCCTACTTAGCCATAGGGACTCTGGTCCAATCAATTTTAAAAGTATGAATTAAAATTATGTTTCTTTAAGGGTGTGACATAATTGTTGGTATTTTTATTGTAGGTGAAGCGGAACCATATATTATTGAAGGCAATTTCCGTGCAATTCTTAAATATAAAACAAAAGATATGGTCGATTTTAAAAATCTTTTAGAGTGTGAAAGTCGTTACAAATACACTAGTCCAAATATCCAGAGTGAAGTTATTTCTTCTTGTAGTGATCTAATATTAGATTAAATTTTAAAAGAAGTTAATTTAGCCAAATGTTTTTCCGTTTTAGTGGACGAGACAACTGATGTTTCAGTCGAAGAACAATTGACATTATGTATACGATATGTGGTTGGCTCTGGAAAAGATGTTTAAGTGAAAATTTTTTAAGTATATTGAAATTAATAGCTTAACTGGAAAAGATATTGGATCTACTATTATAAATGGTAATTATTGAACAATTTGATAATTTTGATATAGAAAAAAATTATATTTTTTCTTAATGATTTTATTATATAGGTTTAAATTCATGCGGTATTGACTGCAACAATATTCACGGTCAAGGTTACGATGGCGCTGCAAATATGGCTGGGCGCTTTAAAAGAACCCAAACTATTGTAAGGGAAACTTTTGATTTGATTGCGGTTTGATTGACGGACCGCGTCATACTCCCCCCCCAAACCGCCACGGCGTTGGTGTTCCTGCCGTTGCCGGTGTTGTGGAGGGTGGTTGTGGGCACGTTTTCCTTCTGTGTTCAGTAGACGTGGCCGTGGCGGTGTCTAGTCATGATTGGGCGACGTGGGGGGGCTGAAGTAGTTGAGACTTACCTCCATGTCTTCGTCGTCAGCCATGCCTGCGTCCGTCTCTCGTAACAGGTCCGCCTCCTCTTCCGGGGATATTTCCATATCCACGGTTTGGGGGGTGGCGGCCGTTAGTTGTTCCGTGGTTCCGGTTGCTCCGGAAGTGTGTGTCACTTCCCGCACCGTGGCCACGGCGAGGTTTGAGGTCGCAGGGCCTGGCTGCGACGGGTCCGGTGTTGTCTCAGGGGCTGTGTTTGCGGGTGGTGCCGTTTTTCCCATGGGTTTCTGCATGGGTGGCGTGTTGGCGGCCGTTCTCGGTGGAGGCATGGACGATGTCCTCGGAGCCGGTATCGGCCTCTCCATCAGTGGACGGGGTGGTGTCGGCATTGGTGGCGCCGGTCGCGAGTTGTGGTCGCAGGTCGTCTCACCCGTCTGGGGCTTCGCAACCTATTGTGCCGCCCTGCTGTTGTGGGTTCGGCGCTTGTCGGAACACGTTGGTGCGGTTTTCCCACCCTCGTGTATAAGCGGCTCACAGTACTCCTGGTCCCGCTGTAGCTGCGCCGCGCCGTCGTCATTTGGTGAACCCGTGCCGCCGTGGTGGTGTTGGTGCCCTCTTCCAGGGTGGCCGCCCTCAGCCGCTTGTTGGAGTGTGGAGGTTGTTGGCGGTTGTTGTTGCTCCATATCGGGGTGTGGTGCTGTTCCGACTGAAATTAAGTACACTAAATGCTATTGTGGGTTTATGGTTTAGGGGGGTTGGGTGGGGGTTGTTTGGGGCTCTGTGGTGTTCTCCCGTTTGAGGCAGGACACGTGTATTTTGAGAGCTGGCTGTTGGTTTGTGATGAACACACCTTTGCCTACGCGTTTGTGCAGTTTTACCGGTCCGCACCATTTCGGTGTGAAGCCGGCGTGAAATTTTTTTTGCGCGTTTGACAGGTGGTTAACCTGTGCCTTGTACACCGTGTCACCGGTTTTGTACTTTGTGTCCGTCGGGCCACCTGTTGCAGGTGGTGCGGTCAGTACGTTGTTTTCGCGACTTACCCTATCCATATTTATTTGTTCGATCGGGCTGTCCGCTGTCCGTGACAGTACCCAATCCCCCGGCCGTTTGCCCTCTCTCCCGAGGACGAGTACCGATGGTGGGTAACCTGTACGGTCGTTGCGCCTGTTCCTGATCGAAAAAAGTATGAGGGCTAATTTAGTATCCCAGGTGTTGTGGTTGCCATTGATGAGTAGCGCGCGTAGACCTTTTTTTATTTCCTGGTTTTGGCGTTCGACTGGGTGATATGCCGGAGTTGTCCAGCCCTCGGCTCCCCACCGTTCGATCGCTTTACGCATGTCGTTTGCTATGAACTGTGGGCCGTTGTCGCTTAAGCACACACGGGGGTATCCGAAACGTGGAAAGAATTCTCGTTCGAGCGTTTCGGTTATTGTTTTTGTAGTGGCTGTTCCGAGGGGGTAAGCCTCGGTCCATTTACTAAACAGGTCTGTGGCGACCAGTAAATATTGTTTTCCCCTACTCGTGCGCGGGTAGGGGTCCATAAGGTCTACGCTAATCACCTCCTGAGGGTGTCGGGGTATTCTGGTGGTCGTTGGGTCGTCGGCGCGCGTGTTTAGTGGTTTGGTACACGCGCATATGTGACACGACTTGACGTACAGTCGGATGTCGTTTTTTGGCCTTTCCAAAAAAATCGCTGTTTTATCGCCCTGTACGTTTCTTTCCAATCCGGGTGGTTTGCGAGTACGTGATCTTGGTATGTCTAGATTACGTTCTGTGTTTGATTGTTTGGTATGACTACGGGTGTGTGTTCGCCCAAATTTATCCGCAAAAGACCATCGGTAAAATGTATTGATTTTTTTTATCCGTAGTACTTCCGGTATCGTGCGCTGGGTCGTCCGTTGTCATGTTGTCTCGTGTGTTGGGGTCATTGGCCTGCCATGTCACGAGCATAGCGTGTGTGATTGTGAGTCCACCAGTAGTGTTGGCCGGGTCTGTCGTTCCGAACAGATTGTCGGCCGGCGAGCTAGTAGCGGCAATGAGTGGTGAGGTGGGTACTCCTACTATCCTCCGGCCCACGAGAGAGTATTACCGTTTTGCGCATGCAGACTGACGGCGGAGACCGTTCCGAGGCCCCATTTCCCCCACTATTTCCGCGACCGCTATACACCGTATAGCGTTGAGCGCTGCCGACCGGTACCGAACAGTTGTCGATACATGCCGAGTAGTGGGGAATGCGCGGAATCGGACGAGTTTTCGTCGGGCGACGGTAATACTCTCTCGTGGGCCGGAGTATAGTCGTTCCTCGAGGCGTTCCTCGTCTACAGGGGGCCCGGTGGTTGGGTTGCGGGAGAGCATGTCGGGCGCCTCGTTTTGTACGCCGGTCACATGCGTGGTTTCAGTGGCGCCGATCCCTATACCCAAGTATGGCGACTGCCATAGTGAATTATGTGGTGGGTGGGTGGGTACTGGGTGGGTGACACATAGCCCATATGTAAATATTATGAAAGTATTTAAGTCTAAAACTATATAATATTTAACATAATTACATAAAACACATCTGTTGTAAATGATACGCCGATTACGTCGATACGAGCCTGCCATAGTCCGTAGACCGTAATAGCAACGCAGATAACGATAATGCGGTGTGCTGTAAAAACCAAAATATGTCTATTTTTGGATTGTATTGTAAATGGTATGGTGATATCCACTGGCTGGTCGTTTGGCTACGCCGCTACGGTCGTCACTCGACATGATCATCAGTATCCACTATCAATAATAATTTTCGAAAAATGTTCATTGTCCATTAACGATTGACAATTGTTCTTTGTTCACTGACACAGTTCTTATACGTGATTTTTCTTATTTGTTACCATTTGTAATAAATAATAATTATGGATTCTACTTCTACAAAACTTAATATTTGTCATTGCGGCAAAAATATGAGAAGCTTAAATTCACATAATTATAGGCTGCACGTTAAATCATGCAAGCAACACAAATTGTCTGAGACTAGTGTCAAAATCAGTACCTTTTTTAAGGTGAAAACTGTGAAATGTAAGTATAATTTTTATTTATTTATTAAATACACTTAAATTTTCTGTGAAAAAGTTGTTCCTTTTTTATAATTTTTCTATTAAATTTCTTATACTTTTCTTAACATATTTTAAGTGTAGCTTTTTGAATTTTGCCATCTTGCCATCCCTATTGTTATGCCACCGATGCCATCATTTTCTAGAGATGATTATTATTATTTTGATAAATTTTAAGATATTTAAGGTACCTACAGGTAATGACATTATTGAGAATTTGTGAATAGTGTAACAAATATGTTTTGAAATGTTAGTTGGTCTTACTGCAATAAAATAATGTTTAAAATCTCTAACCAAAAATATCAGTAATATATCAGATATAGGTATAAGATCAAAAATATATTATGAACTGAAATATATTGAATTTATATTATTTAGATTAAACAGTTATTGAACTTTTTGATTAGCCTTCAAATTATTTAAACAATATAACAAGTAAAATAATCTTATAGGTACCTACATAATCATTGACAATCTGGGCTTAAAGGGAAAAAATTTCAGAGGGGACTAATGTCCAAATTTGTTAAAGATGATGCTTATTAACTGTCGTCAGAGGAAGGGAGACTGAGTCCCCCTGTGTCCCACATCCCACTTTAACCTCTGTTGACAATAGTAATTTATAATTATATATTAATGATAGGTAAATGATAATTATGATACAAATATCTTGTACTAGAAATACAAATTAAAACAAATCTGTATTTATAAAAATATGATAATAATTTGTTGTATGAATAGATGCAACTAATGTGACTGATGAAACTGTACTCGATGAACATGATTGTTCTTCAATGAATATTAAAACAGCTAACGATGTAGAAGCTATAACATTAATACCATCAAGTTCAACTTTGGGTAAGTACAATTAAATTTAATCATATTAAATTATATTTTAAAAAGGCAAGTAAAATATATTATTTTTCATGGATAGATACACCTAATGTGATTGATGACACTGTACTGGATGAACACGATTGTTCCTTAATGGATCAAAATATTGAAACAGCTAATGATGTAGAAGCTTTAACATTAATACCACCTAGTTCATCTTTGGGTAAGTACAATTTAATTTAATCAAATCAAATATATTTTAAAAAGGCATTTAAAATATATAATTTTTTTTCATGAATAGATACACCTAATGTGATTGATGACACTGTACTGGATGAACACAATTGTTCCTCAATGGATCAGCATATTGAAACAGCTAATGATGTAGAAGCTATAACATTTATACCATCTAGTTCAACTTTGGGTAAGTACAATTAAATTTAATCATATTAAATTATATTTTAAAAAGGCAAGTAAAATATATTATTTTTCATGGATAGATACACCTAATGTGATTGATGACACTGTACTGGATGTACACGATTGTTCCTCAATGGATCAAAATATTGAAACAGCTAATGATGTAGAAGCTTTAACATTAATACCACCTAGTTCATCTTTGGGTAAGTACAATTTAATTTAATCAAATCAAATATATTTTAAAAAGGCATTTAAAATATATAATTTTTTTTCATGAATAGATACACCTAATGTGATTGATGACACTGTATTGGATGAACATGATTGTTCCTCAATGGATCAAAATATTGAAACAGCCAACAAAACTTTATCATTAATATCATCTGGTTCATCTTCCGGTAAATTTAATTTAATTTGATCTAAATAAGCAGTAGACACATCTTTCATCTGTATTATATACATATCTACTAAGCCGAGAACATTTTTATGAAATTATCTATTTAATTTTTGTTTTATTAGATAACAGACTGACAAATGATCCTGGAATAATTGTCAAAATGAAAAACTTAGGACCAGAAATGAAGAAGTTGATTATAAACATAGGTCCTTGTCAACTAACTAAAGATGATTTTCCTGCTAAAACTTTTCCAATCGATAGAAATGGCCGTAGTTTCAAAGATTTGTGGTATTTTCGTTTATTAACCGACGGAACTAAAGTACTTAGAGACTGGTTAACATATTCAGTAAGTCTTGATAAAGTTTATTGTTTACACTGCTTTTTGTTTGGAATAAATTTACATGATAAATTGGCCAAATCTTGGACCCAGGCTGGCTTTTCTACTTGGAAAAATGGAATTTTTGCAATACAAAATCATGAATGTGCTCCCGATCATATTTTATCATCCTTAAAATTTAAACTTAGAGAAACCAATGCTCCAATTTTACCAGCTCTAGAACACACAAGAAAATTTCAAGTTGCTTATAACAGACAAGTGGTTTTAGAGCTAATAGAGATAGTACATTTTCTTGCTCTCCATAATTTGGCATTCCGAGGTCATCGTGAACAATGGGCAAATACTATTAAAGGCAACTTCAAAGATTTAGTTATTTTAATGGCAAAAAATTCCACTGTCCTCTTTGAACATATTTCAAAAATTAAAAATGCAGGTAAACATCAAATATCGTTTTTATCATGGCAAAGACAAAATCAATTATTAGAAGCTATAGCTGAAAATATTTCTACTAAAATTGTTTATGAGGTTCAAACTACTCACATGTTTAGTATATCTATTGATTCAACTTTTGACGAATCTAAAAGAGAACAAGTGTCTTTTGTAATACGATACATAGATGAAGAAAATGGAGCCGTAAAAGAAAGATTGCTTGCTCTAAAAGAATCACCTTATACTACAGGAAAAGTATTATTTGATTTATTTAAAGATGTAATGGAGACTAATAATCTTAACTGGAATAATAATTTAATTGGCCAGTCGTACGATGGTGCCAGTAATATGAGGGGCAACTATAAAGGTCTTCAAGCACGCATTACAAATGACTGCCCTCATGCATTGTTCATTTGGTGCCACGCGCATAGATTGAACCTTGTTGTGAAGCAAGCAGTTTCATGTAATATTGATGCAGTTGATATGTTTGGAAGCTTGGAAACATTATACGCTTTTGTATGGACTTCAAAAAAGAGAGTTGCTATATTTCGGAATAATCAGTCAAAAAGAAATTATGGAACACAATTACATGCAATAAAAAGAGTAAGCACTACTAGGTGGATGTCCCATGCAGCAGCTCTTGATACAGTATTGTCATTTTTTGAAACTATTATTGACACATTGATTAACATTCGTGATTTAGAAGGTCCCAGTGATTCAAAAACTGGATCGACTGCAAGTGGCTTAATTTTATACTTTTTATCCTACAAATTTTTAATAACTGCATTTACATTTAAGGAATTATTTGATATACTTGGACCTATTAATAAAATACTTCAAACTCAAGATTTCGATGTCATTACTGCAACAGCAATAATAAATCAAACTAAACCTAGGGTTAAAAATATGCGTGAAGATAGTGCGTTTGAAAAAATAAACATTAAAGTCGATAATTTTATTAGTGACTTGGAGTATGAAATTGAACCGCTAAAAAATAAACGGTTAAAAAGAGTTCCAAAAAAGTCTGGAGAACTGAGCATTGATGAACCTATAGTTGAACCTATAAAAAAATTCAGAATAGAAACTTATAACACACTCTTTGATGTTACACTTACTGAAATTAATAGTCGTTTTAATGTCATTAGTTGTGGTGTGTTGAACGATTTATAACTTTTGACTGAGAAAAGGATAATGGAAGTAAGAGAAAGAAATGTTTTACCAGATGACTCATTTTTAGTATTTTGTCAAGTATATAATAAATTTGTTGATAGAAATGCTTTAATATCAGAATACTTACAATTTGTTGTTAATTATAAAGAAATTGAATCTACAATTAAACTCAAATCAAATTTACACACAATCATCAATGACAATGATTTAGACGAAGATGGGAATTCAGGCGATGAGAATTATATAGATTTTAGTTTATACGACGAAGAAGAAGATCAAACATCAAATTGCTCAAAACAGAATTTAGCCAGTGTTGGAAAATTATTTAAACTTTTCTGTACAGCATCACTTCAAAATGTTTTTCCAAATTTATATTTAACATTGAAAATAACTGTTACACTTCCCGTATCTAGTTGTACAGTTGAGAGATCATTTTCTAAACTAAAATTAATAAAAACTAAGCTTCGTACAACTATGTGTCAAGACAGATTGGAGCAAATGGTCAAAATAAGTTGCGAACCTGATATATCTCTTGATAAAGATAAAATAATAGATATATTTGCAAGCAAGTCAACGCCACTCACTAAATTATTAATTATTTAAATAATTTTTATAAACTATTATATTTTGTAAATGTTACAAATTTTAACTATTAAATTACATTTTCACTTTACTTACACATAAAATAAGTTTATTAAGAGTTGTAAAAAAAACTAATTTCATATACTATTCTTTACTATGTACCTATGTATTTGAAATATTAATCTATGCTTATCTGTATAAAATTTCAAAAATCAGAAATCCACAAGTTGTTCTTAAATAAATAATTTAAATTCTAAAATGTAAACATAAGTACATAACAAATGAAAGCAGCCTATTAAAAAAATAGCCTATTAAATAATACCTACAACTCATCAGTATGAGCTGTTTGATATATTTTAATATTAATATCAATAATAGTTGTGTACATGGAATTTTTATTGTTGGAGGGACATGAAAATAAATATTATGTAGACTCAACATTTTGCTTAAAATAATTATGTGAACACCTATATCTTAAATTATTGATAATTCACAATATGAAAATAGATGTAATGTATATTATGTATTAATATAAATTATGAATACAATATGATGGTAGGGTTTCAGCCCCCCCCCCCTGTGTACACCTATTAGTTGGTGGGTAGGTACTATTAAAATTTGATATTTGCCATACTGCATTTTTTGTAGTTCGGCGCCACTGCGTGGTTTTGTAGTCCAGGTTAGCCAGCTGTAATGCCCACCTGGTTAACTTGGAATTTGTATTTTTGGCTCGGTGGAGCCTGTCTGTGTATAGGTCAAAACGGCGGGCTTCTAGGTATGGTCTAAACTTGTCGGTTGCTCCGAGGCACTCGCGTTCTACCGCGGCGTACCTTGTTTGCGTATCACTAAACTTTTTGCTTGCGTAGGCGATTATCCGCCTTTCGTCCGGGCTGTCACCCCGTTGGAAAAGGACGGCACCAGCTCCTATCTCGCTAGCATCGGTCTTTAGGCAAAACGGTGTCGAATCGTACAGGGCGCGTTTTATTTTGGTAAATGCCGCCTGTTCGGTTTCGGTCCACGACCATTTGGTCCCCTGTTTGAGCCTATTCATTAAGGGTGCTATGGTGTCAGCGTAGTTGTCGACAAACTGGCTGTACCAGTTGCAAACGCCCAGGAACTTCCGTAGGTCCCTCAGCTTAGTTGGTGGGGGTAATTTATGATGCCCTCTAGTTTCTCCGGTTGTTTGTCTATTCCATCGGAGGTGTCTAGGTGTCCAAGAAATGAGATTTCGGTTGCTCCGAATCTGCATTTTTCGGGGTTGCATGTCAGCCCGTGTCTCTGTAGGCGTTCTAGAACTTTGTCTAAGTGGCACTGGTGTTCGTCCGTGGTTTAGGGAACTGGCGCCAAAACTTATGGATTGGGAGATCATCCCCGCGGAAACTTCAAGTGATCACCAGATAATACAGTTTGCTATTGAACTCCAACGGCGACAGTTTATGCACCGAGCGACGAGATACAATCTCCTAAAGCAGAACTACTTGAGATTTCGTCAAGACTATGATAACCGGGACAGTCAACGGGATGTGGTGCAAACAGACCCGGATAGACAGGCCCTGGAACTGGTGGAGGATGTCACGGCAGCGGCAATGTGTCATGCACCAAGGAGTAGAATACGTCTGAAGGTAACCCCTCCGTGGTGGACCGAAGAACTACAGGCAGCCCGGAGAGCGGTAAGGGCGGCGGCCAGACGCATGACAACGGTGGGCGACCGCCATACATACAACGCTAGGCGAAACGAGTACACCAGCCAGCTGAGGAAATCCAAACTGGATTCATGGAGGGCATTTTGCACCTCGGAGGGAAAACAGCCATGGGGTAGACTATACAGATGGTTGAAAAATGGTAGTAAGAGACAGACCAGCATTGGTCTATTGCTAAAGGCGGATGGGTCCCGGTGCAGGTCACTGGATGAGTCTGTGGATCTGCTACTAAACACATTGATACCAAATGATACACATCAACAGCAGCGGAGTGCGGTGGGACACACGGTGTGTGATCTCCATCCATTTGATGAAGACACAATTAAGGACCTAGCGTGGTCTATTGCCCCAAACAGGGCCCCGGGTAATGACGGTATTACAGGCAAAATGGTGCGTGTCCTATGGCCGCGCCTCTCGACCAGGGTGCTAGACATAACAAATGCCTGTCTCCGTGATGCAGTGTTCCCGGCGTCATGGAAATCGGCGGAGGTAGTACCAATCTTAAAGGGAGAGGACAGGGATGTTGGCCAGCCAAAATCGTATAGACCAGTGAGTTTGTTACCAGTTTTGGGTAAGATCGTGGAAAAGGCCATAAACGTTCGGCTACAGGAGCAGATAGCCCCGAACCTCACGGGCAAGCAGTATGGCTTCACAAAGGGAAAATCAACAACGGAGGCAGTGGACCGCTTATTAACGTGGAGTGCCCTAAGATCGGAAAAATATGTGTTAACAGTGTTCCTTGACATCACAGGGGCATTTGACAATTTGGCCTGGCCAGCCCTACAAACGGATTTGCAGAGTCTAGGTGTAACGGGGCACCTAAGGAAGTGGATAGGGAATTATCTTTCAGGCCGAACGGCAACCATGACAATAGCGGGAGTCACGAAAACTGTGATGGTCACAAAGGGGTGCCCACAAGGTTCAATCTTGGGACCAATACTTTGGAACGTGACCATGGAGGCTCTACTTAGGGAAAACTTCCCGGAATACGTGTCCATACAGGCGTATGCAGATGACATCGCCATCAGTATTGCTGGCCAGACTAGAGTTGCTTTGATACAGCGAACTGAACAGGCCCTGATCCCGTTACTGGATTGGGCAATGAACAGAGGCCTCTCCTTTTCAGCCGCAAAATCGCAGGCCATGATGACAAAGGGAGATCTGGTACCTGGTTTCACAATAGCCTTTGGTGAAGACAGAATAACGTCGGTAGATAGCGTAAAGTACCTCGGTCTGTGGTTGGACCCAGGGAGGTCCTACAGGGTGCATGTGGATCGAATAACCGCTGCTGAGCACACATTGTTCTCCCGACTGCGCGGTGCGATGGGAGCGGGCTGGGGAATTAGGCGCTCGAACTTAATGATCATTTATAGGGGCGTGTTCCTGCCCAAAATATCTTACGGGGTTCGTTTCTGGAGTCACGCATTGGCGAATAGTGTAGTGGGAAGGAAAAGGAAAATGGGAACACTCCAAAGGAAAGCCTTGATAGGAATCACAGGCGCATACAGAAGCACCTCTACGGCGGCTCTGCAGGTATTGGCGGGTGTTCCGCCTCTGGATTTGGAACTGGCATGGCTTGCCGCCAAGGAGGATGCCAAGCTTCTACCAGACACACACAGGTTAGAAACAATGAGAACGGCTACTGCAGTTATGTTAGACGCATGGCAGACGCGATGGACAACATCTCAGAAGGGAAGGTGGACCTACGAATGTTTCCCGGACATCAGGCACCGGTTGACGCTGCCCATTTCGCTAGGCCATGAGGTTGCGCAATTTTTAACGGGGCATGGAAACTTCCAGGCAAAGTTATCGGAGCTGGGCCTACGACCAAGCCCCCAATGTACATGCGGGAATGGACTAGAGGACGTGAAGCACGTTATATATGACTGTGGAATACACAGTGGGCATCGAGCGCACCTTGAGCTGGCGGCAAATCGGGCGGGTTGCCTGTGGCCAACACCGATAAGTGAATTGGTCATGGGGCTGTTTTTGAGGCCGAAAGGGAGGACTCGGAATTGGTATGGGCCCCGACGCGTCCGGAATGCCGTGTATTTTCGCGCGTCTTCCTTAAGTGGTACTTTCCAGTACCCCGACTTAAGGTCAAGAACGCTGAACACTTTTGCCCCTCTCATCTGACGTATCAGCGTATTGAGGTCGGGCATTGGGTAAGCGTCGGACTCAGTGACATCATTGAGTCGCCTATAATCAATGCACAGTCGGGGTGAGCCGTCTTTATTTTTTGCTAAGACGATGGGTGCGGCCCACGGGGATGTGCTTTGTTCTACAAGTCCCTGCTCTTCCATGTCCCGTATCATGGTATCGATTGTGGCTTGTTTTACCGGTGAATAGGGATATGGTTTGAGTGCTATGGGTGTTTGGTTTTTGAGGAGGATGTCGTGTTCTATTAAGAGGACGCCACACCACTCGTAATTTGGTTGTAAAAACTGTTTCGCGCGGGACAACTTTTCTCGCATCATAACTATAATAGAATAACCAAAATTTTACAACACATAGAGAAGAATTTTATCTATGTCGTAGAGTTTTTATTTTTTGGATAACATAAACACGATTAAAGTTATTGGTTTGAGAACATTAGGTTTTTTTGTATTTTTCAATTAATTATTAAAAATTATTGGGTAGTTTTATCAAAAAAATAACGACGCTACGACACAGATAAATTTCTTCTTTATAGGGATGTAAAATGTTGGTAATTTTTTTGCTAATATTGAAGGAGTAAAGTTGTCCCGCGCAAAACAATTTTTGGCATGTGAAATTATTGTAAAATAATTTTTCTAATTATTATCGAAATATTCCCTGGTGGCGTAAAACAGCACAACGTGGCTTCCCCTACTCTATTCAAGCACTCGCGTTTTTCGTTATCGGCCCGCACCGTCTGCCGTCTGGCGTCTCGACGAATTATTGTGACAGAAATAAAAATTCCGATAATCAGAATTTGATAGACATAATATTATTATCTTGAATAATGAAAATATACTATAGCCCTACTAGCATACTATAATAATATAGTATATAATATATATAATCAATAGGTATTACAAATTAATAATTAATATTTCTTTTGTTTTTCTTGGCGCTTTTGAAAATTACTTTGAATTTTAAATTTTGACCTTCTTTCATTTTTATGTTGTTTTTCTCAGTGCTTGTGAAAACTATTGGGAATTTTAAAATTTGACCTCCCGAACGTACCAACTAGATTCACTTTCCCATCGAACAAGATACTGAAGTCGAAAATCGAAGCATTATTTCGACTACTTATCGTGTACACAGACACAAAAAAAATAAAAAAATAAATATAAAAACACACATCATTGTAAAATCAATACATTCATCGTTTCACTCAGAATCTAAAAAGTGAATTTTTGAAAAAACTAAGCAAAGTTGATAGAAATGAGTTACAACTACGTACTGTAGAACAGAGCCATAACCAAGAATGGCATAATGAGAGAAAAAAAAGACTGACGGCATCTAATTTTGGCGACATTTGCAAAATGAGAGCAAATACGAGTTGTCGGAAAAAAGTATACTCGTTATTATACAGACCAAACTTTTTATCAAAAGAAATGATGCACGGAGTCGAGATGGAGTCTTTAGCAAGAAATTCATTTGAAGAATTAACTAGTAAAACAGTGCAGTTATGTGGACTTTTTACAGACAACGAATTTCCTTATTTAGCAGCAAGTCCTGGTAATACATTATAAATTATAATTTATTATTGATTATAACCTGAATTTCTACCAAATATATTAATTACAATTTTTATTTTTACTTTTAGATGGTCTTGATGGTGAAGACGGTATTTTGGAAATTAAATGTCCATTCGTGGCTAAAGATACATTGAGCGCCACTGAAGCAGTGCAAAATAAACTTGTAAGTCACGTGATTCATTGAATTTTAAAAGAATTTTTAATAACTACATGACTAACTAATGATGCATTATATTTAGTTGGATTATTGTAGTATTAATGACAAAACGGGTAACATTGAATTAAAAAAAAATCATAATTACTATTACCAAGTCATAGGTCAATTACGTATAACACAACGAAAAATTTGCTATTTTGTAATTCACACTACAAATTGGACTAATATTCTAGAAATAAAATATGAAGAAGAGTTTTGGATTAATAATATGGTAGAAAAACTTAAACTGTAACTATTATTTTTATTATTATTAAATCCATATTTGTAAAAGTATATCTCAAAAAACATTTTACTTATATTTTTACAGATTTTATTTAGAGTGTATGTTGCCGG
Organism: Macrosiphum euphorbiae; assembly: GCA_949089665.1. Taxonomy (NCBI): domain Eukaryota; kingdom Metazoa; phylum Arthropoda; class Insecta; order Hemiptera; family Aphididae; genus Macrosiphum; species Macrosiphum euphorbiae. The sequence continues at coordinate 19,237,592 of CARXXK010000002.1, read as the reverse complement.
AAATTGTTAATCCACTTTTCAAATTAAGACTTCTCGTAACCGATATCAGAGAGTAAATACACATAATACATGCCCAAAAAAATATGAAGTCAATGGTTAAAAAAAAGAAATAATATTGAATGAAAATATAATTATTTAAGTAGGTATAAGAAAACAACTTAAAAAATTGAAATGCGTATATTGCATACATTATAATATAAACCATGTAGCTAAAATAATAGTGATCTAATATGGATCGCACTCAAATAATATATACGAGTATAAAGTATAAACTATTGTTTTTTGTTTCAACTATAATATTTAGATTTGGTTTTATGGAAAATCATAAAACAGCTGTACCTATGCATTTTTATTTAGTAGTATAATTTACGAAAAATCATAATTTTTCGCTTATCATTATAAAATAGGTATATTATAAATATACTTACATATTTAAGTAAACAGGACTTTACTAAAGAAATGGTGGTAACTTGCGTTAGAAACGCGTGTTAGTAAGTAAAAATATATGTTATTTTATCATTCACATTTCACACTGAATCATGGACTCGCATTTGAATATAAAATATGATGAATTATTTTGGAACAATAAAATGGAAAACTAATTAAAATTGTAAGCATATAAGTTCAACAAGATTTAAAAATTACCGATGTTGAAGTGTTTATAAAATCATTTTTTATTAGGTTTTATTTAAAACGAAAAAGAAATAATTTTTTTTTACTAATTTTTATAATTAAATATTAGATTATAAAATGATTAAATTATATATTCTTAAGTGTGTTTAAGTAGGATCAGGTTATTATGCTCAATATTATATTTTTCTTTGAATTACCTAAAAAATATGTAAGTGGTAGTAGGTAAGCGTATAAAAGTATAACGTAAAATGTACGCAATATATTACCTACTAAAAAACTAATACTTAGATATTAAGGGGCCTCACTACCAAGTCTTTTTTTTGTCAAAAACTACTGTTTCTAATTCCAACGATACGTGTCGACAATTATCACGATTTTCATTCTGAAAAGATATTCTGATTGTCCGTAATATATACAAGGGAACGATCGAGCCGCATTTTTAATTTTTGTAATTTAAATTGCAATAAAAATTGTAAAAAAATCAAAAAAAAAATACAGAATTTCCAACTTAAATATTTAATTAACTAAATACAATTTTAAAAATGTGCCTCGATCGATCCCTCGTACATGATGTGGAAAATAAGAATATTTTGTCAGAATGAAAATTGAGGTAATCGTTGCAACGTACTGTTGGAATTAGAATCGTATGTTTAAGTGAAAAATAAGCATTTTTTCGTGATCACAATATTATTATATATTGACATGTGTGTGCGAGTGCGTGCGAGAGCTACAATTGACCCGCATGGACGCCACACACACTAATAATCATTTACGACTAACACATAGATCTCGGGTGGCGACGACGAGATTAGAAATTGCCTAAATGATTCTCCTTAAATCAATGCCATTGCGAGGCCCCTTAAGGTAATATTAGTTTTGGTTATTGTTATAAATTATTTACTGTATTATAAATATTTTATGAAGTATCTTATAATGTAATAAATACAAATCGTATAATGTACCCGCGGATATTAAATATATTACAGTTGCATTTACATTTTACGTGTATATTTACGCGATCCTTCAGAGTTGAAGGTTCAGATAATATTAAACATCGCTCTCGTATAAACACAATCGTCGGCCGGCCGCCGGCTACTAGTAGTGGGCGTGGCTTAAATGTCGCGCGCTTGCGGATCGCGAAAACACCTAAAAGCGCGTTCTATCGGCCGTTGCATACGTTTTACTTTCAGTGTGGCGTCCTCTTAACCTGGTGCGGCCTACCCTACCGTTGAATACGTCCGGGTAGTTGCGTACTACTTCGGCAAGTTTCGAGCGTGTTTGGTGGTCACCGTTTATTGTTAGTTTGTCGACGTCTAGTTCTGGGCTGGGGGTGGGTGTCCGACCTTTCCAGCACGCTGTTGTTCTCCTATTCGAACCTAAATGAATAGTGCTCGTTGTGTAGTCCCAGGTGACTTCGTTTTGTACGAGAAAGTCGTAACCTAGGAGCATGTCGCAGTATAAATTGTCTAGAATAGCTGCGTTGAAGGTGACCGTGAGGTCTCCGATTCTGGCTACGAATGTGGAGGTACCACTTGTCATTGTGGTGTGTCCATCCGCCATTCGTACCTGAGTTTGTTGTCCGTGGTGGGGTGTGCCAAATTTTTGTGCAGTGTTCGGGCTTACATACGATTTTTGTACTTGGGAGTCGAGTAGAGCTGTTACGGGACCTGACCTAAATTCGAGTTCAACCGCAGGGGTCGGAATTTTGTCGGGGCATACTCGTTTAGCGTTATTCGACGTTGGTTGTGATTTATAGCTGGGTAACTGGTTCTTGTTCGAAGGCAGTTTGAATTCAAACAGATATGGCGCGGGACCGCGTCATGCATCGAACTCACCCACCGACCGGGCGTAGATCACTTCTTCTAAAACACGGTCTTAGAAGATAAGGTCCAACAACTCTATTTAACCAGCGTTCCGCATACGATGTCTAAAACAGTTCCACTACTGACCCACCTTTTGTTAAAGCACTGCTGTTTATACGTTTTTGAGGTTATGTAGTAAATAGCATTGTCTTAAAAATTTGAATTGAGTATAGCTAACATAATTTCAAATTTCAAATTGATTAATTAACATTCAAGTGATTCAAAATCTACCTTTTTTTTCCTAAAAAGATATTTACAATCTGTTATTTAAAACTATAAGGAAGTACGATTTGAGTATATTATACATTATTTACACACATGAATAATTTGTGTAGGAAATTGTTCACCAAACACCTCAGAAACATCTACCTATGACCTATCTTACTCTTTAAACATATTTAGTAATATTATGCCACTTATTATATTATACGTATGTGATTCGGTCATCTCTCCATCGCTTCCATTCATGTATTTTTGGAAGATCTATAATAGTATAAATAGTAAATTATACTAATGACTGTAAAAAAAAATTATTTACTTTTTACTTTTCAGATCAGAGGCATTACCCAAATAGCGTTTTATTTTATTTTAGTTAGATTCATCATATAAATATATAATACGTAAAATTAATATCTTATACTTACAGGGCCGGCGTTAGGTTTTGCGGAGCCCTACAGCGGTATTCTGTAACTCGATAATGTAGCTTAATTACGTGTAGTAGCAGATATACTGCCTATAGATAGGGTAGTAGGGCATGGTTCCCCAGGATTTGGGAAAGACGAATTGACTACCTTTTCTGGTTGACCCATGGCAGCAGTGTGTTTAAGAATTGTTTAGAGAAGGGATGGGCCATTGAATAGCATACGTAATAGTGGGGGGGGGCTTTGCCCCCACAAACCCCTTTAGGCTTTCCAAAATTTGTACACTAAATATTGTACAGTTTACACTTTAAATACCATAAATTCTACATTGAATACCAATAGTTGGTATTTTTAGTCAATAACAATAACACTAATACAATAATACATTTTGTACAGAAATAATAGTTTCATAAACTTACTAACTAAATATAATATTATGCCGTAACCGCTATACCGCCACCGCTGCAGTGTGTGGGGACCTTAATACACCCGTGTCGAGAAACAGAACAGCTACAGCACGGTAGAACAGAAATCGGATAGAAATCGCACGAACTCGACATAACGGAGTTTCAGTGGTGTAAAACCATGTTATTAAATTACCTTTTAACTGATTTTTTTTTAACTTTAGTTACAAAACTGAAAAATACATTAATATAATACATTTTAAACACGATTTAGTCTAGATATATATACTTATTTTCTAAAATAACAGCAAAAAAAATACAAAGGGGTATTGATCCCCCCCCCCCCCCAAAAAAAAAAATTATTCTGCTGAGTTGAGCAGATTTTCGATTTCAATTTACCTAGGAAATTAAAGTTTTTCTGACTCAATTTACCTAGCCCCAATATTCACTCAATTATTTGGGACTCGGTTTACCATTACCGCCCCACAACTCGGCCCGGGAAAACACGCAAGACAAATTTTGTAAAATATGTGATATTTCAGTGGATTGGTATTTACAAATGGCAGATCAAGGTCAAGCAACCCAGGGGTCACGGCTCTCACGAATACCGAGACTCGCGAAGGCGATACGAACTCCCATACGCCGACCTCCATATCCGCCAGCTCAGACTAGCGAGGTGCCGACGAATGCCGGTCAACAAACTAAGCACATGCTCCAGTCCTCAAATAGACGGGACGAAGACCAGTCATTGTCGGACGAGGACGGTTGCAATTTGCGCCTGCCGGACACGGACGACGAGGGATTTTAGGCACGCCGACGGCGCCGTGTGGATGGGAGGAGTAGAATGCTGTGCCCGATATCCCGCCTGGAGTCGCGAAAGTCGGAACCGCCAGCGGTATTTTTATTATATTATTCATAGTTAAATAAAAGGCTATTAATACAGAACTGCGTTGACCTTATTTGCAACCGATCACTTCATTCTTAACAACACTACAAAAGATCTGTGAACTATGTACCTAGTACCTATAAATACAGCCTACAGGGTGTTCTTAATTTTATGTGACAGCAGATTTTACTATGTATCTAATATTAAAATTAGGAAAAAATTACCTATGCAAAACCGGTTTTTAATCATATAATCTAGACAAGTTAGATATTAAATAATTTTTTTTATTAATTATAAAGGATTAGTTTGAGGGCTAACTTTTGAAATGCAAACAAGAAACCATATTTTTTTTAAATAATATTTATGTAAAGTTTAATTTTTTTAACTTAACGTATTTTACGGGTCGTTTACATTGATGCGTCAATAATTGAAGGAGCTATGGAAATTTTAATTTGTAAAATGTGAACAGTTAGTGGTTATAATAATTAGTATAACTACATAAGAGTTTCTGTCAACCGTTTTATACTTTCACTCAATTACATCAAATAATTTATTTCCATATAAATTGACATTATAAAAATATAAATTAGTTTTTCTATATTGCAAAAATTTCTAAAAAAAACACCGAAATATGCATAAAATATTAATTTACAATCGTAAAATAAGCCTTTAAAATAAAAAAAAAAATGGGTAAATGTTGAATGTAAAATTGTATGTATTTATGTAGGTACCTTAAAAGTTTCATAGTTTAAATCGGTATGTCAAATTACGGGCTCACATAGCATAATATCATACGATCAACCAGAATAAATATGTAAATGTATACAAATCCACGTTCTAGTTATAACAATATTACATATTGCACATAATTCAGACCATTTGTAAGTATAATTGTATGTTATAGCTGTTATACAGACTGTTAATTTTTATCGGACGAAATACCCGCCGCTTAAAACCGAACAATATTATAATGTATTATAACCAAACATAATATTATAGGTATAATAGATGTATAATAAAAGAGCATTCTTGACTATCACATATACGATCAAACGTCTTACCACAGAACGTAGGTACCTATAAATTTTTTTTCTACAGCTGTGGCCATTAATATTAAACGGTTTGACAGACGGTTAGGTATTACTCGTATCACAATGGAGATGTTGTCCTCCGATTTCCGAGATATAGGGATTAACATTATATTATGTACAATGCACCGTTGTCGTGCGAAGACTCGGGTAGGTAAAATATTTCGTCCCCCAAAAAAGGTCACAATCATAATATAGATGTAGTCCGCGACACGAAAACCTGCAGCCCATGACCCCCGCAACCCTCGCCCCATGCCACCCCAGGAATCCGTGGGTTCCCAAACTAATCCAGTATCCAGTATACTCACGTATTTCTTCGTTATGACTGAAGAGTAAAGTCCGTTTGCGGTTCTTGACGGTCACGGGACAGTGTTTTCGCGTCGAGTACTATCATAAGCGTGGGTCACATTATGCTGATTGCCAGCTGCTGCTTACCAGCGGCTGGTAGTAGTACCAGCAAGCAGCGGCGGGCAATCTGGTCACACTACTGTCGCTGCTACTCGCACCCTCCAGTTAGTTATTCACTATTCAGCAACTATGTCGTCTGTCGTTTCACGTAAAAAACTAATTGTTAAGCAGTTGTTACGAGAGGGTGTCAGGGAACTTAGTTTAGAAATGATTAACCAGCTTCACCGCAAACAGAGACGATGGTGGGTCAGGCCATGGATACAAAGAAGGGAAGAATTAGGGGCATCGTCAAGACTTCTCAACGAACTGAAAGAAGAGGATCCAGAAACATACAGAAATGTTTTAAGAATGACGGCCCCTCAATTTCAAGAATTGTTAGATTTGAGAAGCAAGATGTTTGCCAAATGTGTCATATTGGTCTTCAGTGTCTGTAGTAGCCATTTCTGCTATCTTCTGTAATTTGTTGATTGAATTTTCAAATCTATTCGGAAGTTGTTTAGTACACGGTAATCCTAATTTTATACGTTTTGGTGGTAACTTTCCTAATGACGGACGCTTTCCTAATAACTTAGGTTTACAAGAAGCTGATGTTGAGGGTATAACAAAACTTTGTGACTCTGGCGTTATCACTTCAGACGTGTGCTCAGTGTCACTTTTATTATCAGCAATACATGATGAGTCTAGTTCGTCTTCAGACATCGAACATTGCTGTATATTCTGAAAAAAAAGTATAATCACAATCATAGCTGTTTAGTTTCCACGACTTATACTTTTTGAATTTTTACAAACATTTAAAATCGTTAAAGGATTTATTCGTTACTTTACTTGATTTTGTAAACATTTATATTTAAGATTTTATTAGACTTTATAATTTTTTAAGTTAATTATTTTTAGGTACCAGAGACAACGATCCAGTGGGAGGAGATCCAGAAAGGATTTGAGTATAAATGGAATTTCCCTAACCTCTGTGGGGCTCTGGATGGGAAACATATTCGAATTAAACGGCCTCCTAATTCGACATCAATGTTTTTCAACTACAAGGGAACTTATAGTATTGTGTTATTTGCTATGGTAGATGCAGACTATTGTTTTAGATATATAGATGTTGGACAAGATGGTAGAGCCAATGACAGCACTGTATTCAAGAACTCCACATTAAAAATAGCACTTGAACAAAACCTCCTCAATTGGCCAAAAGGAGGACTTTGCGTAGGAGATGATGCTTTTTGCCTGACAACATACTGTTTGAAACCTTTTTCACACAGAGGCCTAACAGTAGAAGAGAGAGTCTTCAATTATCGACTATCGAGAGCCAGGCGCGTTGTTGAAAATGCGTTTGGTATTTTGGCTAGTAGGTTTCGTGTTTTTAACACGCCTATACCACTAAATGTGAACACCGTAGAAATTTTAGTGAAAACGGCTTGCTCTCTACACAACTGGCTACGACAGACTTCTCCGAGAACATATTTTCCTTCAGGATCTGTGGACGATGAAGACTTAAACACGGGGGTTATAGCACCAGGGGCGTGGCGAGACATGCCGAGCTTAATGCTCCCAATAGACCGCCTGTATTCTTCAAATAATTATGGTCGAACTGGTGAAGAGGTTCGGCAGTGGTACATGCATCAATTTATGACAAAATTATCAGTTCCATGGCAAATGACGTCAATTGGTATAGAACCAACACAAGCAGTCGAAAATGCAGTCGAAAATGAATAACTTTTTGAAAACGTTTAAGTGTATGTATTTACTATTTTATCAATATTATAAATAATGTAATAAAAGGTAATATAACAAAATATATATCAAATTATAACATTAATTTACCCATGTCTTCTTATTTATTATAATAAAATAATACATTTCTGAAACTAGCATTTGTAAAATTATTATTGACTTTTTTTGAGCTACTTATAGACAGTTGAAATTTTTGATTTTTCTTGGTTTTTTTTTTTGAAGTGTCGATAAAAAGAATTTGGCTGGCCAAAAATTATTTAAAATGTAATGTAAAGTTTATCATAAGTTCTACTTATAGCCATTAAAAAAAATCAAAATTCGTGTGTCACAACTTTTTTTTATAAGCATATAAAGTTCAAATTTTTACAAAATATGATAATATATAATAATATGATAATTTCAAGTTTTTTTGTTGTTGAAAATGCATAAAATGTTAAGTATAAAAACCTAAGGTTTCAAACTTTGATACATAGTTCTCCATAAGTTTTCTTCAAATATCTGTAAAAAAACTCTACCGGACTAAACTAATACTTTTTATGAGCATTTGAAATTTAAACTTTTACGAAATCACGTAAAACAACGATTTAGCCGCAAACGATTTTTGATATTTGTTTTTAATAAATAAGTATTATAAACTATTTTATGTAAAGTATAGTTTATAATTATTAATATTATATATATAATAAATATCAATTGGTTAGGTTAAATATGAAACTTTAATAAATACATGCCTAGATACAGTTAATAGATAGGTACATTAACTTTGAGGCATTCTTAAGGTTTATAATTATACAATTTATAGTATTATTTCGGTATTGATATATATTATTCTTAATATTTATTTATTGATAATTGATTCTTTATTATTTATCTATTTACTTACCAAATTTGAAGATGATTCTCTACCTATGATAGACCGTTGCCAAAATACTTCAGCTGAAGAAAACCATGCAAGCTTTGGCTTGTATACATCATTTGCACCGGCACCACTTTTTTTTGATTTTTGAACCTTTTGCAATTCCTTGCGGTAGGTATCACGTAAACTTTTTATTTTTTTTTTCAAAGAATCAAGTGATCCTGGTATATCTGACATGTGTAAGTTGTCTAATAGTTTGTTGTACGACACCTCTTTAAAGTTTTTATTTAAATAGTCTTTCGACGTAACGTCCCACAAACAAGGATAATTTTGAAAAACGTTTAAAAATGTTATTATTTGTTTCGTAGTCCACTTTAACTCAGACATTCTTAATAACTTTAATTATACTCGAATCAAATAAAAATTACAAATTATAATAAAGTCACATCTAAACAACTTCACAAAAGACCACGTGCTTTCTCGTTGCTGATAGACGCAATAGTGGTCAGACTGCGCTGCCGGCTGGTGCCAGCGGTCACGTGATTGATTATTCGCCGCTGCCTGCTACCCAAAGTTAAACATGTCCAACTTCGTCAGGCTTCTTCAACTCGCGGCTGGCTACCAGCATAATGTGACCCGCGCTTTAACGACAACTTTCGGTTCGTTAAGCTAACGGAAATTCTCTTATCGAATGTAATCGATAAAAGCGATTCTGTATTACAGACATGGTGAGGGAGTATGTGGCGAAGGCACTGATTCGCCACATTACTCCCCCCTTGAAAAAAAAGAAAAATATTTACAGATTTTTTTGGTTTTACAATATTTTCGAAGCTGAGGTTGAGATGTTGAAAGTTGAAAGAGGCCGTTGAAGGAAGATGAATGAATGTTGATTGAAGATGCGAATGGAGATGAGTTTGCAGTGGATGTAAGTTGAAAACTGAAGTCGGCGGAAGATGAATCGAAGTTGACAGAATGAGTCGAAATTGACGGGCGATTTGGCTTGAAGATGAAATTTTGATGAGGCGAGAAACCGATCGTGCGATGACCGCGAATCCTTAGTTGCCGTGTACCCGTGTCAGTACTTACACGCGCGACGTGGGCTGTGGCTGTGCCGTCGGTAGCAACGACGCGCAGGCGGGTGGTGGGCGTTTCGGAGGAGGCGCGGTGCTGCACGAAATGCGGTTCCCCGCGACGGCGGTCTCGAAGACGACGTTTCGATAGCCGTCTAACTGCGATCGTACTTACGCGCGCGTCTCGATGCAGCGATCCTGCGGGGTGTGGAGACGTACGTGCTTTCTGCTCAAACGGAAAGACGGCGGGCGAGTGTATCTCGAGACGAAAATTTTGAGTGGTTGTTGTTGATTGAATTTGAATTGTTTTACGCTTCGAGATGATTGGAGAAAAATTTAGATGTGCGGCCGAAAGAAGAAGTGGGGCAAATTTTGAGGTGTAGCCGAGTTGATTGATGATGAATTTTGAATGATGATGGGTGGAGTTGAAAAAGAATAAAAACAAAATGGCGTAAGGCCGAAGCTTATGGCTTAACAGTGCTTTCTGGCGTGTGCATATCGCAAGGCGGTCGGCAGCTCTTCGCCTTCGCGCCGTATAACCTGTGGTAATAGCACGTTTTAACCTTCGTGGCCGGCGGTGACGGTGCGACCGTAGCGATGGGCACCACCAATTTTTTCAGGCGCTCGACCTCGATGGTGAGGTGCGCAACTTGTAGGTTTAGCCGCTGGACCTGTGCGTTTAAGTCTGTCGCGGATTCCCGCGATGCTGGTGCGAAAGCGACCGGGTTGAGGCGCTGCCACCAGCTGACCGGTTTTGCTCGTGCTCGTCGTTCAATCTGTTTGTCATGGCGCGTGTTGCAGGACGAGAATACGAAAAATCGAGCGAAGTCGTGTCTTGCTCGTCGATGCCCGGCGCGTGTTCGGCGTGCGTGACTTACGCGGGGTTGGAGCGCGTGTTCGGCGTGCGTGACTTACGCGGTGTTGGAGCACGTGTTCGGCGTGTGTGTTCGTTTTGGACGAGGTCACCAATGTGGCGCGCGTAGGTTTTAATAGGAGTTACACAACTTACGCGGCCAATATACGCAAGGTACGAAATAAATGTACTAAGAGACGACTTTGAGTAGATGAAATATTTATTGTTAAAGTCGGACGTGAACTTTGCAAAGTGCGATGAAGCCACTGCAAAAAGATGTCGGCGGTGCTCGGAACGGAGTCGTGTGCGTCGGTTGACGGTTGCCGAGCGAGAGACCGTTGGCGGCCGCCTGACACTTCGCGGTCGCGAACGACGCGGAGGGCCGAGCGGTGTTGCCAACGCAGGGAGCGCGACCGACATGGGGAGGGAGTATGTGGCGAAGGCACTGGTTCGCCACAATATTCTTGCTCCACATATCCATGAAGAGGCATATGTTAATCACCATGGTAATCATTCGCTCAACGTTCAAGCCGTAAGTATTACAAGTATTACCTGTTAGCAGTAGAATATATGTGTATTGTTTATGAGATTTAAAACTCGTATTATATATTTTTTTTCATAAGATTGTTGACCCGGATTTGAAAATTTTGAATATAAATGCCAGGTATCCTAGGGCTCGCAATGATTCTTATATATGGAGTGTATCTGCAGTACGACAGGGAATGGAATATCATTTTAATAATGATGAACGTCGTACATGGTTAATTGGTAAGTAATTTAGTTAGTTTGTATACCAAAGCACTAACTAGTCAAAAACAAAAAGTAATAAGTTATTTTTGTGGTTTATTTTCACTGTAAAAATCCTTGTTCCATTTAACAAAAAACTGCTGAATTCCGTCTAGATATTAATCATGGGATAATTAATAATTTATATATTAAATTTATAGTATTTTGTGATTGATACATTTAGTATAATAGGTTTTTAAATTTATATTTTAAACTAACTCTTACGCTTATATTTTTGCTACTGTTTAATCCATTGCTTATCTATGTAATTGTTTTACCTAGGTGATGCTGGGTATCCATTAGAACCATGGCTCATGACACAGTTACCTCATTATCCGGAAGGGACACGTCAATTTGAATACACCAAAAATCTTTGTAAGGCCGGAAATGTGGTAGAAAGATTTTTTGGTGTATTTAAAAGTGTTTGGAGGTGCCTCTCGTATCAAAGAGTACTAATGTATGCTCCTGATAAAGCTGGCAGAATAGTAAATGCTTACGCTCGATAACATGCGTATTCATTATAAATTACCTAATCGCGAAGAAGATTTAGATGTTGAACTAATTGGTCAGAATATGGATGTGAATCTAGAAATACCATACATTGATCAACGAGGAGGTCCAAGAGCAGTGGCTAAGCGGATACAAAGACAAATCTTAGATCAGTTTGATAATTGAAGAGATTCAGAAGATGATTAAAACCAAAGGAGAATAAACACTGGACATTTTACAAATGTTAAAATATAATAAAAAAAAATAGTATAACGAACTCAGCCTTTTAAATTTAAAACTTAACATTTCTTAAGACCAAAAAAAATGTTAAAAGTATTTATATGATATCTAAATGATAACTTGGGCTATTTTTTTCAAGCATTTTTTCGTACAATATTAACATCTTCCTTTCATTCTCTGTTCTTTGTATATCATTATCAGCCATTTTGTCAAGAGCCTTTCCAATTACCAATAAAGAATCAGCTATAACTTTAATCGAATCAGTTTTAATCAGTTTCTCTGCAATAACATTGAATGTATTTCTTGCTGTTTGTAGCTGGCTTCTAAGATTTTGTTTCACTATTTCTAGAAGAAAAATAACAATTAAAAACACTATGAGATTTTTGAAGACTATACATTTTTATTTACTAGTACTACCACTTGCCATGTTTGTTTGTTTTTTTTATTTTATGTTTACCATATAAAATGTATATGCCTGGTTACCAATACACAACCAATATAGGGGTACCTCTACCCAGTCTTGTAAAAGATACTATTACAAATATTCAAGTACAGATACAGATACTTATTTTCAAAAGTATTTAAAATACGTATCTGAATACTTGGAAAAAAAAGTATGTAAGTACAAATACAAATACTTTTCAATAGTATTTATCGTTATGTTTTATATTATATACCTAATTCGTGTAAAGGTATTTCCAATTTTATTAGGAAATCGACCATCGACGTACTACATACATTAAAATATTCAATTAAATGGATATATTTTAGTATTTAAATAAAAATGTTGTACAATTTCAAATTTGTATGATTTTATTTAAATTTAACGTCCCTGTAAATAAAGTAAGATGAAAAAAGTATTTTATTTTAAATACAGATACTTTCAAAAAAGTATTCAAATACTGTACCCAAGTACTTTTTTTAAATGTATTTAGAATAGGTATTTGAGTACTTAAAAAGTATTTGAATACTTTTACTCAAGTGCTTTACAAGATTGCCTCTACCCCAAAGTGGGCCCCTGACTACAACTATAAATTTAAAAAACACTGTAACACTTGGTCGTTTAGAACTTGTAGAACTTGCTTTGATCTGCAGTTTTGTCAATTTGTTGACCTTCACCGGTAACACCAAGTGTTTCATTTTCATCAACTTCAACGAAGACACAATTGTTTCATATTCAATGTTCTCTAATAATGTGTCAATATCATCTTCTACATTGGAATGCAATTGAAATTAGTACATAAGATATAAGAGTATGAGTAAAGAAGAAATGGGTGACATATGCCTATGGTTGTGCATATGAAGGGTATAGAATACAAATATAGAATATCGAAGAAGAAAGAAGAAGACAAGCTTATATAGCATTAATTACAAACCTTGATTATTGTTTTCTTCATCTACTACCAATGCCAAAGATGCAGGTCCTTTTAAATAAATACTACTATCACCTGAATCAGTCCTTTGTACATTATTTTCCTGAAAATATAAGAGCCTTACCGGGAATGTATTGTTTAAATTTTAATCTACCACGGAATGGAACCATTGTTTCATTGACTGCCATCATTTTCTCTGGTTCCATTGCATTTTGAAAATTATTTACAATTTTGTGGATTCAATTTTGAACTTTAAAAATCCTGTCATTTTCGGGGGCTTGCTCATTATCCAAAAAATTCCAAAAACGAAGAATCAATTCAAATCTATTTCTGGACATTATGTTTTTTGCTACAATGTTTTTATATATTATTTTAAAACTCCAATAATCTTTAAGGCTTGGCATTTGTACTAATCCCATCCATATTAGTAAACTCAAAAAGTGCTTTATTTCTGTAGCATCGGTCAGTGTCCACTTCGAAAATCTACTAGATTTAGTTAATCGAAATTTAGATAATACTTGATCTGCATTTTTGTTTGTTTCTAAAACTATGAGGTCTGTTGAAAGTGAAACTTGACGTACTAGTGATTTTAGCATTAGTATAATAAGTAATAACACGACAATATGATTATGTATAAGTATAATATATAATAAGGTACAAATGGACAATTAAACTGTGACTATACAGTATACACACACACCGCGTACACTCGGTATGACAGCGTCTGTGCAAGTGAGTATTACATACATCAAAGGCCCTATTTATATGAACAATCGAGGCCATCACGTATCCGTATATAATATAGAAAGCGATAGTAAAGGTGTTGCACAGCTATATCGTAACTGCATAAGTATCTATTAGAAAACGACATTGTACACGCACGTGTTTACATGGTTTGAATACTAATATTAATTGTATATTTCAACAAGGTCGATAATTTCGTCAGTTACAAATAATTTGAAATATTGCAATACAGTCGCGTTGTTTGGAATTTCAACTTTAAAACCAGGATTTTTACTGAGATAAATTGTTTTTGGTGATGACCTGTAACATCATTCCAAGTATGTTCAATAACGGGTCTTTGTGATTTAGTTACTTCATTAGAAATTTCATCAACATTATTACTATCTGCAAATGTATAAAAATACTAATGAGGACAAACATTATAACAATATTTTTTTTATTGCGTGTGGGAAAAAAGTATTGCAAATTTAAAATGTCAGACATTTTGGATAGTTAACTCTGATAATTAAATCTAATAAGTTTTATAGTATCATATTTGATGAAACCACAGATGTGTCACATTCATCTCAAATGACACTAGTTTTAAGATATATTTTTGGTGGAAAAATAAAAGAAGACTTTGTTTCATTCATTAACTTCCACACATACTTTTATAATAACCAAAAATCAAACCAAGAGGAACAGATCAATGACAATGAAGAATCTACAGAAAATGATGAAAACGCTCTTATTGAACCTAAACTCACTGGTGATGTTCTTGGAAAAACAGTAATTAGTATTCTAAAAAATTTAAATTTAAACTTAGAACACTGTGTTGGAATTGCTACTGATGGTTGCTCGGTAATGACTTCCACTGTTCGTGGCGCTGTTAAATATATTCAATCTAACGCAACTCCAAACGCGGTCTATAGCGCATGTTCAAATCATTGTTTAAATTTATCAATTTCTAAATCATCTAGTGTCATGTCAATTAAAAACTTTGTTGGTATTATTAAAGAAATTGTAAATTTTTTTAATATGTCTGCCAAAAGAAATTTTGTTCTAAAAAAAGTATTTGGTAAAGAAAAACATTTAATGAGTCTATGTGTAACCAGATAGACTGAAAGATATGATAGCATTTTAATATTTAAGAATTCTCTACAATATATCATTAAATCTCTGAACCTTATTACAAGATAATGAATTCGTCAGTGAAAGCTTATTCTCTTTTAACCCTACGTTAGGCGCATCGACATTTGTTATGTGGTTGGGCGCGTGGGTTACAGTTGTCAACCATAAATAAATTATTGATTAAAATTAGAAATATTTATAATTTATTACTTATGATAAGAAAGATATAAATAGCTTAAACATTTTTTTTATAGTACACAATTTTTACATATGTCTTTTAAATGGTCACCGCACATCCACTTCTTACACTTACAACACCACCTTCTGGTAGTTTTATCACGCGCTCGTCCACAATCATAACATCGACCTCTGGATCCATCTGGTCTTTCTGTCCCTATAGCTACCGTATCCTTTTCTCCTAACAGAATTTTAGCACGTCTTCGAAGTTCAATTGGAAGTGTTTGTATTGTAGATCTAAATTGAATTTGTGGTTTTATTAGTTCCCACGACAAGTCTTGAAAAAAGTCGATCCTTTTTATTTTTATATTTTCCGTGTGATTAGCTTTATAAATACATAGTGCATTTATTGCAGCCACGTTCAAAAGATTATAAAATATAACCATTGGCCAGCGTTTTGTGTTACGTGCTACATTATAATTTTGACAATATTGATCAACCAAATCAACACCAGTTTTAGTCCTATTATAGAATGTAATTATATCTGGTTTTTTTTTTCTCCAGCTGTTTCTTCGTCTATTGCATCATCATGATGCATAGACGAGATTGCTAAAACCGTTTCATTTTTTTTTTTTGGACAGTATGAAACCAATGTACATTCTTTTTGGATTCCAAATACTGAAGACGTTTCAACTCGTTGTTTGTTTGGTAAAAATTCTTTTGGAATTTCTCGTTTATTTTAACGAACTGTACCTACATATGTAAGCTTTTTTTCTTTCAAACTGATTATCAAAGGCATACTGGTAAACCAGTGGTCTCCCCCGTAATATTTCTATTTGTTCCAAACATAGGTTCAACTAATCGCAAAACTACATCTTGAGAAGCATTACTAATTTTGTATGGTCCGTCGGGTTGTACATCAAGATAGGTCTCTAAATTTAAAGTATAGACAGTTCTAGGATCAAGTAGAGCAAATGTTTTTATGCCATATTTGGCCGGTTTATATTGCCTAAATGGACATTTTCCTCGAGAAGCTAATAGCTGCTCATCTATGGTCACATATTCACTGGGGCAGTAATATTTTTGAAAATTATCAACCATCAATGTAAAAATATCTCTAATAGGAGCTAATTTGTCAATTTTTTTACGAACCGCTCGATCATGCCCATCATCAAACCGTAAACATCGTACAAGAAAACGAAATCTATTTCACTCATAGTCAAATAACATGACTCCATTCCATTTCCTTTTGAATTGTAACAAAGATGATGTATATTTTTACAGGAGCACCTAAAGGATCCTATTTGGTATAATAGTCCAATAAAGGCTCTAATTTTTGTTACGCATGTAAGCCTCACGTCTCTACTTCGCTGAAATTTTTCGCGGATTGATTCAATATAAATATTTGTACAGTGTGTTATAATTCTAGTAATATTATCGTCAATAAATAAATTTAAAATTTTAATTTGAGACTTTTTTCCACGTGCTTCTCTTCTAGGGCCAAGAAGATGGGTTATAATATTATGTGCACGTGTACGGACATTTACAGGTTTTATTTTTCCATCTTTTCCTATGTAAAAATTATCGGCATCAGTTGCCTCTTCTTCAGAATGGTATCGTGATCACTTCTAAGTACACTAATATCCTCCTCTGAATCACTATCCTCTCCAAAAGATTCTTCGTCACTACTAAAATCATCGAACCAATTTTGAATTATATTTTCGTCTAACGTCCTCTCAAGTCTCAGTATTTTATTATTTGACATATTAAACTAAATAAATAAAAATGTGAACAAAATATTACCTAACTATTGATTTTATATTGTTATTTATTATATATTTTTACCTGAGAGATTCCGAATATTTGATTGCAAAGAAAGTCGCGTGGTGGACACTTGTCACCCAATACGATAATTAAATTTATATAACAGTTCCAAACAACAGCACTTCGGTAAATGAGTCAGAAAACGTTTCACGTATGTCTAAATGAGAGGTACTAGAGATAACAAAGTCGTAAATTGCATTCGATAAGAATAATCTAATTTTAAAATATACTGGGTGACATCTGTCAACCGCGCGCCTAACGCAGGGTTAAATTCATTAACTACATGTGAATTTATAATATCATTGTTTACACTATCAGATTTACTTTACTTAACAGCACCTGCAAGTAAACTACTTGAGGTATTCAAAATGATTTAAATTTTGCTGAAAATTGCTTTAAGGATATTATAAACGTTATGGTAAATAGGCGGTCAAACAGTGATATACATTTCAAAACCATATTTGAAGAAAGTAAAAAACTGATGGAAAAATTAGATGTGGAACTTAAGTTACCACGCAATACTAAGCATCAAATAGGTACATAGACCAAATATTTTATCCGTTTCTATTGAAGAATACTTTAGAATTTCTGTTTATAATGTACTGTATGATCACGTACTCGATGATCTAAAAGATAGATTTTAGTTAAAAAAAAAATTAACTGTTTATAAATTATTACTTCTTATACCAAAAAGTGTTGTTGACATCAAATCGGATATTAATTATGTGCAGAAATTTTGATAAAGTATACTCATATTACACATAGAAAAAACAATATTAAACTTCTGAACTTGAATTATGGATTGCTAATGGACCAGAGTTAAAATTAAGTAAATATAAAATCTATTATTATTTTTTAGTATATATTTATACTAAAATTATTTATATTTAATTTCAAGGAGGTCATAGGTGGTTTGGATCATTTTCAGGATGTACTATTCTTAAATATTAAAACATTACTTTTAATTATTGGTTGTCTACCCATCAGCTTTGCATTAGCTGAAAGAAGTTTTTCTACTTTGCGCAGGTATATCCATCTACATTTAAAATTATAATATTAAATTAATATAACCAAATAATCTTATTTGTCTACTAAAATGTTCTAAATCTAGGTTAAAGAATTGGTTAAGATCACAAATGTGTCAAGATAGATTGAATAGTTTAGCTTTACTTCATGTTCATAAGGAAAAAGTAGTAACAACAGATAACATCATTGAACGGTTTTCAAAAGTTATAAAAAGAAATATGGAATTGATAATGTAAGACCTATACCTATTTTATGTATATTTTTTTTTTATAAATAAATAGTTTCAGATAAATATTGATACCAATAATGTAACTATTTAAAATATGTCACTATGGTGAAAAAAAAATGACTTACTTATGAGGGACTCAAAAACATAATCTGTAATTTTAAATTTTATATAGATTTAAAAAACAACTAACTAAATTCTTGAACCTCTATTAGCCTCCCCCTCCTTGGTGAGTGATAACACCCGCCCCTGTACACGACTACAATATATTACCTAATTAACTCGGGAAACATGGCTGTCAATGCACTTCTCGACCATGATTATTTAACAATTTTTTTAATTGAATAATATGAATTCAAAATTGTTTTTTTTTTATCGATTCAGATAATGAAGATATTGTTGAGTTAATGGATTTAGACGTTTTTGATGATGAGGTGGAGGAAGAAGGTGTGAATGATGAAGAGGAAGAACATGATGATTTTGAAGAAGATAACGATGGTATTTTATATGAATTATAGAATTTTATGTTGTTAGTTGTGTGGGATACCTATATTAATATGAATTTCATGAAATAATATAAATGCAAGTACAAGCATAACGAACAACAATTTGGCAATGAGTTATTTTCTTAAAGACAGTTAAGATTACAATTAAATTATGAAAACATTTTATAAAGATTTATTTATAAGAATATAATGATATATGTACTAAATATTTGCATAGTTGTTTCTTGCAAAAAAGTATTTTTAGTGTGGTGGGGGGGCTGGGAAAACGTTTCTACAACCCCCCACTCAAATTTTGGATTAACTGCATAAATAAATTCATACAAATTGTGTTTCTTATCGTATCACTAATATCACTTAGTAACTGATAGATTCAGCCAATCACAGCCATTAATTTATTTTTCGGAAATTACTGCTCACTGTTCACATTGTACAACATGGTGAAATTAACTAATACATTTTACTTACATCGAACGAATTAGAATATAGTGAATTCTTCACAGTGCACTTCAATTTAAAAAAAAATTCATATTATATTTCTTATGAATATATCTTTATTGAATTGATTTTTATTGAATCTTTAATGAAATTATTTTTAATGATCCCTCATATTAAAAATTAAATGTAATTAAATAATACCCGATTAAACCCGTTTTTTAAATAAATACTGTATAAGTTTCCTCGATTTTAAAAATTCAACTTTTTTCCTTTTAAATATGTTTTTAAATCATCTTCCAGGCATTTAAATCCATTTTGTAAATTTAATACGTTAGTTGGACTATAGTATATTTTAGATATTGGACATTTTTAAGTAGCTTGTTACTTTAAATTTTACGTAACATGTAGCATTAATTAAATGTATATCTATAACCCCAGTATAAACCTTATATACATTTTGCAGTAAGGAAATTCTTTTTTTTTTGTAAATACTATGTGTTGCTCCAGTTTTTGCAAGATTTATGCAGAATGGGAGGGAATCATTATTTATATTTTCATCTATACATTTTTGGCACTTTGACTTATCTGTATAAGCAATTGTAATTAAAACAGCAACTGCTTTGAAAAATGTTTTTAGAAGAACTAAGACCTTTAAGAAAGAGAAACATAGACCTCAAGTGGACTGTATAGTTGTATTTATAATATAATAATAACTGTGGAGCTGCTCGTTGTGCTCGGTATAAACTTCGATACGCGACTGGCGACATATAATATAAGATAAATAAGGTCTCTTTCCCGACAGCGTACGATAACACTTGAGCGCTAACAAAGGAGAAGTATTTTGTACTAAGAAACGTTAGTTTTAATTTCAATAAAATTACAGCTGTACCTTTGTTTTCATTTATTAAAATATTATTGGTTGTAGAGCGAATTTTTCTTGTTGATAATATTCTATTCATTTCTTAGGTTGGACTCATATATTAAGTACTTTTTTGCGTTTTTTATTTAAAATATTATCATCAGTTTCTTTACCCTTACCTTTCCAGTTTTCAATGGTTTATCATTGATTTATCAGATTCATAATATTTTTATCCGTTCCGTTTTCATTTTCATTCGAATCTTTGTACTGGTTATCAGATTACTCGTCCTGCACAAACGGACTAACCCACAAATTTACAATAATTGAGTTAATTACATTAATTGCAACTATACACCATATAATTCAATTCGTAAACGGTCTAAGCCACCTTCACTAAATATTTACTAGATGGCAGCACCTTAACCGTTTTTGAATTTTAAAGTTATAAATATTTTTAAAAGCAAGAATGGACTAAAATGGCTTAGTCCATTTTTACATCTTTTTTTTTTTTATTAAATGTGGGTTAGTCCATTTGAACCACAGTACAAAGAATAATATAATAATATTATATTCTTTAAACTGTGCTTAAACTTTACGGTCCTATCAGTATAAAGTGTTAGTAAAAAATATAAAATCCGTGTGACTATTACCTAACACAGATTACATAAAAAAAAATCTAATCCGTGGCTATTAATGATTATTATATTTTTTAATGGTTATGATTATAATTAATAGCTTATATTTTTATGCGAAATCATTAAACAACGATCTAAAAAAGATAACGTATAAAATTAATAAAGCTTTTTTTTATTTTGTTGTTATTAACAACGCGTAGTGAGTTGCTGTGAAATTGATTTATTATTAGGTAGGTATAAAGTTTATGTTCATTAATTCTTTTAATTCAGCACCATGGACATTGAAAATGAACTGCAACGTGAGTACCGTTAATGTGTTACCTATTGCATTTTCTAATGCATAATAATAATTATTATATACTAAATTACGGGCATAATTCATAGGTTTATTAGAAAGCGATGATGAGTTATCAGAGCTTGCTGATTCGGGTTCAGAATATAATCCCTCTGAACAGTCTGAACTAAGCAACTTAGGTTCTTCGCCTTCGGACCAAGAATCAGGTGAAAATATTCAAGTTAAACCAAAGGGTCGAAAACGGGTAAAAAAATGAAACAACGTGGAAAAGAAATATTAGAAAGGACAGGCGTTTAAAAGGTAAAGAATATAATGATATTAAAGGAAAAGTGGTACCTAAGAAACAACCAAAAGTAGGCCCTTGTCGTTGTTCTAATAAATGTCACATTAAAATAACGGAGATACGACAAATACAAATTTTTGATGAATTTTACAGTCTTGATAGTTTGAACATCCAAACATCGTATTTGTTTACAATGATTAAAGTTTGCAATAAACAACGCTCTTATACGCAAAATCCTAATAGTAGAAGACAAAAATCTCGGGTCTATTGTTTGTTAGATTGTAGAGGAAGCGAAGTAAAGGTCTGTAAAGAATTTTTCCAAAATACACTTCAAGTATCAGCTGGGCGGATTGATAGGGTACTTAAAAATAAAGGAAAAAATAGTACCCCTCCCAGTGATCGTAGAGGAAAGGGTCCATCGGCAAATAAGACATCTCCGGAAAAAATTGCTGAAGTAAAAAATTTCATAGAGAAATTTCCTGCATACGAAAGCCACTATGCCCTTCATAAATCGACAAATCGTAAATATATGGCTCCTGATTTAAATATTATCAAATTGGACACACTCTACACTGAACAAGTTACAAATCCTGTTTCAAGTTTTGTTTTTAGAAAAATTTTTAATGAAGAATTTAATTTATCTTTCCATCCACTTGTATCAGATTCTTGTAGAAAATGTGATGCATACGATATAAAAATTAAAGCAGCAGAATCTGAAGCACATAGGAATAATCTGAAACAGGAATTGGAGTTACATCAAAGAAAAGCAATTAGTGCACGTACTGGTCTTCAAAGCGACACTGAATTGGCTAAAAACAACCCTGAAGACGTTACAGTTATAACATTTGATTTGATGAAAACATTACCTACTCCTTTACTATCAACGGGTATTTGTTACTATAAACGGCAGCTATGGACGTATTGCTTCGGAATACACAACATGGGTAACGGTGACGTTTACATGTTTGTCTGGGATGAGTCAGTTGCCTCTCGGGGTCCCCAAGAAATAGGATCTTGCATTTTGTATTTCTTAAAAAAATTTGTTTCAACAGAACATTTAATTATGGACTCCGATCAGTGTGGTGGCCAAAACCGCAATATTAAATTATCTCTTTTATGTCAATACATTGTTTCTAGTCCTGAATACATGGTTAAAAATATTGATCATAAATTTTTGGTAAGTGGACATTCATACTTGCCGTGTGATCAAGACTTTGGTCTTGTTGAAAAACAAAAAAAGTTGTTTCCAAACATTTTTATTCCAGAACACTGGAATAACGTTATTTTGGCGGCACGTAAAAAAAAACCTTTCAAAATCATTTGTATGAATAAAAGCGATTTTTTTTCGACAATAAAATTAGAAAAAAATATTACACACCGCAAAATCGATGTTGATAAATCTAAAGTTGAGTGGTTAAAGATACAATGGTTGAGATTTTCTTTCGAAATGCCTTACAAAATATTTTTCAAATATTCGAACAATGATATTGGTCAATTTAGTGAACTTAATTTAGAAAAACGAAACACCACACTAATCGCAAATTTAGATTTACTTTACCCTAATGGAAACTGTATAAATCCGCTGAAAAAGAAAGATTTGTTATGTTTACTAGATTATGTTCCACCAATTTACCACGAGTTTTATAAAAGCCTTAAGACCAATGCTCAAAATATTGATAATGAAATTCCATTAATAGATTTCTCTAGTGATGATGAATAAAAAAAAAGTTTTGGTAACTTTAATAAATTAACAATATAAATGTTTACTCATTACATTTTTTAAATATTGTATTTGTTAAATTTATGAATATAAAGAAAAATTTTGTTTTGTTTTTTTTTTTTTATATAAAATATTAAAACAGTATTATTAATATAAAAATTTAAAAGTTAATAAATTATAATATTATAAGGAAACATTTTGTTTTGTTTTAATTTTTTTTATAAAGTGTAGAATAAGAATTATTAATATTAACATTTTATAATATGTATAATGTCTTACGGTAATGTATCGTTAACTTAGTTTTGAAACATTTTTTTTTTAACATTAAACATTGTACAATATTCTTATATGATTTTTATTAGTACATGACCAACAATTTATAAATAAATGGACTAACCCTCATTACAATTAAAAAAAGACGATTTAAAAATGGACTAATCCACATTTAATCAAAATTAAAAATCAAACACAAAAATTATTACGTTTTTGGTTTTTGAAAAAATTGATCGATAAAATTAGCATTTTATGTTTTTGCCTATAACTCAATATGATTAATTATGGGTTAGTCCATTATTGCGCTGAAGGCCTCTGATAGGTATTCCTTTTCCTTTTCATTTGGCTCCCCTTGCAGATCATTAGATTCCATGTACTGCTCATACGGTTAATTTTCTTTTCCATTCGAATCTTAATTTGTAGCTACAACTGATTCTGATTGTTTGAATAATATATTACATTTCAGATCTGAATCTAATATTTTAGTTTCAAAATTTTTTATCCCTTTATTACCTTTTATTGTTAAATTATTTTGTTGATCTAGTTCCGACTGTTATGCGTTCATATTGTTTCTTAAGTAAACAACTTTTTAAAAGATTGTCGTTGCTTTTTATGCTTTCTAAGTGTTTTATTACAAATTTGTCTGGGCACACTTTAAAATTGAAAATCTGTTTTAAATTCCTTAAAATCATTTTCTATAGCTGCGGATGAAGCTCTTTGAAATTGAGATTAAAATATACAGTGGTCGCAGCTTATTGGACTCACGGTTAATTGACTCATTCACCTATTAGACTCAAAACGGCTGGTCCCGATTCGCACATATACTAACACACATCAAAAAAATCATCTATTCGACTCATACACTGGTTAATAGGGTCATTAATTGTGATGAATTACACAGCTGATGTTTTTTTTGCAGTATACTATATTGACCATATTTTGGTATTTCTAAGAAAATTGGCCTAACATACCATCTTTTAAGATTTCTCCTAAAATAACTATTAATATTTATGTAATATGCATATTATAAATTAAAATGTTAAAAGTTGGTTATATTGTGTAATGTGTTTATACTAATAGATTGATTTGATAATTCCTCCAAACAACACAAGATTATTATTTTTCTTCTATATAACTGAAGACTATAGTTATAATACTCAGTTTCATATTGTACATTTCTTTTCATGTTGTTAAATTATATAATATATTAAAACGATAAAACAATACACATAAAACGTATAACAAACTATATAAAACGCATAATATACTAATATTATTACTTAAGTAGTAGTTACTAACTAGACAAGTAGAAATTAAAAATTGATTGTAATATTTTATTATAACTTAATACACTATAATAATATATTATAATCTATAATCATGGCCCGCCATAAACCATGCTGATTTGATAAGGTAATGAGATACGCGGTTACATTCGTTAACCTAATAGATACCATTCTACCAAGAAAAACAACTTGGACGACACAATACAGTGTAAAGGAGGCTTAAAACATACATTCCCTGTACCATTAGGTATCATAAAGATATTACCAACATTATCATAAATTATATTTTATGTAATATGTATTTGTATTCAATATTGAATATTAATTATAAATAATATTTTTAAGTTTCGATCGGATAAAAATGTTACCAAGTACTAAGCAGTAAGTTTAATGCAAGAAATATTATTTAAATGTTATAACTGTTAAGTGTCATAATTTGTATGAAATGCCACAATACATTCATGCAATGTTCAATAATTATTGTTGTATTGGAATAATCTTGTTTATGCGTTACCCGCAGCTGCAGCGGCCTGAGGCCTGCAATTATAATAATACTCTTGTTTTACTGTTTAAACCAGTTTAATATATTTTTACAACGTGTTTATTTGTTAATTGTTTGAAGTTTGAACGAAACGAAATGAAGTACATTAGTGGATAATATTCTCGTCTCATCCAGCTGTTAAACAGGTAATTATTATATACATATTGATCTGCTCTTTAGTCAACATTTTGGGCATGTAATTATATAATTGTAAATATTAAATGGTTTTGTCGTTTGAGAATAGCCAATAGTGTCTAAGATAATTTTTTTTTGGTTTAACTTTTATATAAAGGTTTAAACCCTAGTACGTTTGGAGTACCTAAAGCAATTTCCTTGAAGGTTAAATGGGAGAAAGCTTTAGGCTTTACATTAAGAGACAAATCTAGGATATGTCAATACCATTTTAAAAATGAAGACATATTACACACATAGGTATCACGACAAGGAGTCCTGTAAAACACTAAAACCATAGATAAGTATATATACAACATTAAATAAAAATAAAAATTTCAGATTCACGACCATGCCCATTTTGTAAATTATTGTAAATTGCGAAAACGATGTAATAATATTATATTAATATAGTACAATAGTACATAAATATTCCACTGCTGCTATAGAGCGCTGCAGAATTGTTCTTATCATGAGAGTAATATTAAAGACATGTACCATTATATCTTTAATCGTGACTGCCATAAAACAAAACACATCACCACACACATATTGTGAACCGCGCGGCAATCATAACCACCGAACATACAACACCACAACGATCAAACCGGAAATATAACACAATATGATTAGTAAGACGTTGTCGGAGTTGACGACGGTGGAACTACGTGCAGAATGCACGGCTCGAGGCCTCAGTATCTCCGGTTCAAAGCCGGACCTAATCATCAGGCTAGAGCATGTTATGAATATGTTAACCTAGGTACTAGTAGGTGGCAACCTTGCATCTAAGGTGACCGGTAGATACATTGTAGGTATTTAGGAGTTCGAACATAGCCAGGGGTACCCACCCCAACCATAGATTTTTAGGGCTGGAGCAATTGCATCAATCAAACAGGGATCAAACACGCCACTGATCCGAACCACAACTGTAGCTCTTTTTTCGTTGTAGACCTGTATTTAGTTCACATAATGATATCGGTTCATTTAGAACAGGGGTCCTCACTAGGATTTCTGAGAGAGCCAAATAGTTCATATCAAATTTTCCTTAGGGCCGCAAGTACAAATTGTACAGTCAGAGCCTAAATTTAAACGGTATAGGTTAATTACAAAATATATTTTTCTTATTGTTATAATACACTATGAAGTGGCTTTAAATAACTTACAAACAATATGATTATAACATAAGTTTATTACATCAAAAAATTAAACATTTTACATATAAAAAAGTAGGGAAATGTCTTTTACTTAATTTCATGACACATTCGTTGAAGTCGAATGGCGAAATCTTTCACAACTCTCTAATATGGCATCTATGTTGGCAGGTTGAGAAGAAACCGAAATTCTCAAAATGTTTTCAACGTTCTCACTTGTTAATCTGGATCTGTACTTGTTTTTTATGAACTTCAGCTTACTGAATGTTGATTCACAGACATACGTAGATGCAAAAACACACAAAATCTTCTGAGCACAGTCAATTAAGTTAGGAAATTTGTCCTTTTCAACTGCTTTCCAGAACTCGTAGTGAGCTTTATTCTTCTTTTTTTCTTCAAAAACACTTTTTAGCTCCGTATCATGCTGAAGATCAATTAACTCATTTTTCAAATCCCTAGCTTCGTATCCAAAAACAGAAAGATGAGCTATATTTGCTGTTGTAATTGACCATGGGTTTTCCACCAAGCGAAATGGTTCTTGATACTTCCTGAAGTCACTAAACCTCAAAGACATTTCGTTCTTTAGATCTGTCAACAGCTTTATTAAATCAGAAACATCTTGACTTTCATCTGGATTTTCATGAAACAAAGTTTTAACAGAAGGAAAACTAGAATAATCACTGTTTGACAATTCTTCGATATACATATTGAGTTTTTGTTCCTGTGAAAACACAATACTAATCATTTTCGTTACAATGTTATTGTAGTGTCCTTGCAATCGAGTCAGTGTTTCATTCATAATGCACATTGTATCAGTGAGAAACGCTACTTTGAGCCACCAACTAAAATCATAAACATCAGGATACTCTTTTTCCTTTGTAGCTAAAAACAGAGTAATCTCATGACGAATACTGAAGAAACGTTCCAAAACTTTACCCTTACTCAGCCATCTCACTTCTGTATGGTAAAGCACGTCCCCGTATTGTGATATAAGTTCTTTCAAAAACTCTTGGAACGTTCTGCGGTTCAGTTCATTTGACCTTATAAAATTCACGATCTTTACAACTTGTTTCATAACACAGCTGAAATTTTCACCAAATTTAACAGCTAAGCTTTCTTGATGAATAATACAATGAAAGCTTAATAAATTATCGTTTTCCAAATGTTTTTTCAACAACTGAACGAACCCTATATTCCGGCCTAACATTGATGGGCAACCATCTGTACACACAGAA
Source organism: Macrosiphum euphorbiae (assembly GCA_949089665.1). Classification (NCBI taxonomy): domain Eukaryota; kingdom Metazoa; phylum Arthropoda; class Insecta; order Hemiptera; family Aphididae; genus Macrosiphum; species Macrosiphum euphorbiae. The sequence goes on along the minus strand of CARXXK010000002.1, from coordinate 19,209,769 downwards.
AAAACCTTATTCAAATCAATGCTACGCTCGTTAAAAAAACTTACTATTGTGTTCAAATAATCAACACCTCGAGTTTGTCCAGTCATGGGAATCATGCCCAAAAAATTTTCTTTAACAACACAGTCCTTGGATACATATTTAACGAACAATAGTAATTGAGAAATTGACGTTATGTCAGTGGATGAGTCGAGTGCAAGACTAAAATATTTGCTTTGCTGAAGTTCATCGGTAATGTTAAGTGCAATATTTGCTGCTAAGTCTTGTGATCGTCTCATGCAAGTTGAGTCAGACAGCTGAAGTTTAGAAACTTCATCTAATATTTGCTTACTATTAGGTAAGTGTGAAAACAAAGTTTTACAAACGGTGACAACACACTCTTTTACAATTTCTGCATCAGAAAATGGCTTCATCTTTTGTGCTAAAATTTCTGTTACTTGGTAGGATGCTTTTGTAGTTAGCTCATTCCTGTTCATTGCATTAAAAAGGGTACTACGTTCACAAGCAAAGGACTTTTTCAATGATTGCAATTTTTCCTCACGGATCTTAGATTTTTTCGGGAATTTTTCTTCAAACTGCGAATGAATTGAAGTGTAGTGTCTGTTCAAATTATAACGTTTGTTTCCATGTACCGTTTCAAGACATATCAAACACAGGGCAGTTCCTTCTTTCTTACCTTTTGTAAAAAAGAAATCTCCCTCCCACTCAGCTTGAAATGCACGGTTTTCATCCTCAAGTTTTCGTTTCCGCTCTTTTGAGTACACTCCCGCCATATTTAATTACAAAATTCAATCACTGAACTAAGTGTTATGTTCGTAAAATAATTTGTTCAATTGATAGAGTTAGCCGCACTAAAATCACATTAATACTGAGCCAACTTGTACATGTTTGCACTGAGCTAGATAAAATTCCCCACTAATGACAAACAGTAAAGATAAAAATGACGACCGAGCAATCGTCGAGGTCACATATTTCAATTGTTGTTCGAGGCGTTCTGGAAATTACCGATAATAATAGACAATCATTTGATAATTGCCAACCGTACATAAACTTTTTGTACAAATATAAAATATATACTGGTACCTATTTATAAAATATTGAATATTTTTCAAAGGTATGACTATCCTTAACAGTCAGTCTGAGAGCCGCAAAAAAACGTTCCGAGGGCCGCATGCGGCCCGCGGGCCGCGTAGTGAGGATCGCTGATTTAGAATGTCCCCTAAGAGTTGATTCTTATAAATATGAAAGGATAATTATTAGTTTCTTACAATGTTTTATATAATGGTTTCTGTATTGGAAATTTTTTAAGAAAACTAAAAATGTATTAATTTTAAAAAAGTTTCATATTAATAGTTAATACCACTTTTTAATTTATTTTTTTCATTAAAATTTAATCAATATCTGTTGAATTATATCTGAATGCAGAATGAAATATGTGAACATGTATTTATCTCTAAATAGTCAGACATGTCATAGTAAATAGTAATTGTTAAAATCTATGGTATGTAGTAAAATAATAGGTACCTATACCGGTGTACAATAAACATATTTATTATATAGCATAAAATTAAAAAAAATTCTTGTATTTGTATTCAAATACTTTGTGAGTATTCGTAAAATACATTTTTATAATAGTACTAGCTGATCCCGTGCACTTCGTCGCCCTTTAAATGTATCAACTCAATATGAGTTATGACTCAAACTTTGTTCAATTCGTTATTCAATATTCGGTGTATGGTGTTCAAAATTTATCTTATCTTTTCCGTTGCCCGGAATAAAAATTCTGAATCGCAGCAGTACATTATCAGGTAGGCAATCTACCTGCGGTAGATCGCGGACCCCGTGCTGTTTGTACGGAAGTGTATGATTTAACTCTAAATTATCAAAAGTTATACCAAGTTTATTTTGATATAATACGGTGAATTAATATAACAAATTTGGTTGCTCGTAAAAAATCACAACTCTTAAAAAAATTATGATTGTTGAACTCCTTTTGGGTGTAACTTGCTGGGGTAAGTGCAACTCAGCTTCCCTGGTAGGCAATGTTCAATAATTTGATTTGATGCAAGCTTGTACCTGATCTGCCCGAATAACCAATGGCAACCAATAAATAAATGCTAATTTCTAATGTAGACTGTAACCAATGGCAACTATTAATAAATAAAAATAAAATTTCCAATTTCCATCTTGAATCTCAATGTCCCTGTTTGAGCACCTATTTAAAATGCGAATTTCGAAAAATCCTTTCTTAGCGCACGTCTACATCATAATAGCTATCTGTATGCCAAATTTCAGCCAGATCCGTCCAATGGTTTGAGCTGTGCGTTGATAGCAGTCAATCAGCTTACTGTTTTATATATACAGATATATATTAACAATTCATATCTACACGTATTATGGCGATAATTCTCGGAACAATTCATATCTACACGCGACCGACGATAAAACACATACAATAGAAAAAAGGTCAGGTTACAGATAGATATTATCGCGGTCGGCCACGGAAAAACCCGAAATACACCATGCAATCATACAAATTTATTAAAAAGTTAATTAAAATATTTAATGTATTAAAAAATTTGAAATAAAAACTATCCTATATTTTAAGTTTGACCAAATTACACGCGGTGTAAAAAATTTCATCAAAATCGGTTAAGTGGTTTAGGAGTCCATTGAGGACAAACATTGTGACACGAGATTTATATATATTAGGATTTTAAAAGTATTTTTAATACTTTTTTATTCGTATACTAGTATTGAAATCTTAATACTTTTTTAAATGTATTTTTACAAGACTACAGCTACATCATCAAATGTTGAAGTAACATTTGTTGTTAACTTATAAAAGTTCGGCATTATATTCAATCTATAATTACGTATTATCATGTATTGTACATTTTTTAAAATAAAGATGTATAATGTTAATTATGAGTTGTATACATAATCATTTAACATATCCGTCAGACTAATTCGTAAAAGTTCTAACTCCAAAAATGCAATTTTTTTTTTATGACTTTTTCAAATAAAATGTATGATAACGCATCGTTTAATAGCATGCTGCCTCAAAAATAATAGTTTATTCTTCCATGAAAGTATTTACAAACATGCAGCGAAAATGTTCCATCTCCATACCTGATTTGTGATGGAAGAAAAAGTTCCATCTCCATAGAGAAATATTTTATAAATAATTGTTGTCAATGATAATATTCTTTTATCAACTGTTATATCTATTTTTATTTTCTAGGTATTAAGTATTTAGTTTTTATACTTATTATTTACGTATTCATAATGCCGTTTAAATAAAAAATACTATAAAAAGTTTATCTTAAGCACTTAAGTTAAATTAATAAATTAATCATGACTTCGAAAACAAGATCTGCAAAACTTCTGCAATTGGCTCTTCTAACACAATCAGAAAAAATAAACACTGCTCCTCTTAAAAATATAGAGAAAACTCAAGGTAACACTTAAATTAATTAATATTTAAAGCAATAAGTAGATTTATATGAATAAGAATTAAAAATATTTCATAATCATTTATAATATTATAATTGATTATTACTTGGTTTATTTGTAGTATTCGATGTTGATCTTTTTTATTAATGAACAATTAAAAAATATTGATGAGATAACAGAGAGTATAGAAGTTGAAAAAGTTGTTCACTTGGAAGTAGAACAGAATATTATTCCAAATAATACAGGAAATCTATTGTTAACTTCATCTTCAAGTAAATTCATTTTGAAATAAATTTAAATCAATGCATTTAATAGATACATAATTAATATATTTTTTATTATAAATTTATGTAGATAATATATTTGATGATATCATCTCAAATACTGAAATCTATTTTGGAACATGTGAGGTTATTAATGAAGAGAATGGTTCATTAAATCTTTTAAATACTACTTTTGACTTTGCTACTGAAGAACTAAACAATAATGATACAGTACAAGGTATTTTAAATACTACTTTTGACATTGCTACTGAAGAACAAAACAATAATGATACAGTACAAGGTCTTTTAAATACTACTTTTGACATTGCTACTGAAGAACCTAGTCATGTTGAACCTGCAGAAGTAACTGTAAAGAAAAGAAATAAACGGGGAAAGCCAGAAGATTGGAGTAAGTTTATAAACAAAAAAAAGAGATTGGCTGGTAAAGAATATTTGGGTAGAAAAAAAGTTGATGGTGGGTGGTTGTACAATGTTCCAAAGTCTGCTAAATCCTTAAAACCCTCATGCAACTGTATTCTTAAAAATAAAAACTCCAAACTTCAATGTCTTGAAATTTTAGAAACTGATAGAAAAAACTTATTTAAATCATATTGGCAACTTGGTAGTAATGAAGCACAAATACAATTTTTAACCAATTATACCGAAATTGTTCCTACTGCCAGAAAGAGGGGCTTGTCTTTATCAAAAAAAATGTCTTCTATTGAATATTACTTGTTAAAGGATAACACTAAATTAAGAGTTTGTAAGACAATGTATATTAACACATTTGGGATTGGTGTTAAAATGGTAAGGAAATTGGTCTCAAAACATAGAACAGACACTGGATTTGAATGCTCTGATAATAATGAAGATGATAATTTTGAAATGTCCAATTCCAACACTGAAAACTTAAATATTTCTGAAAGAAAATCATTACTAAACAAGTTTTAAGATTCTTTGCCAAAGATGGAAAGCCACTATTGTCGAGCAAACACATCAAAACTTTATTTAGAACCTATTTGGTTGAATAAACAAGCATTAAATAAATTTTATTGTGAAGACTTTTGTGTATTTAACCAAACAACTCCAATGAGTAAACCCGTTTTCGTTATGAGTTTAGAAAACAAAAATATATTTATTTTTTTGTTCACTTCAAAAATAGACGCATGTGACATTTGTACAGCTTATGAAACTGGTAATCTCTCATTAGAAAAAAAAGAAGTACATGATCAAATGAAGCAGGAAGCCAGGCTTGAGAAAGAAAATGATAAGTTATCAATGGATGAAGTATTCACTATGGATTTGCAGTCAGTTTTACTTTGTCCAAAGTCATTTGTCTCTTCGTTGAATTATAAAACTAAGCTTATTGTTCACAATTTTACATTGTATGATTTGAAAAGAAAAATTGGCTATTGCTTTTTGTGGAATGAGACTGAAGGAGGGTTAAGGGCTAATGCATTTAGCTCTATAATAGTTTATTTTCTACAGAAATATGTAATAGACATTGCTCAAGAACAAAAAGTCAAAATAATTTTATTGGTGACCGGTCAAAATATCTTCGAAATAATATCTTTAGTCAAAATATCTTGTGGCAAAATATCTTACGGCAAATATGTCTTTAGTCAAAATATTTTTTAAGCTAATTTTTAAATTTATATTCATGTAATCAATTAATCTCTATATACTCAAATATTTGTCGGAAGACCTCCGGTGGTATGTATTGTGAGCAAAGTGTTACAAGAGGTATTTATATATTTCATATTATTTAATTTATTTATTTAATTAATTACAAATAGTCCAACACGTCGTAGAAAGTACAGAGATCATGATAAAAAAAATAAAAGCAATCGTGGAAAATTGCTCTGAAATACCAACAGTTCAATATTTAAGAGGTTTATCTTATAATGTTCAATATTAACTAATCACTAATTTTAATTTAAATAATTAATTTTTCAACTATAATTTTTTCTATGTTTTTTTTTACAATAATATTTTTATAAGGATCATACTAATTACTAACACTATATTATTAAACAATTATTATAAATAATGTTGTAGGTACACGATATATTTATAAAAATAAAATAAATAAATAATATGAATAAACATTTTTAAAAAATCAGTTTAAAAAATATTTTAACCGAATACATTTTTGTCATAAGATATTTTCACAAAAGATATTTTGATCAAGATATTATTTCGAAGATATTATGACATGGAACCATTTTATTTAGTGATGGCTGCACTTATCAGAATCGAAACGCTACACTCTCCAATGCTTTGCTTAATCTGAGTTTATTGTCCAGAGTTACTATTATTCAGAAATATTTAGTAAGTAGGTATTTATTGTTTTACCTCGCTAATATTTTATCTGTTTTGAAGTGGTGGAAGACTAACATGGGTCAATCATATAATTTCATTCAAAGAGAATAACTATTGTTTGAAACTTATAATGTGCCCGATTTTAAAAGAAAAATTTGTGTCGTCCCAAATATAAACAATAAACTATTCAAAAAAAGTATTTTATAAACATGAGCTGCTGTGTTAAGATTCTGTAAAATTAAAATTCTCGAATTTTTCGTTTAAACGTTCCTAAAAACAATTAAAACTATAGTTAATTATTCCCATTATTAACTTCAGTAAATCAACTACCTAATACTAATCACTACTAGAAAGCTCCGGAATAAAGTCCCATTCTAAATCAAAAGATGGATCAATGGTGGAAAGGTTGCCATTACTAGAGTTAACTCTTGTTACTTCGCCATGGTTGAGAATGTTGATGTTATTAATATTAAGTATTGTTTCGATTTTGGTTCCTCTATGGTCGGTGTCATTACAGCCTCACAATGTTTTGAAACATTATTTTTCAGCATTATAGTATTAAATATTAATTCATTTAGATAAAATTGACTTAGACAATCCACCAGATGCAGTATTCAATTCCAAATTCCAAACTACAGAAGTGACTGGTATAAATTATAAATAGATTAATAAAATGAATCAATTATTTTTTATGTTTGTTTGTAACGTTATATAGAAAAAAATGTCTTCAGACCACAATCAGAAGTTAATAGAATCTACTGAATTAAATACTGATAAGCCATTAGGTATGTTTTGATGGGAATAAAAATGATTTAACTTTTTGTCTTTTGTGTTGGTTGTTTGTGTTTATTGTTTGTTTCATTGTGATAATGTGATATCATTTAATTTATAGTATTTAAAATATTTTAAATTATGTATAATATTATGTATAGAATTAAGTGAACTATTTCCGTCCTCACTAAAAGAAATACACCTAAAACATTTAGACAATTGCAACTATTTGTGTAATTATTTTATTCATGAAGTAATTAATAACTTAGTACCTAATTAGTAGTATATTATATATATTTCAGTTCATGAATAGATGATTACTTGGTATTTAGTACTTACTATCTAATGTTCTTCATCTACACTTAAAGATTTAAAAGTTAGTATTTTATACATCATGATTTATGTTTAATTATTTTTTATGTTTGTAAACAAAGTAGTTAAGAATGCAGTGGCGTACCTAGGTCTCTCTTATGGGGGGGGGGGGGCGAAATATATTTTTACCTATTCTTAAAAATGTACACGTCACAGCTAATCTAACCTAATGGAAATTTCATACTTGTAAAATACCTATTAAATAAAACATTTTAATAGGTACATAAAATAGAAATTATTGTTTAATATAATAATATAGTAAAATGTATGTTACAAAATAATTTTATTATAATTATAATTTATAATACAAAGTCTAGCTTTCTGTTTTTCATACGAGAAAATCGTTCAATAATTTCGTCCACTGGTATATTTATTTCTTGATAAATGTGCAATAGTGCAAGCCCGCATAAGCGATCCTAACCCATTTTTGAACGTAGCCATGTTTTTAGTCTACAGCACAAGCATAAAATAAAACAAATAATTAATTTAAATAATTAAAAAGCAGTAGGTAGGACAGGTAGGTACTAAGTGTCTAGGTGCCTAGATTTATAAGCCAATTTTGTAGATTATTAATTTATCTTAATAAATAATAATATGTTCTGTAAATGTTTGATCTTAAAGAACTTTTTTTTTAAACTAAAGTACTGAAGCAGTAGAAAGTATAAAAGCGATAAGCATTCAATTGCTTTTTAAAAATAATATTGAGTACTACAAATATATTATCACATGCTTTTATTATCTATTCTGTGGTCGAACCGCCAAAACAAAATGATAATACCTGATTCGACTATAGATAACAAAAATATTTTAAAATCTAGGGCTTGATCATGACATGATAACATTGTTATCAATTATCATTTATTATTATTGACTTCATGAAAAAAAATAAAAAATAAAAACACAAAAAAAATTTAACAATGGACATTTCTCATATATTGTCACATATATTTATACGACCCACGGGGGGGCGAATGCCCCCTTCACCCCCCCCCCCCCACAGGTACGCCACTGTAAGAATGATTTGCTTAGTTGTTTTATTCATATGAATGTTTAATGTATGTTTTATAGAAATAATAATATAGCAGAGGTTTCTTATTTATATTGTTGTTGAAGCGACACCATATTGGTATTTGAAAAAAAATAACATAAGATACATTTTTTTTTAATTGTCATCTTTTATTGGTAACGGACATAAGAAACGAGCGGCACGCTTGACTTCTTAATTGTTGGTTCGGATCAACTCTACTCGGATCACCCCATCCCTTCCAGGGTAAACTTCTATGACCCGACTGATCGCCCACTGTAGAGGTGGTAGATTTTCCTCTTTAATCAGGACCAAAGCTTCCGGTTTAAGCTGTGGACCTTTCGACTTACACCATTTTGAGCAGCCTTGGAGTTGGCTCAAATACTCGGTACTCCATCTCGACCATATTTGAGTCACCTGAACGATTCGTTGGAGACGGTTTGGCGTAATATTCGAAAGATCTGGTTCCGGTAGCTCGGTAAGAGAACCACCGATTAAAAAATGACCCCCGGTCAATACTTTTAAATCGCTAGGATCAGAGGACATGGGAGTCAAAGGACGTGAATTTAGGCAAGCCTCTATGTGAACTAACTAGGTATTTAATTCTTCATAAGTTAATGAAGCATTTCCCAAATGTCTTTTAAATACCCAGTGTTGAGACTTATCTAGATAAAAAATTACTCATCTATTATCTCATCTAGATAACTATTGTGCCGTTTATCTATTGGTTATCTTAGATGACATATTTACTTATCTAGATGAATTTATCTAGATGAATTTATCTAGATAAATTTATTTAAATTATAATATTCATTTTTCACGAAATATTCATAAATTATTCATTTTTTTTTTTTTTTAATAAAATTGTTTTTACAGAACACTATCCAATCTGCAATCAGTATATGTTATTAATATAATATTATACTCATATTACCATATTCCCATGTTTCACCGGCAAATTTTAAGTTGATACTTACTTTGAGGATTGAGACATTATTTTACGAAGTTTTTCGACAAAATAAATTGTGTGCCTAACTGCAAATTTGCAATTTAAAAATACTTTAAAAAAAAATTTTATCTATAATATTATCTAGATAAAAGTTAGATTATCTTTATCTTATCTAGATAAATGTAAAATATATTTATCTTTATCTGTATCTAGATAATTTTTTATAAAATCATCTGTATCTTATCTAGATAAAATTTTCGTTATCTATTCTCAACACTGTAAATACCCTTTACTGCTTTTAGGGCGGCTTCCCAGAGCCCGCCGAAATGTGGAGCTGTAGGAGGAATAAATTGCCATTTTACTCCCACTTCCACTACAGTTTGGTGCACCAGCTCCATGACAAAAATAAATCACGTAGTTCTTTTAGCTGACGATTTGCTCCTACAAAGTTGGTTCCGTTGTCGGAATAAATGGTACTACACATTCTCCAACTACAAATTTACTAATATGTTTTAAGATTTTGACTGATACTTTATCTAAACCTGCAGCTGTAGCTTCTTTAAGACTATTAATTATATCAAGTACGTCTGCTGATTCAATTTTATTAAGAAACACCTCATTAAAAGAAAAGTTTGTATGTACACGACTTATCTCTGGTATAATGTTTTATTTAAATTATTCCGAGCGATATTTATAAAGAAATTATTTAACATATTAGATGCTGTTATTGGATCAGTTTTTACATTTATTTCACAATCATTATTTTTAAGCCTGACAATGTCATTATGAAATCTTACTTTAGAACCGATAACATCATTAATTAATTGCCATGTCAATTTTGGATTAGAACTTACATTTCTGAATTTTTGTTCATAAAATTTAAACTTAGCTAGTCTGACAGTTTTAGTGAAATTATTCTTATATTTTTTATAATGCAAAGCTAATGATAAATTATTAGGGTGTTTTTTGTCTTGCGAGAGAAACCGTTACTTCTGTTGATCATTTTTATGAAGTTTGTGATGTGCATTTGCCGCCCAACCTCTCCATGATTGTAAAAAATTATGTTAGAATGTCACAGTGAAAACCTCAAGGTTTTCGTTATTCTAGCCAACTTATACAAATGGCACTTACAATTTATTTTTTTGGACCCATAGCTTATAGATTTTTGAAAAATATTTTACAATTGCCAAGTCCCAGAATACTACGCAGAGTGACAGAGAAAGTGGACATAGTACCAGGATTGAACGATGTTTTATTTAACTGTTTGGAACTTAAGATGAAAAACTTGAAAGATGATGCTAATTGCTAAGGATATAGTTCTTTGTGTGGATGAAATGCCTATCAAAACCAATTTATTTTATAACCTGTCCAAAGATTATATTATTGATTTTAATAATTCTTATGACACAAAAACCTATGAATGTCCAAAACATGTTTTATGTTTCATGATAAGGAGTTTAAACTACAAATGGAAGCAACCAGTTACATATTTGTTTACAAATAATAGTTGTACAGGAATTTCCCTGCAAAATACAGTATTTGCAGTTATTTCTCGACTTCAAAGCATTTAACTCAATATTAAAGTGTTCACCACCGATCAAGGGTAAAATTTTTATAGTTTTGAAAACAAAATGCATGTTTCTATTGAACGCCTATATTTTTTTGTAAATGGTAAAAAGATTTACTATGTATTTGATGCTCCACATTTATTGAAGTCGACAATGAATAACTTTTATAAGTATAAATTTGAAATTTTGGATAACACAACAGACAAGAAGTTCCTCAATGATTAAAAAAATGTATTTAATTATTATTTTAACAAACTTGTAGTATTTGCATATATATATTAAATAACTAAACAGATATACATAATATACATACATTTATTCATTACATAACTTAACAGTAGTTCGCGACGCAACTTCGCAACAAACACTGATAGACCACATATTATATTACTAGCCACACGGGTCGGTCGCGGTACACCATTATCGATAACGATAATGACGCTACAGATATCACAAAACTCATCCGCTCTTAACGTTGACAATTTATGATAGTCAGCATTTGAGAACGTTGTAAAACATTCGAGAGCATTTTTCCAATTAATAAATGGTTTATTAACTAATGCACCGACTTTTACAGAGCTACTTTTAACGATGTTTCATTTGAAACAATACACACATTTTACAAAACGCACCTTCTAGTTTTTTTGAATATACTAACCAGGAAAAACGAGTAATCCAAGATAGTTGAAATTTTAATTTTCTTTTTGAAACTACCGGAAAGTTGTATGAAGTATGAGGCTGCCATGGTTTTTTCAATAAATCATACTTAATTAAACAAAGCTTATGGTTAGATATTCTTGTATTAATATATACACCAATATCATACATTTCAGTTAGTTCAGTTAAATTAGTTGTATCAGTGTTGCTTTCAATTTTGGTGTTATTAAAAATATTTGATGAAGAAGGAATATCATCACTATGATTAGTATGATTAGGCTCGGGCACAGCGGTTTTTTTTATTAAAAAATTGTAGTAATGAAAGTTGTGATGTCATACTTGATAGTTGATGCTTTTTAGAACTTGATACCTCGTGGATTGTTGGATTGTAACAGAATTCAGAAATATTCGTTTAAATGGTACATATAATTACACACGCAACTCGCACAAAGCATAGAATTGACTATAATATAGGTACTGAAACAACCAAAGTCAGAAAACAAACTAAATTCTGTTCATCGCGTCTTATTTTTCGCAATAACTAATAAGTATATTATCGAGAATTTAGATATTATGACTATCGACGACGCACGAGTCGCACGACGGTCCGTCATTATCTCAATTACCTAGTAATAGTGTAATATCCATTTCATATAAATTGCGAACAACTATTTTTATTTATACGCCTCGCCTGCGTTTTTCATTTTTGTTTTATCCCGTGTTGCGCTGTTGGGTTTTAGTTGATACATTGATCAAATAAATTCGTAAGAGTGCAGTACCAACAAACAATTTCGTGGGGGGGGTTAACCGCCAAAACCCCCCTATATACGCCACTGTTCGTATAACCACGCATAACCGCATATAATGGTTTTTGGGTTATCACGAAGATTCCATTAAATATATTGGTTAGGTACAACTTTCTATGAAAAAGTATTTAAATGTTTAATTATGTTGTTAAAAATGTTTTAATAAGTATTTTTATTGTACCTATGTAGACCTTTCAAGACAATCGCACAAAAACTAAAACTAAACAGTCACCACTTCAGACTGCTCAAATAACTGGCTATTACACACCATTATTATTTGTAGAGAATAATACTTTAGAACTTATTAATACCATGAGCATATCTGGACATACCGAAAGTTTGGCTTCAAAAGTGTTATTTTCATTTGATAATGCTGATGATGGTAATTTAATGACAATGTTGTAAAGAATTTTTCTTTTAAGTACTTATTTCTATTGATGAAAGTATTTTGAAAGTACTTAAAATACTATAATACTTTTATCCATATTATTTAAAATAAATTTGGTTTTTATTTTCATGAGAAATAAAAGTACTGTTAGTTCTGTTATAAGCAATGTTAATTTTAAAAGTCTATACCTAACATTTTTTGTAAATATTCCCAATTATCAGAAAAATTTATTCCGTTCCCATTTAATACCATGTTCAATATTCAATCAAACGGGTACTTTAAATATATTTTAATTCTTATTAATTAAGTTGACTTATATAATTTACATTTTGACGCGGGCTACGGCGGTATAGTGGTCGCGGTAGTCCGGTCCTGTTTCCCTGGTGGTTGTGTGGATGCGTGACTGTGGGTGTCGCGGTATTTCAAAACAAAAAAACACAACACAACCCATCGTTCGGAGTAATGGTTATGGTTTTATTTTGGTGAAAACGGTATAATAAAGTTCAGCATAAAATGTGCAGATACAAATGTAGAATTGTAGACGTCGATTGTTGTGCGACATGGACGCGGGGTGTTGTCGGTACAACGGTGCTCGAACTAGTTAGCGAGCCGCCGGCGGCGGCCGGTACTCGTGCCTTTTGGCGTGGTGGGAGAGTTGGCGATGTCGCGCTGTCGTAGCCCGTGGTGGTGGTTGACAAAAGCTTAGACCGGTCCGCAGCGGTACCTGTACTTTGTACTGGTTGCCGCTGCGTACCGTGTCAATTTTTTATAATAGATATGAATGAAAGTGATCCTATCTGTTATGGAATAAAAGTATTAAACAAAATGAACGAATCCAATGAATTGTTTACTGAGGAAATACAGATTGATGAAAATGTAGTTTTTGAAAAATTTCTCTTTGAGCCCACCTTAAAACATTAGTACCACATAGAGATGGGTCGGTCGGTCGCGAGCGAATCAAAATGACCGAATCAGTCTAGTGACCGAATTGCGACCGAATGTAATGTCTAAATGATTCGGTTTCGGTCATATGGTTTTTAGATTATTCGGTATTCAGTTCGGTTTGAGTGATTTGACTGATGATGTCACAGAACAATAATGACCCAACGAATCAAATCGGTTTACGGTCAAAAGACCGAATCACCGAATGACGTAAATTCTCAACTCTGATTTCAAGCGTAAAGCGCTGGTAGTAGCAGTAGACAGTACCACGGTAGTAATATTAGTGATAACTGATAACTGATTTCTGATAGTCACGAATTAAGATAAGTATATCTTAGTACGTGCTGATAGTAGACCATAATATCAATTGAAAAGAAAAAGACTGATTAGGTATGTCATTTTTAATTGTTAATAAAGTTTGATTAGTTAATAAAGTTATTTTAATATTTATTATTTTTAAATATCTTTTATAGTTTTATGATGATAAAACATTATATTACTAATAAATATTAATTAATAAATTATTATATTATACCTATTGAGGTTTAAAACTAATTTTAAGTTTAATTCTTCTTTTTCTTAAGTCAAAAATTACATCAAATTACTAATTAGTATAAAATAAATATATTATTAAATATTAAATATATAATTATTTTTTTGATAGTCAATAGGTAGTGCTTACATCTATTAGACAACATTATACATTATCATTATTGTAATAATAAAAAAAAACAAATTAAGTCTAACTTAAATTGTGATTTAAAAATAATATTTTTTCAACTTTATCTGTATTCAGTCTAGACCTTCTATCAGTCAACACCAAGCCAGCCTTTGAAAATATACGTTCGCATGGAACGGACGTTGCTACAATACATAACCTTCTACATGCCAATAGGTATAGTTTTGGGTATAATAATTTTCTTTCATGCCACCAAACTAATGGATCCGCTGTTCTTTTTAAGAGTGGTTCAGCCAAGTACCGGTCAAGTTCTAATATACCAGCCACAGTTGAATGGCCACCACCAGATAGTTTGCTCACTTTGCTATCAAAATCTTTCCAAATTGTTTCAGATCCAGAAGGTTCACTGTATGGTGTATTGATCTCTGGTTCTTGACTATCTTTCCCAATAGAAATTCCTTGAACTTTACGTGACAGAGACTCATAGGCAATTTCATACTTTCTGTCATTTACAAACCCTTGTTTTTTGAATCGCGGATCCAGTAGGGTTGATTGTATGACTACATCATTATCGTCAAACTGATTGAATCTTTGTTGTAATTTTGTATGTAATATATTTGCCACGGAATTTATTTCATATGGCATACTCTGATCATTGCAGTAAACTAAGACATAGTTGGACATTGCTTTTGAAAATATTAAAACTTTAGATATGGATACAAATTTTTCACAACTTATTTCATTTATTATATCATAAAATATTTTTAATCATTTGCATAGGTGATCTAAAATATTCCATTCATAGTTAGTGATGTTATTAAGATCATTATTTATGACTGCCAATGTGGACAAAACTGGCTCCTTTATTTTTAAAATCCTATTTATCATATCATATGTAGAGTTCCACCTGGTTGGACAATCTTGTTTTAATTTTAGTATGGGATGACCTCCTTTTACTTGATTGTCATTAAGACGGATTAAATCTTGGCTACTCTGTTTGAAATATTGGACAATGGCCTTTACTTTTGCAATTATACTCTTCACATCCTCATATTTCAAACCTGATTCAACTACTAAATTTATGCTGTGAGCAAAACATCCTAGACTTCTCCAATTACATAATTTAATTGCTGCAATGATGTTTGATGCATTGTCGCTTACAACCATTGTCACTAATTTCTCTAAATTCCATTTTCTCACTATATCTTTTAAAAAAGAAGACATTTCTACCGCTGTATGTCTTTCAAGAAAATGGTGACATCCTAGCAGAATTGATGACAACTTTGTATTTTCATCAATATAATGAGCAGTAACAGCTACAAATGATTGATTATTTAAAGATGTCCATGCATCTGTAGTAAGACAAATGGCTTGTATATTTTTTATATTTTCTTTTATTTCACTTACTACAGACTCGTATAACTGAGGTATTAAACTGTTAGATATGGTTTTTCTGCTCGGAAGTGTGTACCCAGGTGCCAGTAAATTTATTAAGTTTTTAAATTCTGTCTCTTCGACTAAACTAAAAGGATGATAATGCTTAATAATTAATTTTGAAATTTGTGTATCAATTTTTTTTTACTTTGAAATTGTTATAGGTTTTTGAATGAAGGAATTCATAGAAGCCTGGACTGGTTGACGAACTATTGATTGTGATGTACTTATGGACGGGCGGGCTGGTTCAGAATTTGTTGATGATTGAGATGCACTTGTTAGCTGATTAGAATTAGAAACAGTTGTTCCCAAGCTATTAGGATCATCAACATTTTGCTCAGTTACTAGATCCTGAGCTTCTTGCCGCACATTTCGTTAAAGTGGCACTGTTATATGTTTTGTTTTCATATGACGAATTAAGTTACCACTTGAACCACCACCATAACTAACTTTATTGGAACAATAACTGCATTTTGCATATTTTTGATCAATTATGGTAAAATGGTTCCAAATATGACTTCTTTTTTTTGTGAGCATTTTAATTAGTTTTACCTTATTAATTAAAATAAAAAACATGATTGTTAAGTGTTTGCAATAACAAATCTATGTATTAATGTTTATAATAATAATATTATTTATTTTTAATTTTTTTATTCTTGTATGAGACTGAAAGATTTACAATTTTAATGGATATTTTAAGCTATCAAAGAAATGTTAAGTAAATTTTATGATTTTCATTTTTTACATCAATTTTAGTACTTAAACTAAAATTAATAATATAATTAAGATAATATAATATAATATATTATTATAACATTAAAACAAGCAAGATAAATTTTGTAGAAATGTATTAAATTTAATTATAATGAATTTTAAATAAAAAATAGGGTTGCTAAAAAATAATAATTATTATTATTAACTAGGTACCTAATAATTCAATTATTTCAATGCTTACCGTTAATAGATGTAATATGTATCAATCAATAAATAAATAGTTAAAAAAATTATCAAAATAAAATATTGTACATATATATATATATTTATATAGGTTATCAAACCAATTTACACTCACAACAATTTCATACTATGGAAAACAATAGTGTTAACTGTGTAATAGACAATAGTCAATTGTCAAATGCCTAATATTGAAATAATAATTATAATTTTGTATTATTATGGTAAGAGTTCTTCATTTAACAAGTTGACTGCCACGGTGTTTTTATAGAGCTGTCCTCAAACGCTATGAGTACCAGAATAGGTACTCACTGTGTTTGTCACACACGCCGTTGTATTTTTGGATGGACGCTAACATGGGCCATGGTTTTTTTTTCATATTTCTTATAATTTTCTTATCGTTATTGTTTATTTATATAATTTTAATAATATTTAAAATAAAAATAAACCGATTTGGAGTGAGTACCATATATGGTACTCAATGCCTATTGTATCATATTATTCAGTTTTATTCTCATTCGACTCGTCGCCGTCTTCGCGTTCGTGGCGTTATTTATTACAATGAACGACGACGAAATTGTTCAAGCACTTTATTCATCAGATGATTTATCTGAATTTGATGACAGTGATGCAGATCCCGACTTTGTTTTGGTAAATATTGCCTAATTTATAATATTTTTTTGTGTATTGTTTTATCATAAATATGTTATTGGCATGGTTACAATTTTCTTTCTGCGAGGCCAATTTTTGTTATGCTTTTGTAACCATAGAAAATACTGATTATTAATTATTATTATTTTTTTTTTTTAATTATTAGTTATTATTTTTTAGTGTTTTGCTGTCCCTAAAAACATATTTATGATTCGTAGATTTTCCTTGTAGACAAAAAATAATTTTTTCGTATAAGGTTTACTAAGCAGGCACATAACATTTTAACATAGATATTTTATCATTATTTGTTGTTATTATTTTTTATTTTGTGCAAATATTGAGCCAAAGGCCGCCAAAAAATTAGCCACTAGCCACGTCTTTGACTAGATAATGCACAACTTTTATCGTGTATAAGGTTAAGTCATAACTAATAATAGGAAATAATTTAATAGAAAATGTATACTACTTATTTCATTTTTATATAGGATTCTGATACTGATGATGATATTATTCCTTCGAATAATTCACCTGAAAATCATGAAAATTACGCTTCTGATATTGATAATATTGCTTCGAATAACTCGCCTGCAAATCATGAAAATTACGCTTCTGATACGGATAATATTATTGCTTCAAATAGTAATACAAATGATTATGCTTCTGTTTCAAGTACGTCTGATAGGGGTCCAATAAACAATCATACTTCTAGTCCTGTGTTCAATCCTGAGTTTTTTGGAATTAACCCAGACATTCTCGAAACACTTTATGATGGTACCCCATATGACTTTTATTGTTTATTTATCGATGACGAAGTTTTAAATTTATTATTAATTGAAACTAACAGATATGCTCGTAATTTACTTTTAACTCCTCGTGCTCCAAAATCAAGACTCAGTAAATGGGTTGATGTTGACATACCGGAAATCAAGACATTTTTGGGAATTGTTATGTGGATGGGGTTAAATCCACTACCATCTTTGGCAAGATATTGGTGTAAAAATGAAATGTATCAATCACATATTCCTAAGTATATGACCAGAAACAGATTCGAGTTACTTTTGAGAACTTTTCATTGCTCAAACAATCAAACATGTCCTAGAGGTGACCGATTGTATTAAGTTCGTGGTTTGGTTGATATGCTAGTGAGCAAATATAAAATATATAACATACCAGGGGAAAATATGTGTATTGACGAATCGGTGATTCCATTTGTTGGACGTTTGTCGTTCCGCCAATACATAAAAAATAAAAGGCATCGATACGGCATAAAAATATTTAAATTATGTATAAATGATGGGTATACTATTGGATTTAAAATATATGCTGGTCAAGAAGCTATCCCGGGAGTGGCAATTTCAACAAAAATTGTAATGGAGTTAGCTGCAGATTATTTGGATGAGGGAAGAACCATGTTTACTGACAACTGGTACACATCAGTCAGTTTAGCAAATGAACTTTTAGGCCGATCTACAAATCTTGTAGGTACATTACGTTCTAACAGGAAGTTTAACCCAAAAAACGTAATAAATGCTAAATTAAAGAAAGGTGAAATAAAATCAAGCCAAAATGATAATAATATCGTAGTTATGAAGTGGAAGGACAAGCGCGATGTACTTATGTTGTCAACAAAACACAAAGACAATTTAGTAGAAACAACTAACAAACGTGGTCAAAAATTATTCAAACCACAAATGGTAATGGATTATAATAAGGCAAAAGGTTTTGTTGATATTTCTGATTTGAGAAATTCTTATCATTCACCACTTCGACGATCTATAAAATGGTATCGAAAAATAGCATTCGAAATTCTACTAAATACAAGTGTATTAAATGCATTAACATTATTTTGCTGTGACTGGTAATAAAATGGGTGTGACAGAATTTAGAGAATATATAGTTCAAGCTTTACTAACGAAAGCCAACTTCCCAATGTTACCCACACCAACTGAAGGAGAAATGCATAAGATTGTTAATTCTAAACGTGGTAGATGTTAAAATTGTTACTTCGAAATGGTTCAACAGGGTGGAAGGAAACACGCACAAAAAATTACACGCAAAGTACAAACAATGTGTCCAGGCTGTTCTAAATATCTCTGTTTGGATTGTTTTTTCAAAACGCATTCAGCGAAGCATTTAGCAAAACGAATGTAATTTTAAAATTCGTATTATTCTTTTGTAAGTTATATTTAATATATTTATGTTTGATTTATTAATATTTTAACTAAAAAAGTTGAACGAGTTAATATTAATACAAGGTGTATAATTTTATTTTTTTTTTAATATATTTATTTTTGATTTATTGATATTTTAACTAAAAAAGTTGAACGAGTATAATATTGATACAAGTTGTATATTTTTTTTTTTTTTGATAATTACTTTTTTATTTTAAAAAACATTAAATTTGAGCGCTGTTTGTGCTATTCAGTTTGAAATTTTCTCCTCTTTCTCTTCCATTAAAAGAATTGAGCATCAGAAATGGTTCTCAGTGACGTAATCATGAAAAATTGTGAGTACCAAAACTGACCCTCAAAGCCTGAGAGTCAAACCGTGTGAGTACCAGAATTGATACTCAAGGCCTGTAGAACAAAGGGTGTTTAAAATGTGTGGCGCAGGAGACAAACCATGTGAGTACCAAATATGGTACTCATGGCAGTCAACTTGTTAATATTATTCCCACTTAAAAATAGTTTTATAATTTCATTATTGTTGGTATTAATAGAAAAAAATATTTCTCAGAGAAGCAAAATGCAAATTAGCAAATTATATATGTAGACATAGGTAGTCACTATTTTATAGTCACTAGTTGGTTGTGTGTTGTGTTTTATTTTTAGCACTATTATTGTATTCAAATGGGTATATTATAATACATTTTTGTTTTATTAACTCATTTGGGTACGCTACGCTTGTCACTTGTGTATATTGATGATATAAGATTATCGATCATTAGAAAAACTAAAAAAAAATAGTTGATAATGGGTCATAAAGTCATACTGACGTCTGACAGTATGTTTCGTAGCAGTATGATACTGTTACGAAACATTCGTTCATTCAAACGAATCTTTTGAACGATAATAAACAATTTAGATAAGTGACCGAATGAACGAATCAAATGAACGAATCATTTGACTGATTCGATTCGAATGATTCGAATCATTCAAATGATCGAATCATCCCATCTTTAGTACCACAGTTATAGACTCTAACACTAGCATTCCTTGTGCACAGTCAAATAAAAAAAGTATGCAATCAAAAATTAAAATATATTTGCATAACCTTATATCTTTATTATAATTCTGCACTGATAGGTATTCAAATATTCAAAAAAAGTCAACAACTGCCAAAATATTAGAAGAAAGTAATAATAATGCTGGTATGTTTAGTTGTATTGGCAAATAAAAAACTTAGTATGAGGAGTGAGTACTATCTAAACTTGACTAGAAAACTGATATTCTTAGAGAAAAAAATAGTTATCTCCAACGAATTGCGGTTGTGCTAGAAAATCAACCTTAAATTATTTAAAATACTTATGTTTTTCTAATATTTTACTTTAAAGTTAAGAAGCTCACAAAATTTATTTTTCAGTTATATTCATCTATTCTAAATCATTATTAAGAGAAATAATGCTATTTATTATTTTTTTTGTTATTGTTTTTATTTATTATTATAAACAGTATAATTTTTTAAAGACTGACCGATGTAGCTATGAATTTTCTAGTCAAAGAATGTGACTATCAATATACTATGTGTTATTTTATTTTTAAACACTTTCAATGAAAATACATTATTTTTTTTTGAACTAGCTGTAGTTAAAATAAGTGAATTTGAATCATTAAGAGGACGTCTCACCCGGATGTGTTGTCTCCGTCTTGCACACGTAACGACATATCAAATTTTCGTTTGCTAGTTTCAATAGGGTATTATCAGTTTTGATATTAGAGTGAATCGACCTATTATCAAACTTTTAGGTAACAGCATTATCTGTGTTCTCTCGTTGGTTTTTTACGATATTTAATTTTTAAGCGAGTTATGGGTATGTAAAGTATTCATATTCTAAAATGTTCATAACTCACGGACCCCCTTAGCTTTTGGGTCTGAGAAAAAATGTTGAAATATCGAAAAACGTCTAAGAGGTTTTATATTCGTATGCCGTTATAGAAAAATATCCTGTAGTTGGATTTTTTAATTTTTCGGTTTTTAATTTATTATTATTATTAAAAGAATGTCGTAATAAAGTACGTTATTTGTTAGTCGTTACATTAAATATTTTATTTAAATTACATTCGCGTTACTTGAAATTATAAAAAAAAAAATTTATTACAACAGCCCACCAAATGTACATTATTTATTTTATTAAATATATTAAACAACTATAATTATTGTTGTATTTAATAAATATATTGTTTATTTTAATTTCTTATATCATATTTTTTAAATATATAATAATATATTTATTTAATCTGATATAATTATATGGACTTAAAAATGTGGTGGCCCTAAAAAGAGCCGTTTTAAATGAGTGCGCTAATAACGCAGTGGCTGATGGTGGAAGTTATCTGTGGAAATAAAAAATTAAAATTATCGGGCCATAATATTAACATAGATATATACAAAATTATATTTCATAACATTTTTTTTTACCAAGGTGCCTCTAGCATTCTGGACAGTGGCAATCGTCAATGCCCCGTTTCATTGGTTCGTATCCAATGCCCGGATATGCCCTTGCAACGTCGTCCATGAACCTTTTGAAACGGTCGCTGGTTGTAGGAAAGCGATTTAGTATCCATACTAATTCTAGTATCTAATTATAGATACATCCATTCGCCAATGTACGAATCTGCTACCCGCTTGCAATTGCATCTTGTTAAGATACGTTTTAATTCCCTCCACGATCCTTCTATATGCTGCGTGTGGTAGCGAATTGGTTCTTGGTTTGGTGGCCGAACTCCTTCACACTGCTTATCTAAGCACTCTTAGCTAAATCTGCCAGTCCCTACCCAAATTGGTGGCTCATTTTTTGGAGGCTCGACAAAGTTTATCGAGTGGTTTACCACTCCATGACCACTAAAATTAATTAAAAATATCAATTACTTTAAAAAAAAATGTTAGGTAAATTTCATCTTGCATATATTTTTTTAAATTTTATTTGGTTATTATTTTAATAAATTTATTTTATTTTTTTATTATCATTTTTATAATACTATAATACTTATATATTACTTTATAATATTTACCTAAATACATTGCCACATTGACCATATGCCCTCCACATGTCACTACATATAAACTATAAAGGCATCATGGTGAATGTATTTTTGCATCAGCGGAAGGAGAGTGTCG
Organism: Macrosiphum euphorbiae; assembly: GCA_949089665.1. NCBI lineage: Eukaryota > Metazoa > Arthropoda > Insecta > Hemiptera > Aphididae > Macrosiphum > Macrosiphum euphorbiae. Next base: position 19,187,199 of record CARXXK010000002.1, on the reverse strand, counting down.
GTTGACCTGTCCGGGACTATAGTACCAAATACTTGTTTGGTAGTACGACTTATACCACCTTAATCATTATATTACAAATTTCTGTATTTATTATCTCACAAATTATTAATTTATGATTTATTATCTTTATTCTCAATTACTAAATAACCACACAGCATTCTATGCCATAACACGTCCAACGTTGTATTTAGCTCTGAACAAATGAGTCTCATATACTTTCCCGATATCGTGTTCATTGCCGATCATTAGGTAGTCATGGTTCATTATTTTAGTAGCTACATCCCTTAAATATTCAGTATAAGCAACCGCTGTTTCTGTAGATATATTCACCTATTATTCAAAAACATATTTATTTATTTATTCAAATTCTGCGAAAATAAGTAAATAAATTAGTTAATTCACAATAATATCATCTAATTAATAATAATACAATTATACAATAGGTAATAATAATTATTATAGTTCTTCATACGTTTGCGTGGTAAAATGGTGATTATATATTAAACAAATTCAAAATTAATTTACCTCTCGTTGGATTGTTGCTGTATCGGAATTAGTTAGCCACAAATAAATCATCTGTACGATTTTATTGCACCCTAATTCTCCAGCAACATGAACATATTCCAAAAGAGTATTTTTGTTTGGATTCATTCTATGGCCATCCGCGCATTTGAACCTATAGCCTAATTTCCTACTTGAATCAATGACTCTATACATCGGTCTTCCACATCGACATTCAGGTACATCAAATTCATTTGGAATAATGCCAAAATATGAAAATATGATTTCCAGATACAATGCGTTGCTCCTCAGTTACATCAGGTCCTAAAAAGGTTCCTAATGAAAAGACTGAGAGTCAATTTTGTTGAAGCAACGTGTTAATATCCATAATAGGATAGTAAACGTATAATTACAAGAGTACAAAACACTACTTCACGATTAGAAAACTGAAATCGGAATAACGACTTGACGGCATTTCAGCGAATATACGCCTAAGACGGCTAAAAATAAACACGTTGTTTTGACTAGGTCTATCACGCACATCGGGCGGATATCATAGCCTGTTCCTGGAGACTTGTAAATTAGAGTATTTAATTATGACGTTTTAATAATAATAATTTAATTACAACTACGTCAACCGATACGTTGCTACCAATCATGTAAAAATAAATACAAAACGATCCATTTATAAGCAGTGATATGTGGCGAGCTTATGCGCAATGTGGCAATGCATGTAGTTAAACAAGGCTGGGAAAGTTAACGATTTTGTTTAACTCGTTAAGTAAAGTTATTTTAAAATAATAAAGTTAACTTAACTTAACTTCGTGAAAAGTTAAAGTTTGGTAATTTGCAAAAACAAAAAAAATCTCGACACAATATGGTTTATTAGATAGTTTTTATTTACTCTCAAGCTTTATTTACATTGCTATACCAAGTCATAATTATTCTACCAGACTTAAATCTAAGTCAAATGTCATTATTCCTATAATTAGTACAGTTTTTGGACACTAATGCCCACAATTCAAGTTTAAACTATAAATTTAACAAATAAACTTATTATTATTATAAAAAAGCATGAACATTTAATGCAAAGCTCCTGATATATATTGTTACAATAGCAGTTGAAAAATATTTAAAATGCATAGGCATAATTTTTTTTTTATAAGCATTTAAGTTCGAATTTCGACAAAATGTATCAAATTTAATAATTATTTGGTAGTTGATAATTTATAAAAAGTTAAACTTTTAGAAACAATTCTAGTTTAGAGCCCACTCGAATTTTTTCGATTTTTTTTTTTTCGGAAACCTATGTATTTCGACGAGTTTAAAACGATGGTGTAAAAATTAGTTTGCGGAAATGATTATTTTGGAAGTTACAGCCTTCCAAAGTTTGCGATTTTACGTTTATACGCATGCGCGCAACACTACTATAAGCACAGCGACGAGTGCCGCAAGACGTGTTATCACTAAACATACTATACAACATAACTTTATTTTTCTGAATACAGTGTGTTTATGGATTATAATATAAACTGAAAACTTAGTTTATGTAAATTAGCCTTTTACATTGGTGCCATCGTTTGTAAAACGTTGATTTATCTAGATTTAAAAAAAAATTGACTTGTTAGGTCATCCTACTGCCCGAAGGACAGGTATGCTCTCTCCCCCCGCGAACCTGAAGGGGTCGCCACCCCTCCCAAAAGATTTACTATTTAATCCCCAGTGGGTTTGGGGGCCGAGCCCCCATCCAGCGAGAGGTCCGCAGGGCCTCGAGTTTGGTGACCGGAGCCGGCAGGAGTAGGGAGTTTCTATAGACTTATGTTACTCTATACTCTGTACCAAATAAGAGCGCACCGCGTTGGCGCATCCAAATGAATCGCGGAGCGACGTCTGGACCCCCTGGTCGAGTCTATTCGCTCTGTGATTGGTCGCCGATCGTCGGTCGGATTCGCCGCGGTAGAGAATACAGGGAGCTGAAGTAATAATGCGTTTCACGCGTATTAATCAGTAAAATAATACACATACTTTTCGTTTTTTTTTTCTTAACATAGGTATTGAACTCAATATAATATTAAAAACATTCAAAATATTCACCAATGCGCGCAAAAAATATAACAACGCCTAACCGCGTACACCGTTAAAATTGGTGTGATAATATACAACACTCTGTATTCAGAGTTGACCTGGCCGGCGCCGGAATATGCTGCGGCAGCGCTCTCTGACATGCGCGAGTTTCGACCGGTTTTCGTGCGCCGCCCGGTGCGCTCTTATTTGGTACAGAGTATAGTTCCCTTGAGTTTGAAGACCAGCTAGCCACTATACTTGTGATACTTCAACTAACAAGGTTAAAATTACTTGTCAGGTCATCCGTCTGCCCGAAGGGCAGGTATGCTCTCCCCCCGCGACACCATGTTTAATCCGTCAAAAGCGGTCGGGAAATCGAAAAATCAAAAATCCGACTACAGGATATTTTTCTATAACGGTATACGAATACTCTTAGACGTTTTTCGATATTTTGACATTTTTTCCAAGACCCAAGCCGTAGGAAAATCGAAACTAACAATACGTGCATATTTCCTAGAGGTTTCGAAAAACCGTTCAGCGAATCAGTTGATATTTTGGACTTAGAAAATGAACGCGTGAATATATGTCTTGTTATATAAAATTGATTATTGATTATTTTGAACTTAAAATAATTTTGCGATTATTACGTAGTATTAAATTATTATTGTGGTATATAAAATAATTGTTATGAAAACACTGCGGAGTATTGCTGTAGAAAAATATTATAGGTATGATATGGACTTAGAAAGTTTTTCCCGTTTTTTTTTTCCAGACCCAAAAGCCAGAGTTTAACCCTTACCTTGAATGATATTTAGGAAATTTGAAAAATGATAGGTCGCCTCTTCCTTTTGACAAAATACTGGTGCAGTATGACAAGCGCATTTGCAGCCAGAGGTCATACTTAAATTGCATAAAACAGACATCACCTACAGTTAATTTAAATGCAAAAAATTGTTATGATTTTTGTTCTACAATTTGTATCAACAAAAGGGAAACAACAACTCGGACACGTCCTGGGGAATTTATACCAGCATTAAGGTGTACTGATAAAGTGTCGTCACTCTGGACCCCTATACGTATAGACTCTTGATTGAAAATATTACCATACTTCTATAGTCACCAGAGCGCGCTTCCTGTTCTATTAATGCCCGTGTATATTCATACTGTTAAATGCAAAATGTCTTTAAACTTAAGAATTAAAATGCTATTTTTTTTCAAATCGAAGTTAGTATTAACAATTTGTCCTGCCTCACAATTTTTATATCGACAGTTCCATCTTGTTTCACTAAGTCGAGTTAAAGTCTTTTTTTTAATACCTAAATTATTTTGAATGTCGATGAGATTTTTATTTCTTGTTGGTTGATAAAAGTGAACATAAAATAACTCTAGTGTATGAAAAACATTTCTTGATTCCTTTAAACCAAACAATATAATAGATTTATTTAATAATACACAATATATTCAAAATATGATACAATATTTATAATTTTCACATACCTTAACTGTTTTACATATGTCAAGCACGACAAGGAGCCATACGATGTGTATAAATGGCATATGGAAATTTACATTTTATTAAAGCTTTTACGCCATTAAATCTCCTAGACATAACACTAGCTCCATCATAAGACTGGGCTACCAGTTTAGCATTCGGGTTTAATCCACATTCCTTCAAGTATTTGAGTGTATACCTATTCACAAAGAGAGTCAGCATTTTGACTTTCGGGGCAGTTAATGAAACCAATGAACTTTTCATAAATGTCTGACGCGGCCACGGCGGTGGTGATTTGGTGTCCGCGGTATGCCCGTCTCGGTGTGGTATGGAGGTATTGTGAGGGGGTTATTCACAATCGTGGAATTCAGAGACAACACGTCCGAAAATGAATAAAAGTGTCCGCTCGGGACGTTTATTTACAATATAACAGAAAAGAAAGTGACAGAAACGCACAGCGAGGTCGAACCGGAGTTTTTCGGTGCTTGGATTTTTACGGCGTACGTGTGATTTGACGAACGGTTGTTGGTCGAGAGAGAACGAGCCACCGGCGGCCGGTACTCGTCTTGCGCGACTCGCCTTCCCGTCCCGCCATGCATCTGTGGCGTGGTGCGAGAGTTGGCGATGTCGCGCTCGTAACCCGTGGTGGTGGTTGTCAAAAGCGCAGACCGGTCGCTGTATTTTGTACTGGTTGCCGCTGCGTACCGTGTCATGTCTAGCTCTTTACAATAGCGTATACATAAGATAATTTGCTCTTCTTTATAGCATCTGCAATATAAATAATTAATCAATAATAATTGTTAAACTTATAGCTGGTATAACTAGTGATGTGCCTTGGGAATATTCCCAAAAGAAAGAAATATATAATTGGGAATTTATCGGGAATATTTCCACAACATATATTTCTTCCCAAACTTGGGAATTTTTTTTTTTCCGTTTTATTAGTCCACACTGTTAGAGGTTCACTAGATAACATAATTCATAACAACGTTTTTTATAATGTTTAATATATTTTTCAGTTATTAAGTTTTTTGTTAAATATATGGAGTATTTCATATTTATTTTATTTTGTATTATTATTATTAAATATAGCTACTAGTTATAGTTAATTTATTGGAAATTTGTTACTTTTTTTAATGTTTTTCCTAAAAAATTAAACTAAATGTCTTAACAGATATTTTCTTCAATACCTATCAACTTTTGTGTAGAAGATACTACAAAGGTAAAAGACATTATTTTTCAATTTTCATTGAGAAAAGTAGGTACTATCATAATATTATTCATAAAAATATAAGGACAATTATATTTTATTATTTATTTTTATTTTTAATTAAGTTAATGCTACAAAATCTGAGGTCATTAGCAAGCCACACCAGGCCACAATTATATTTGGGCAGTGTTTGGATTGGGTATAATTACATTTTGACTTGGCTACTAGAATTTTCAAATTTATAGTAAAATTCCCATTATTTGGGAATTTATTAAAAATTCCCGAAATATTACTAGGGAATATTCCCTCACTTTTAAGTACCGGGAATTTACCCATCACTAGGTATAACACATTTATTATGGCACTATAGTTCAATAAGAACATATCTTGAGTAAATTAAAGGTAAGACTATTTATTTTAATGTTTAAAAATATATTAACTAGCTTCATCACACATTATACCAAATACACCATCTGTCCATCTCCTTCTTCTGAAATTATCTGGTCTCTTACATTTTTTGTACACATTTCAATAATTGTATTTTAAAGTAAAGGACTAGTGCAATTTGTAGTTTGCAGAAATTTTACAGAAAACTGGTACATATTTGGACATTAATTGACATGCTTCCTTGAAATCCCCTAAAAAAAGTTAAACATTAATAAATAATTTAAAAATTTACTAATTATATTGTAAATAAGTTATGTATATTTTAATTTATAATAATTATTTTATACCTACATTAAAAAATATAAATATACCAGATACCCTTATTAAATGATTCAGTAGACTCGTCGTGGCCTCTAAATGGTAGCCCCTGGCAACTTAAATATAATGTGATATCAATTAATGGTTTTATATAACTTTTATTAGCTTCAACCTCTATTTTTTGTTGTGTTGATAATTGTGTATGCACACTGCCAATGGTATCAGTATTCTTATGTCCTAACCATTTAGTAACACAAGATGATTTTTTGTACCAGCATGAGCTTTAAGCTTAGTCTGTTTTTTTCCTGTGATACCTCTAGACCCACTTAACTACAATAATTAAAAAATAAAGTAACTACCTACTAATACAGGGATGGCCAACCCGCGGCCCTCGACATTTATCAAATATTTCCAAAAAAAAATTATTTTTGTGCCGATAGAATATCCTGGAATGGCCGCGCAACGCGGTATCTGTATTATTAACAATGTAGTCGCAACAAAAGTAATAATTCTAATCTAATCTGATAAAATATATACGAGTAGATACCAGCTTATAGCAAATTGTATTGTTAAAATAAAACGTGGCTAATAGCAGTCAGTTCACTGTGACTGTTGAAGTGCGTTCAGTGTGGAAAAATATTTAAGTACCACGTACTTTTTTTATTATTTTATTATTTATTTTAAATATGAGTGGTGCAAAGAAAAGAAAAATTGTAGACGAAAATAGAAAGTACAGTGAGGAGTGGGAATAAAAGTACTTCTTTATAATTAAAAACACAAAATTAATGTGTTTGATTTGCCGAGAAACAGTCGCTGTATTTAAAGAGTATAACGTTAAAAGGCATTATGAAATAAAACATAATGATTATTTGAAATTTAGTAGTGAAGTGAAACAATCGAAGATCAGGGAATTTATGTCACAATTAAAAACTCAACAAAAAAATGTTTAGTTCAGCATTACAGCAACCATCTAATATCGTTAAATCAAGTTATTCAGTCATATTTTTGATTGCAAAAAAAATGAAAAAATGTTCAGATGGTGACTTTGTAAAAGAATGTTTGGAAGCTGTAGCAAAGGATATTTTACCTGATAAAAATTAACGATTTTCGAATATAAGTTTATCCCGACAAACAGTATGTCGTCGAATTAATGATATTTCAAACGAAATTATTGTAAAACTACGCGATCGAATTCAAGATTTCAAATATTTTTCTATTGCATTTGACAAAAGTACAGATATATCAGATACAGCTCAACTTGTAATATTCGTCCGTGGAGTAAATGAATCATTTCGAATAACTGAAGAAATGTTAAAATTGATAAGTTTGAAAGGAACTACAAAAGGTGAAGATATTTTTCACGCTGTTGAAAACAGTTTATGCGAAAATGGTGCAAAATGACTGGCAATGAAGCAATTATTTTTATGGAAAAATCTGACTATGAGTTTACTTCACTGCCAGTGAAACGTTGCAGAAGAAAAAAATTAATGGCAGGTGATTTTAATCCTGACTATGTTATTACAGATCCAAAACAAGAATTTAAAGTCAACACTTATTTCATGATAATTGATGCAGCTAGATTTCATTCAACAGGTCAACATTTATTAAAAGATATTTCACTTTTTTCAACTGCTCATTTAAAACAAACTAAAAAAGATCCTACAATGTTACCTAAAGACGCTTTTAAAACATTCTGTAATTTATACTGCAATTTTGTAAATTATGAAGATTTGAGGGCAGAGTATATACAATATTCTAGATCATTTTTTGAGTTTGAAGATGCAGTAGGGTTTCAACAAACTTATATCCATGGCAAAAAATATACCAGTAACAATGATAGTGAACATGAAAGTGAAGAGAGTCCAGATTCAGATCGGAATGAAGATGAAGGAGGGATGTATGTACACAAACATAATAACTTAGGAACTTTACTACATATGCTTCAAGTGTGTCATAAAGCAGGGTTAAAAAATGTTTTTCCATGCCTTTATGACGCCTTACATATTGCATGTACATTACCTGTTGCAAGTAAGACGCCTGAAAGAACTTTTTCTAAGTTAAAAATAGTTAAAAATAGATTAAGGACAACAATATCACAGGATCGCTTAGAACAATTATTAATAATGTCATGTGAATCAGATATAGAGATTGATAATGGTCAAGTTATTGATATATTTGCTAACTGCAGTTCAGTTTTGAAGAAACATCTTATATAGTTTATAACCTATAATAGGTACTAACTACTTAATACTATAAAAATGTATTTCATTATTATTATCATTTAAAGGAATGTTTAAATTTATTTCTAAATATAAAATGTACTGAATTACATAATATTTGATTAGTCTGCATTTTATTTATTAATTATTCACTGTTACGCTATTTAAAAATAATTGAGGTGTGTGTAAAATTATTATTTCTCCAAATTAACCACAACGGTAGTAACAATAGAAGTGGTGGTGGTGGTACCTAGTCATATGTGATTTGAACCATAACTTGGTGGAGAGTTGGGCGCCACTGTAGTCTATAATGAATGAGTAAATTACAAATAGTAATAGTTAGTGCATCTCGAGGTCAGTATATTCCAAAAGCGTACGGAAAAACAAAAAAAAAATCGTCGGAGAATGAGAATTTTTACGCAAATCCGATTTTTGACCATATCGATTTTGTTTTTTGGTGTATTTAACTCAAAAACTAATAATCATAGATACATTTTCATCAGATGTTAATATCAACATTTTAAAGTAGAAAAATCATTTTTTGCTTCATTAAAAAACCTGAAAATATCATACAAAATTCCACATAAGTTGTTAATAGTGTAAAAAAGTTGTGCGGAAATCCACAATCATTCTTTCTGATAAACTGATTTTAGAATTTTGACCTTTCTCAATTCGTTTTCTTTCATAGATAAAATTAGAAAATTTAATACAAGATTCATCAAGATTTATCAACTTTTAACAAAAAAACAAGTTTACTTGCAAGAAATTCTATTTATAGCCATTTTTGGCTAGGTTTTTTTTTTTAGTTATTAAGTTTGAATATTTGATTATTTATTCAAAGTATAGGTATGCAGACTGTCCTACTATTACCTCTCTGAATCGTTTTTTGTTTAGTTGTATACTATGATTTATACAGCAGAGAGGTACCCTTGGTTCACTTGTCGCCGGGACAGCGGAAGGGGGGGGGCAAACTAGGCACCCGCCTAGGGACTCGCGCTTTATGTAGGCCTTGCCAATATCAGACTGGCTCGAAAAGACCCAGTCCGAGATTTGGAAAAAAGGGCTCCCCAACAGGCAAATGTAAAATGTTTTATTTAGCCCAGAAAAAAAAGCTCACTTCGCAATCCTATTTTCATGTGGTTACGTACAACATTTTTTTTTTATTACAATTGCTATCTTGCATATTTATCATACAGTATAGGCACAAATAACTACATACATACCTAACTAAAATTCAATCATTCAATATATTAACTGATTTTAATTTATTTTCAATATAGAATTTATATTGAGCATATTCTCAAAGACATTTTCTGCAAGTAAATTGAGGACAATAGAGACCCATAGGGGTATTTTTATTATCAGACAGGGGAAATCACTCCTATCCAGGCACCCAACCCCAAAATTACGCCACTGGGGCGTAGCCCCTACACTGGCTGTGACATCGAACATTATAAAGAAAAACACCGATTAAAATTGTGTCATATAATCATAGATAATATATAGAGGATAGGCCATTCAACAAATATTCGCGTGTCCAGAGACTGTATTATATATAGTAGTAATAATTTAATGACAATACCTTTTGCGATCATACCATTTATTATAAATTGTACCGTACCTGCCACAAAAGTTAATAAAATTGAATAGTGTACTCACTACTCAGTAAAATGTTTAATAATTCAAATTTTGTCATTTCGTACTCCTAATTCAAATACATTGACAAGATAACAGGATAACGTAACCATTGATAACTAGGTTACCATAACCAATGTTAGTCTGTGGCTCTTCCGGCACGCGAACCCATGGGTTTTAAGTATTGGAATAGGTTCTCCTATATATGTGGTGAAAATTTCGTTTCTTAGTTATGAGTGTAGCCTTATCTATTCTTTCCCGCGCCAAAACGTTTTTGCTATGCCGTGCTTGTGTAGACAGAGACAACATAATACGCAGGTCAATAGTCACAACAACTTTACACTATTTATAATCAATGATACATATTTCATTTTTGTATATAGATAGCTATTAAATTCGTAGAATGAAAATGTCATTATTTTAATCCACAATATTTTGGCAAATCACGAGTTCGTCAAATATTATCTTTTTCTTCGCCAACTTTTAATTTTTAAAACCATTGCAAGATTCTTATAATGCCCTCTAATATCCTTTTGTGTAGACGTAATTAAAACTTCCTCGCTCCGATCATAATATAAAAACGCAAGATCAGACTGACCCGCACCGCTAGTCCGCAATCCAGAACGGGGCTCCGGCTTATTTATGGTAATTGGGAGCTCTGATTTTGTACCTACCTATTACCAAAGGTGGGCAAGTTAATGAAAATAATTAACTCAAGTTAAATTAAGTTAAGAGGACACAAGATCGATTAGTTAAAAGTTAGCAGTTAACAAATTATAAATTTAACTCGATAAGTTAAAAGTTAATATAGAAAAAAATACTAACTTAACTCAGTTTAAAAAAAGTTAATCTATTTTAGATTCTGAGTGAAACGATGAATCTATTGATTTTAGTGATTTTAGTGATTTTACAATGATGTGTGTTTTTTTTTAATTTTTTTTATTTTTGTGTCTGTCATCACGTTTTAGGACAGTAAAAGTGCTTGGATTTTCTTCAACAGTATCTTTTCTGATAGGAAAGTGAATCTAGTTGGTACTTTGGGGGGGGGTCAAAAGTAAAAATTTCCCAGTAGTTTTCACAAGCACCGGGAAAAACAACATAAAAATTAAGGAAAAACGGGAATTTTTAGGCAAAATCGGTTTTCCAAAAAATCGATTTTGGTTTTTGGTGTAACTCTAAAAGAAATGAACGTATATACATGAAATTTTCACTGGTTGTTTATATTTGCATTTTGTATACACGATAACATTTTCAAAATATTTTGAACTGTTTAGGGACATTTTCATTTTCCATCTTTTTTTAGTTTTTTTTCTAAAAATATCAATAAAATTTTATTTGTTGGTTGCGAAAAGTTGAAAATTTAATAGAAGGCTCCTAGTATATTGTTTCAAAGGCAGATGAAAAATATTAAAAATCCTTAGTCACAATTTTTTTTTATAATCATTTAAAGTTCAAAAATTGACAAAATATGGAAAAATCACGACAATTAGCAAATTATTTTGAATTAAGAATTCGTAAAAATTTTTCTTTTTAAATCTAAGATTTGAAAATGGAATACAAGATTCCTTATTAGATTATCTACCTTTATCAAAAAAAAAAATGTCTATAAGAAAGTCAAATTAAATTTTTATGAGCGTCTGAAATTCAATATTTTACAACATTGGATATTCACTCGATTTCTCATGTATACGGTGCTGTGTTTTCCGCAGAAACACGTCAACTCTCCAGTGAGTTGTCCGTTTCATCACTCTCAATATAAATAATAGTATGTCAACCAATACTCCATAGTCGTCGGTACAAGATATAAAGGTTTGGATATCTTTTGTACTTAAAACTAAAATGTCTAAGCGTTCAAGTTCTTCTTAATGGAAGCATTTTAAAAACGGAAGTTTATATCGCCACAAGGACACTTCTAATGCAATACGAAAATCTCAAAAGTTCTAAAATGTGGTCTTCAATTATATTTAAAAACATCTAAAAATCAGATATTATCGTCATCTTAATTCGCAAATCACTTAACTCCATATTGACTAGTTTTCAGGAGAAAGGAAAAACATTTCATCGGAAAGTTTCCTATCTCATCTCTCAATTCGCAAATATCCTATCTTCATAATTTTTACAATGCTAATATGGAGTTATGATTTTTTCTAATTGTTAAAATCATCACATCGAAGATACGACCATTTCTATTAATAATCAATGTCATATGGAGGATAAAATGTTACAATTTATCAGTTACAACTTTATCATACAATGCAGTTTTTTCCTTAATTTTAATCACAATTAATTCCAAAATCACATTTTTGGAGTTAGGACAATATTGCGAATTAGGCTGATGATATGTATATTAATTTTAATATAAATATTATTGTATACAAAAAATTGGGGTGTACAATTATACGCCATCGAGTCCAACATTAGAACTCGGATCACCTATTTAGTATTACAGTATAATATACCGACTCTATGTGTGGGGTGTGCGAATAACACGCCTGGAGAGTCTTCTAAGTACTACTCACGATTTTTAACATTACCTATTAATGTTTACCTACCACTGAAGCTCAAACTTACGACGCGGTGCACGTTTATTTCAGTGTGTATTCGATTATTTCCATATCACGATGCAGAACAAATAACATTATCCGCAGGCATATAACACCGAGCTGTTTGCGAATAGGTAAATACTATAATATAATTCGTAACTAGTCGAAACGGAGAGGCGTTGACTTATATGAGTGATATATTATAATTTATATATTATATTATATTATATATTATGCGCACCCGCACATGGCTCGATTTTGGGGTAGTTAAACGGAAGGTGAAGTAAATCATTTGTCAACCACTCTAGTATAGATAATTGAAGTGAAACTTCTTTACAGAGGGAACAAAAAAAATAAACAACGATCGGGCACGGTCGGCCGTCACGAGCCGCCGTCACGGACCAGCTGTGCATCGGTTAACCGGTTTATTATTTTTGTAGTACCTATGTAATAACAACTAATTATATTAATTAGACTTTTTTATATAATATATAAATTCTGTGTTTCTATATTATCTATGTTATCTATGTTATCGGTATTATATTTGTGAATTATTATAAAAACGTTTTTATTATAGACTATTACGTTCTCAACCCTTGCCAGTGGTTTGTTTTATTTTAGTAGCCTTCAACTCTTCCCAGCAGTTTGTCGTTCTACGTTGTGTGAGTACTATTACATTTTACATAATTATTATATTATTAACTACTTATATATAAATTCTGTTTCTGTATGTTTTATCGGTATTATATTTGTGAATTATTAAAACAAAAAAATATTGTACATTTAACTAGTCAACCATATCGGCTTAATGTGCTATTAAAATGCAACTGCTTATATAATGTAATAGTAATTTATTAACACCCGGTAGTCTATTATATTATTATATTATTAAATTATTAATTATTTTTATATTTATTAACTTAGCTAAAAACTTAGCTAAATCAAACATGCCAAAAGATGGTGTTAAGATCAAGTTACCGAAAAAAAAATTTAAAACTACAGATTCAATTGGCAACATTTCTGACGAAGCTTCTGGTACATGCATTACGAAAGAACCTAGTCAAAGTAACCGAGTAGTCGTTCAAGCTGAAGTTCATCTGCATGTATCTGATGTAGAACGTGCACGACAATACCGAAATCGACAAAAGGAAAAAAAATCGCAAAATAGTGTTAGTGGTGTATTAAAGTCATCACCTGGACCTATGTCAGATGCAGAACGTGCACGCCAGTATCGTATTCGGAAACGTGAAGATATATTGCAAAATAACCAGGGTGCTATATTAACGATATCACCAAGTCCTGTATCTGGTGCAGAACGTGCACGACAATTTCGTACACGGAATAGACATTTGAAAGCTCTGTGTAATCAACTTGATGACGTTGAAAACGATTTGGTTGTTTATGATGAATTTATGGTTGTAGAGAATTTGGATGAGGATCAAATAAATGTTAGATCTGGAGGAGTAGCTATATATCACAATAACGACGATATAGTTAATATTGTCACTCCATTGACTGAGATGACAATAGGGCAATCAAAGTTATATAATTCCAAAATTACTCCAGTCGGTGAATTTTGTGTTGCTGCTTGTTTAAGACAAAATGAACCAATCATCATCATTGTAGCAGTTTGTAACCAAATCAAAAAATAGATGATATAGTTTATTTTATAAAAAGATCGTTGATTGCCTATTCTACCAAAGGTACACTATTACTCGGCAGGGGAGAAAATAAACTGCCTATGATTCTGAGTGGAGACTTTAATGTTAATTTTGCATCGGATAGATCAGAACCATTAACACAATTTTTTCGTGAACATCTCAATTTATCAATGAATAATGATCCAAAAATTCCAACAATGCGGTCAGGAACCACAATAGATGCTATTTTCACACGATATCTTAATAATGTACAATCAAAAACGTACATAACTTATTTCAGCTATCATAAGCCCATTTTATCATTAGTTAAAAATAAATAATAATAAAAAAAACAGTTCTATTAAATATAAAATTGTAAAGTGTATTTTTTTTATTTTATTCCAATACCTCATATCAGTTGCATGACTGAAAGAAGTTTCACTTCATCCCCGCGTACTTGTTACACGCTCGACTTTTTTTTAATTTTTTAACTATCATGAAAATCGATGACATCCATTACAATACAATATCCACCTGCGTGACCATATAGGATTATTACATATATTTATGCAAAGCGAATGAGGTAGATATAATAGATAGGTATTAATACATAGTACATACTTTATAATAATACGTTTAATATAAGTAACATAATAATATTAATAATATTAATTTAATTAATACAGAACAAAACAGGTGGCGAAGAGCCGACGATGGTACAGACGTACAGTGCATGAAATACGTGAGGCAAACCTACACTAACTTGGTACAAATGACAATGGAGGACATGATAAACGGTTTCAGAATAGTACCAGCGAACACAAAAGTGAGATAATGGTGGGAGAGGAGGGGATGTTTAGAAACCTTTTAATTTCTATAATATACATATCACTGGTCTATCTTGTCAACAGAACCACAACAACAAAGGAACCGCCTGACAAATTTCTTTGTCTGGCGCCAAAATGAACGACGAGGACGTGTGTGTCTCGGACTTTCCGGTTTCCATACATCGCTGGTGACCTGCTGAAACTTTAGATTTGGCGTTGATCGCCACCCAATATCTGCAGCTGTCTCGCCAGCTAATTTTGGATGTATGCGGATGTTCGGCTCAGATACACAGAACCTGCCGTCCAGAAAACCCTCGGAATCACAATTTTTCGACGGTTCCGGTCTTCGTATATCATTGGTACGGTTAAACTTGAGATTTGGCGTTGATCGCCATCCATTATCTGTCAATTTGGCTGAGGAATTTTCACACATCGCAGCCATGTTAGGCATAGATACACATCTATATGACATATTTATTTGAAAATATTATATAGGCACAATTAACGGAGAAGATTATACAGAAATACGTATAAGAATGAAATTTATCCTTAATGAACACAAGAAATGAATATTGACAAGTGGTAACTATGTGACACAGATATGAATTGTAGATTTTTGAAACATTCACGTACATGGCAACGATATTTTAGTTGTTTGTGTTGTTTTCTTAGAGCCAATATTAATAATGTTAATGAAGTTGAAAATTTCATAATGCTTTACCAAGAATTTTCGAAAACTAATTGGATTCGTGTTGGTCAGCTTGACAATCCATCAAGGTAAGTAAAAATAGTTCTCATTATTTGATTAATATTAATGTATAAGACATTTTTATTTCAGAGTCATGTTTCATAAATATTGGGTATGCCAGCACAGTAAGGTGACTTCATTAACATTATTAACGAGAGGACAAAAAATGTCTGCCGGGCGAACGCCAAAAAAAGGCGAGCCTAAACGGAGGATTTGTTCAAAGTGTCCGGCGAACAAAACGGCGTCTAGCTGGACACAAAAGAGCTGTGAACTCAGGACAAAAGCTCACCTTGGCGTATTACACAGGCGTAATAAAGGCGAGAGGGGAGGAAGCCAAGACTGCAGCGACGTTTAAAAGCCACTGTGGAAAGTCAATGATCTGCAGTAGATGACAGAGGTTACTCTGCCCTGAGGTCAAAATTCTAGCCCTGGATCAAAAGAAGTGTTTATGTAAAAATATGATACCTACCTATAAATTATAAAATATATGGCTATATTTCCGTAATCTTGTGTACCTACATTTAGTACTTATACTAATAGACGTTATTATTGTTATGTAATTTATTTGGTTTTATTTGATATTATTGAATTTTTAAGCTTTTGATCAATGACCAAAAAAATGTAACAACAAGTTACATCGAAAAAATCAAAAACCCTGCGATTTTACGAGAAAAACGATGTGTAATAAAGCTCTCCTTGGATTTGAATTTCTACAATTTGCTTAGTAATTTTATATTTTTCTTTAGAATGTTCTATATTAGAGTATAGTTTTGCCATTTAGAATCCTTGTCAATCTTGCTGTGAGTGGCGCTCATTCAGATTGTATTGTTATCAGTATTATGTTTATTCTATAATAATATTAGCTAACTAGCTAACAAAATATATATTATGCTGTATATTATACATATATGGTATTGCACAGAGCCCACTATAGGGCATGATATATTATCAATAGAAATAAAGTATTTGTTATTTGTAACATGTTCAATACGAGTACCTATACTAGATAATATATAATATGACAATTTATTGGATATTAAATATTAATTTTAATGTAAGACACTAATTATTTCATAAGCTTTGAACGTTTTTTTACACCATTTTAAGTCACTAAAAACAACAATTTCTTAAAAATTAAAATATTTATAAGTGTTAGGAACCAGGTACTAGGTAATAAATTACTTGTCCAAAATTGGATTTTTATAGATCAAATACTCATAATAATTCAAATAATATTAATAATAGATATTTCTTTTGTTTTTCAAGGTGCTTTTGAAAACTACTGGGAAATTTTTACTTTGGACCCCCCAAAGTACCAACCAGTAGGCACTTGACTACTCTGCGAACTTTCCCCCCTCAATATTCATTATTATTATCATGATAATTGATAGTCAATCATAAAATACTTTTTTACTATCGTAAAAGTAGTTAAACGAGGTTACCCCATCCAAATTAATTTAATAACTTAGATGTGAATATGAATATATATACGTAATATGTGTGTGTGTTAATGTGTTATGTACTTATGTATGACTACTCTGCTAGAAATTCTGCGAAATCCTTACATCCAAACGTTCGTAATTATCCATCTAATGGAATTTTGGTACTTTGGGGAGTCAAAAGTATAATTTTTTTAGTAGTTTTCAAAAGTGCCGTGAAAAACAAAAGAAAAATTAAAATAGAACGGGAATTTTTACACACAATCTGTTTTCGAAAAAAATAATTTTGGTTTTGGTGCAACCCTTAAATAAATCACCGTAGATACATAAAATTTTGACTGAATGTTTATATTAGCATTTTCTGTACACGATAAAATTTTCAAAATATTATGATTTGATTTGAACTGTTAAGGAACATTTTCATTTTCCATATTTTTTTAGTTTTTTTTTATAAATATCAATAAAATTTTATTTGTTGGTTAAAAAAGCTTGAAAATTAAATAGAGGGCTATTAGTATATTGTTTCAAAGGTAAATGAAAAATATTAAAAATCTTTACTCACAATTTTTTTTTATAAGCATTTAAAATTCAAAAATTGACAAAATATGTAAAAATCACGAAAATTAGCAAATTATTTAGAGTTAAGAATTCGTAAAAATTTTTCTTTTCAAATCTAAGATTTGAAAATGTAATACAAGATTCCTTATAAGATTATCTACCTTTAACAAAAAAAAAAATGTCTATAAGAAAGTCAAATTAAATTTTTATGAGCCTTCGAAATTCGTAATATTTAAGTATAAACGAACAATTTCAAAATGTTTTAACTTAATGGATTTTTTTAAATCAACTGAGAAAAGCTAAGTTATTTCAATTGTAAATTAAACTATTTAAGTTCATAAGTTGATTAGAAAATAAACTAACTAGTTAAGTTAAAAAGTTAAAAAAAAATAAACTTTTTAACTGAACTTTAACTTTTCAACTAGTTAATGCCCACCTTTGCCCATTACTATTATTGTTATTCGTTTAAAGTAAATAGAAATACGAAAAAAAAAACATTTTTTTTTCAAATCAGGAAATGTATTTTTGTTTACAATCTTGAGAAGTTCTTAATAATTATTAAAATAATGACATTTTCATTCTACGAACTTAATAGCTATCTATATACAAAAATGAAATATGTATCATTGATTACAAATAGTGTAAAGTTGTTGTGACTATTAAGTGGACGTCAATATTTTTTGTAATAATGATAAATTTCCACGGCCATGCTTTAGAAGAGTTGTTGAAGATTTTCAATTATTTTTCAAAATTAAAATCCGTCAAACCCAAGTCCCACAGTTTTGTACTTTTGTCTAGCTTTTGGACTGTTAAACGTGATAATTTGTACCTGCTCCAGCCCCCTAAAACTGTCATTACAAGTGTTGTAATTACAAGTTGACAGCTAATAATCATCTTTCGTATTATGATTTATCAATGAATTCAAATTTTAATTTTAATACATTCATTATACAGTGACCTATTCAATGACAAAGTCCGCCCTAAATCTAATATATTATGGAGTTTAGATTCTGAGTGAAAAACGATGATTGTATTGATTTTACAATGATGTGTTTTTTTTTTTTTTTTTTTATTAATTTAAAATTATTTTTTTGTGCCTGTCATCACCTATTAGGACAGTAAAAGTGCTTGGATTTTCTTCAACAGTATCTTTTCAGATAGGAAAGTGAATCTAGTTGGTACTTTGGGGGGGGTCAAAAGTAAAATTTTTCCAGTAGTTTTCAAAAGCGCCGTGAAAAATAAAATAAAAATTAAGGAACAACGGGAATTTTTACACAAAATATGTTATTGTCGAAAAAATCGATTTTGGTTTTTGGTGTAACTCTTAAACAAATTACCGCAGGTATATGAAATTTTGACTGGATGTTTATATTAGCATTTCCTATACACCATAACATTAAAATATTTTGACTTATTTTGAGCTGTTTACAGACATTTTCAGTTTCAATTTTTTTTAGCTTTTTTTCTATAAATATCAATAAAATTAATTGTTGGTTAAAAAAGCTTGAAAATTTAATAGAAGGCTACTACCCACACAGCATTTGTCAATCAAAACAATTGTATAAATATTGAATTTGAATTGGATTTAAGATATTTAATTTTAAAAGTTAGTTAATTATTGATAACATATTTTATTTTTTACGCTGTAACCAAAATATTGTATGGTTAGGAATAAATATTGGCTTAACAATATTTAATTTTTAAAGATGATTAAAAATTGAATAAATCTTAAAACTCATCATTTATTTAATCTTTTTTATTAATATTCTATCTTTATTTTCTATTCATTGAATAAAATATATTTTATTTCCAATCGTAATTGGAAATTAAATGTATCTTATAATGTAACATTAAATAACTTAAGTTTATTAATATTTATTTTTTGTTAATAATCATAATTTGTTCAATATTTACAATTATTATTCTATTTTTATTTTTTATTCATCGAATAAAATATATATTATTTTCAATGCGAATCACAAATTAAATGCAACTTAAAATGTAACATGAAATAAATTTCTTAAAAAAATATGTATTTAATCTTTAAAAAGTATATTATAATTTATAATTTTATTCTAATCTTCATATATATAATAATAACATAAATAATAATATAATAGCGATTATAATATATATAATTATGCTTAGCAGTCGAAAATAAAATAATAGAATATATTATGTTCATAATATAGTAAAATCAATAAACGCATGCAATGCATTCAATAATGAGTATTTCACTACAATTTATTATTGGTACACGGGCATTAATCTAAGAAATGTATTAAATCAGATCATGATATATTATGGTTATAATATTATAATGGAAGACCGGCTTTGATATATTTTTTACTAAATCACTGTTCATAAAAATGAATATAGTTCTCATATGTTATAATGAAAAACTTAAAACATATGAAACTGCAGTAATAGCAGATCTTAAAAATTATCAGTAAAACTATGAAAAAATATATCACTGTTTATAATACCTATATATATATTAAATAGATCCACTAATTATTATATATATATTATATATAACATTATAACAATAATAACACAATAGTTTAAAAGAAGCATAATATTTCCATCACAGTTTAAAACATATAATTATATAATATGTTATAGTTATATAGGGATATTATATGAACAATTGAAATTAAATTACAAACTTGAAACTATATAGAACCGATCGAACATGATATTTTATATTTGTAATTTTGTTTATAATTTTATATTGACACAATTTATATAAATTGCAATTGAAAAGCATAAAGTTGCTGTAATAGTTTGGTGGATATATATTTTGAACTTAAATATAATATATACACGTTATAATTAATAGGTACTATTAAAATTGACTTATACCCTTTTACCCGACCATCATTAATATGTATATTATCATTATAATTTATATTATGTATGTTTATGTTAACAAATATTGAAATATATAGGTACGTCCGCCTCAAAGTCCATAGAATGTGAAGACGTGGCGAATGTATAGCAAATATAGAATTATTCATCAATCAGTATTAATATAATTCACCTAAAACTAATGGTACCTAATAAGTTATTTTAATTAACTTATTCAAGAAGTCATAATGCACTGCATACACGATAGACCTATTATAATAAACTAATGGTATCGCATAGACGGGAGAAATCACCAGACGGGATTGTTGAGAGAGAAAAGAGAGGTTTTGGTCGTTACTGTGTCCCGAAACATTATTTATATAACATTATAACCCAAAACATGCTTTTCTCTCTTATGCGTCCAATGCTCATAATATGTTATGTCTTCCCTCTCTGTTATGTTGTCTGGATTTACCGTGGCATGGCGTTGCGGGAAGCACTGTCCGTTATAGTTAATAGTTGTTTGTCTATGATAATACTTTGTAATCTACTGATACGACTCAATAATACTATATAATAACTATTATTTCGAAAAATATCCTTAATGTGGCTCAAGAACGTGGTCTGTAGTCTGTCTCTACTCACTACAATAATTTACAAAATTGTTACGCCCAACGGAATTGAAAATCGTAAACAATTAAAACTGTCATTTCGTATAATAATAGCTAAATACCCAGTGCTTATTTATTATGTTATTAATTTCTTATTATTATATTATTATTATTACCGAGTAAAATCGCTGATAAAATTAATATTATTATAACCGTTATCTGTGTGTAAAACATGGTAAAACCAATGTTATTCTATATTATGTCTAAACATGAAAGTCGTTGTTACAAAGTGAAGTGGGGGGTGCGCGTATTAATGCATAGTTGCGTATTTTCTTTTTAGTTATTACTTATTATTCCATGTCTTGCACTATTTTCAACTTTGTCATAACTGTTAAACTGTCCGCTGTCGTCTGTCCGTATTATTGTATTATACCTACGACGAGAACGGTTACGCCGCCATTACGGTTCAGTTTTTCTCATTTATTTATTTTGTCGTGCTTTTTTGTCCATTGGGATTGATAGTTAACGAAGTTCACTTGGCATGCTTTTAAGTTTTCCGTATCAAAAGGCCTAATAGTTATTATTAATCTTCAAATATTTTGGTAAGTGAAACAATATAAATTATACTTAATATTATATATGAATATAGCCGGTATAGGAACTAACATTAAACAATTTTATGAATCTTCTTCTTTTTTTTTTTTTTAAGCTTGACGTGGAATTGCCAATTTTGCTGCTAATACTGCTACGACTGTCAACTGTACGCGTTGGTACATGAACTGGGTTCACACGGCCTCTTCAGTTCAGATTTAAAGCATTTTTTTGTCCATTATTGAGTTAACGAGGTCCAATGTGGCATGTTTTTAAGTTTTCCGGATAAAAAAGCCAGATATAGTTCAACCATAGTTTCAATCTAATACAGTAAATTGTTAATCTTCAAATATTGTGGTACTGTAGGTAAGTGAAACAATATATTATTATATATGAATATGTAGCCGGTATAGGCACTAACACTAAACAATTTTATGAATCTTCTTTTTCTTTTTTTTTTTAAGCTTGACGTGGAATTGCCAATTTTGCTGCTGAATGCTGATACTGCTACGACTGTCAACCGTACGCGTTGGTACAATGAACTGGGTTCACACGGCCTCTTCAGTTCAGATTTAAAGCATTTTTTTGTCCATTGTTGAGTTAACGAGGTCCAATGTGGCATGTTTTTAAGTTTTCCGGATAAAAAAGCCAGATATAGTTCAACCATAGTTTCAATCTAATACAGTAAATTGTTAATCTTCAAATATTGTGGTACTGTATGTAGGTAAGTGAAACAATATATTATTATATATGAATATGTAGCCGGTATAGGCACTAACACTAAACAATTTTATGAATCTTCTTTTTCTTTTTTTTTTAAGCTTGACGTGGAATTGCCAATTTTGCTGCTGAATGCTGATACTGCTACGACTGTCAACCGTACGCGTTGGTACATGAACTGGGTTCACACGGCCTCTTCAGTTCAGATTTAAAGCATTTTTTTGTCCATTATTGAGTTAACGAGGTCCAATGTGGCATGTTTTTAAGTTTTCCGGATAAAAAAGCCAGATATAGTTCAACCATAGTTTCAATCTAATACAGTAAATTGTTAATCTTCAAATATTGTGGTACTGTAGGTAAGTGAAACAATATATTATTATATATGAATATGTAGCCGGTATAGGCACTAACACTAAACAATTTTATGAATCTTCTTTTTCTTTTTTTTTTTAAGCTTGACGTGGAATTGAAAATTTTGCTGCTGAATGCTGATACTGCTACGACTGTCAACCGTACGCGTTGGTACATGAACTGGGTTCACACGGCCTCTTCAGTTCAGATTTAAAGCATTTTTTTGTCCATTATTGAGTTAACGAGGTCCAATGTGGCATGTTTTTAAGTTTTCCGGATAAAAAAGCCAAATATAGTTCAACCATAGTTTCAATCTAATACAGTAAATTGTTAATCTTCAAATATTGTGGTACTGTAGGTAAGTGAAACAATAAATTATTATATAAGAATATGTAGCCGGTATAGGCACTAACACTAAACAATTTTATGAATCTTCTTTTTCTTTTTTTTTTTAAGCTTGACGTGGAATTGCCAATTTTGCTGCTGAATGCTGATACTGCTACGACTGTCAACCGTACGCGTTGGTACATGAACTGGGTTCACACGGCCTCTTCAGTTCCGATTTAAAGCATTTTTTTGTCCATTATTGAGTTAACGAGGTCCAATGTGGCATGTTTTTAAGTTTTCCGGATAAAAAAGCCAAATATAATTCAACCATAGTTTCAATCTAATACAGTAAATTGTTAATCTTCAAATATTGTGGTACTGTAGGTAAGTGAAACAATATATTATTATATATGAATATGTAGCCGGTATAGGCACTAACACTAAACAATTTTATGAATCTTCTTTTTCTTTTCTTTTTAAGCTTGACGAGGAATTGCCAATTTTGCTGCTGATCCTGCTACGACTGTCGACTGTACGTATTATTAACTGTATTATTATTGTCTTTGTCAGTCAGTAATTTAAGTATGTCAGTCAATAAAAATATAAGTAGGTCTACTAAACGTAGACGATTTTTGGAGGATCTGGAAATGGTTGATTATTTGTATGACAATGATAAAAATGTAGAATGTGAATTACAACCAAGTACATCATATGAAGTAGATTATAATTTAGCCAATGAAAATACAAATTTCTCAGCATCAAATGCCAATAATCCATTTTCTGACATAAAATTACCTGGTAGTCCAATCTCATGTGATGGGTTTTCAATTAATTCTTTAAATGAAGCAGATAATGAATTTGAAAATAATTTATTTTCTTCAGATTCTGATATTGACGAGGATTTTGATACCAATGATCAACTTAAAATTATTGGTTCGTTTGATATGTTTGAGGACAAAGATTGTATTTTAAAACCATTAGCGAAATGGGCAGTGACTTATAATATCACTCTTATTTCTTTGTCTTCATTACTAAAAGTATTAAAAGGTCATAAATGTTTTAAAGATATCCCACTTGATGCTAGAACTGTGTTAAAAACAAATAAACCTAATCAATGTAATGATATTCAAATTGTGTCACCTGGCTTGTATTATCATTTTGGGGTTGCTAATGGCTTAAATTGTCTTGGTGATATGCTAGTGAATTTTGATGATGTTATTAAAATTGTAATAGGAATTGACGGATTACCACTTACAAAAAGTTCCTCAAGCACATTTTGGCCAATTTTAGGATATGCTCGATACCCAGCTATTAATTCTTATAGTCAACATAATATATTTATAATAGGGTTGTACTGGGGAAGAGAAAAACCTCAATCTTGTAATGATTATTTAAAATATTTGGTGTCTGAACTTAAAGATTTGTATACAAATGGCATGCAAACAAAGTTTGGTAAAAAAATTGTGATAGTTGATACTTTTTGTTGTGACTGCCCTGCTAAGAGTTTCATTTTATCTGTAAAAGGTCACGCTGGATATTCATCCTGTATAAGATGTAGAATAGAAGGAGAACGTATAAACAATACAACATGTTTTTTGGGAACCAACTTTTCTAAAAGAACTCATTCAGATTTCTTAAATCGTGTGGATGATGATCACCATATAACTTCTACTGTTTCTATACTTACAGAAATACCAGGTATAAATATAGTTGAAGATTTTAGTCTTGACTATATGCATTTGGTATGTTTAGGGGTTATGAAAAAAATGCTATTACTCTGGTTAGGTGTATCAAAAAATGCTCCTGTCAATGTCCGTATTCCAAGTCGAAGTGTAAACAGTATTTCAAATCATTTATTGTTATTAAATACGTTTGTACCTAGTGATTTTTCAAGAAAATGTAGAGGGTTAAATGAAATTTGCCGGTTTAAAGCAACTGAGTTTAGATTATTTTTATTATATATAGGACCTGTGGTCTTAAAAGATATTTTAAATAATGAATGTTATTTTCATTTTTTGTGTTTACACATCAGTTTTAGAGTTCTCTTATGTCCTGGTAGTTCTGAAAAGTTAGTGAATTTCAGTGAAAAACTAATTAAATATTTTGTTGAAAATTTTAGTGAAATATATGGTCCTCAGTTTATTTCTCATAATGTGCATGGATTATTGCACATAGTTGATGATTATAGAAAATTTAAATCGCTTGAAGAGTGT
The DNA here is from genome assembly GCA_949089665.1 of Macrosiphum euphorbiae. Lineage (NCBI taxonomy): Eukaryota > Metazoa > Arthropoda > Insecta > Hemiptera > Aphididae > Macrosiphum > Macrosiphum euphorbiae. Next base: position 19,161,955 of record CARXXK010000002.1, on the reverse strand, counting down.
TCATGTTTTCCTTTCGAGAATTACATGAAAGTTTTAAAAAAAATGGTCCGGAAGCACGAAAAACCACTTGAACAAGTTATTAACCGCTATCATGAATCTTTATTATTTAACCAACCAATTGTTTTGAAATCTCAAAAAAAAATTATTTATAAAAAACCTTACAGTTATGGACTTTCAGTATTTGAGCACTTAACCGTTCCACATTTCCAGATAGTTTTTAAAAATAATATTAAAATAAATATTAAGTCTTCATCCGACAGCTATATTGGGTTCACAGATGAAACAGGTCTTAAAATTGTTAAGGTTTTTAATATATGTCGTGATTCTATGACAGAAAAATATGTTTTTGTAGTTAAGCATTTTGAAACTATTGGCATTTTTTTTGATAAACCCATCAGTAGTCTTAAATTAGGTATTGCTGTGGTAAAAAATTTATCAGAATTTTATTCCACCATAGACATTGAGAATACTGAATTTGTAAAATATATGATATTGTCTAGTAATAGTAATTTAAATGTTGCATACCCTATTTTACATTTATTTAATTTTTGAATTACTGACAGTTTATTGATATATATATGTTAAATGTTAATACATTTTTATGTACCTGTTTTTTTTTTTTATCTAAAATGTCATGAATATGTTTTTTTATTATACTTACTTATATTAATTTATGTTAATCATTTATTGTAATTGTATTTAATAGTTTGTGTTTTTGGTATAGTGTAAAATAAAGATGTCCCAGTATTTGGTTGTTGAATTTCATGAAGATAATTCAATAGAAGCAGTTCCAGCTTGCTGGTTTAAAAAAAAAGAAGGCACGTGCGCATGGCCGAATACTAAAAATCCCAATGCATTAAAAAAATTTGTTGAACTAAAAAGCATTCCTAATGATGTTGAATACAGTTATCATGCGGCCAAAGTATTGAAAATATCTGGTAAAATAGTTTATTTGTGTAACATATTATAATTTAGTTAATATAGATTTATATATACTTCATTATGTTGTGTTGTATATAAGTTCTTTTTAAGTTATATATATTGTAGCTGATTATTGTTAGTATGCACTACATGCATTATTACATGTATACATATCATAATATTTCAGATTCATTATATAAAGCTAGGAAAATGGTAAAAAAAGGATTAACTAACATGTACATATCATCTACCGATGATGATGTTTTATTAAAATCCAAACGAAGAACTGATAAAAAAGCAGTATCAAATGTTGTTTCACCCTCATGTCCTATATTTTCAGGTACCTGTATATCATAAAAATATAAACATACCCAGATAGCAATATCATATTTCAAAAATATTTCAAAAATATTGTTGATAACAGATTATCATTGCAACAATATGTGTTTATGATGATTTTCTGATGTTTAAAATATTTCTAACATGTTCACACAATAACCAAATGGCAGAAAAAAACATCATTGAGAAAATATTTAATTTCATATTGTAGCAATGTTATGTGCAATCTTTTGAACATATTTGGCTGCAACGTTGTTACAACTACTTACAACACACCTTTTGAAAATATTGTGACAAGTTGTTTTAAATACCTTCTTAATATTGCTAATTGAAAAATATAGTGAAAAAAAAATGCAAAAAAAGTCGGGTATCGGGCGGCCGTGTAAACCGTATGGCAATGACCGCAGCGACGCCCCGAGAGCGTACGGCGGATTCGAACCCGGGACCTACGTGTTTCCTACCTAACGCCTAACCTACTCGGACACAGTTTGAGATGTGAAATATGGTCAAAACATCAAAACTTAAGCCGTGCGTCTACGGAGCGACGTAAACCGATATATTCGATGTACATCGATGTAATCGCATATAATTCGCTTGTAATACGCGCATCTCCCATATATATATTTAACGGGGCGTGTGAAAAGCGTTTTCCGTTAATAATTATTAAATCATAGGGAAAAATTAAATTATACACGTATATACACGCGTACAATCGGTCGGTCGCCGGCGTAATTTCTAAACGTGATTGCGAGGCGAACGAACCGATTTCGGGGGAATAGCCCATATAAACGGCTTTAAAAAGACGTCGACTACACGATTCGGGCACAAACGTCGTGCGAATAGACGAAACGGCGGGGGAAAAGGGAAAAATCGGCAAAAAAGTCCGGTCGGAAGTGTATTTTTCTATCGACATTGCGACCGCTTTGGACGGCGCACGAATATAAACCGCACACGGGCGGCTTCGAATTAAGTATAAAAAAGGACCAAAATTGTCGAAATCGTGTAAAAACAGCTAATTTTCTGAAAATTTCAAAAATCGGCGAAATGATAGGAAAAGAGGTGATAACGAAAAACGTTTTAAAACCGACCGCCGCCGCTGCGAAGGTACGCGATTGGTCGCGCTATAAGGAATCGACGGAACACGGCCAGCGGGCTGGGGAAACGGAGCGGTGCTTCATTTTTTCTCCACGGTTTCACTATAGCCTGCGTTTTCCGTTCCACGGGTTGCTTGTAGACAGCCTGCTGATTTCCTTGTCATTTTATATATTAGGACTAGCTCTAAGTATAACTCGGGGCCCGTTGGACTCGATGAGAGTGGATACCGATTTTGGAGACTATGATGTTGGAATTATAAAATTCGCAAAGGTTGTAAGACGAAAGTTTAGGATTTGTGATAAGGAGTAGTGATATGGATTGAAGATAAGGCTTGGCGCTTTGGCGGGAATGTTTAAAAGTTTGAGTGTCTAGCAATCCGTCACGAACATTGTAAGTAGATACGATCTCCAGGATCTCCATACGTTTCTCAGCTGCTTTTGGTTGTTGAAATCGTCAAAAAGTGTAGAGTCGATATGTGTATTTGATTGTCTAGCTATCAGTCATCAAATCACATAAGTAAGCAATATAAGAAGCGTATATTATCAGGTATGTACTCCACCTGCGGTGGATTGCGGACCCCGTTAGTTACGTAGATTAGTGAATAATCAAAAATATGGATTGGAGATAAGGCTTGGCGCTTTGGTGGGAATGTTTAAAAGTTTGAGCGTCTAGTAATCCGTCACGAACATTGTAAGTAGATACGATCTCCAGGATCTCTATACGTTTGTCAGCTGCTTTTGGTTGTTGAAATCGTTAAAAAGTGTAGAGCCGATATGTGTATTTGATTGTCTAGCTATCAGTCATAAAATCACATCAGTAAGCAATATGAGAAGCGCATATTATCAGGTATGCACTCCACCTTCGGTGGATTGCGGACCCCGTTAGTTGCGCAGATAAGTGAATAATCAAAAATATAGATTCTAGTTGGCCCATGGACTCGCTCAATTTGGGGTTACCGATTTTGGAATAAGAGTCGTTTAAATTATAAAAGTAGCGACAGTCGTAAGATGAAAGTTTAGGATTTGTGATAAGAATTAGTGATATGGATTGGAGATAAGGCTTGGCGCATTGGCGGGAATGTTTAAAAGTTTGAGTGTCTAGCTATCAGTCATCAACGGTGTAACTACGCATAATATATAATAATATAATAATACTGTACAAAAATATGAAATAATATTATGTATAATTATTTATTATTAATTTATTATAAATTATTTATTTAAAATATACTTTTTTAAATTACGTATAGATAATTATATATATATAAATATTATCAGCGTATAATATAATATATATAACTATTAACCTGCAATTAGGTATAGATAGCTGGTAGGTATATATATAGTTAAACTGCATTATATAATAATTGTATACTTATATAATATATATATATATATATATATATTAATAATAAGTGTTTTCGTAGCTCAGTATAATAAAATATTATATTAATATATAATATAATAGAGTATAGATATAATTATAATATATATTATATTTAATTTATGTACGGGGAGCTGTAATGCAAATCGAGGTTATCTCCCCGATCCTCGATAATACAAAAAAAAAATAGAGATGCGATATTTATTGTCTCAATATTTTTACTTGGTGTTACATAAAATATTTTCTTGTACTTTAAATAAACATATTGTCAGAATATCTATCAGAACATATGTTATCAACAACTATAGATATTCATTGTCTCAATATTTTTACTTGGTGTTGCATAAAATATTTTCTTGTACTTTAAATAAACATATTGTCAGAATATCTATCAGAACATATGTTATCAATAACTATAGATATTCATTGTCTCAATATTTTTACTTGGTGTTGCTTAAAATATTTTGTTTTCCATTAAATAAACATATCGTCAAAATATCAACGGGAACATATTTTCTCAATAACTTTGGATATACATTGTCTCAATATTTTCACTTGATGTTGCTTAAAATATTTTCTGTCCCATTAAATATATATATTGTTACAATATGTTTTAAAAATTAATTTTTAAATATAAATTTATTCATAATATAAACATATTGTCAAAATGTTTTGGACCAAAATATTTCGAAGAACATAAAGAAAACATATGTCTGCAATATAAATATTTTCCAATTGCTATCTGGGTATGTTATATGATCAAATCTGTATACTTAAACTATTATTTTTTAACTTAGAGTCTGATGATGATGACTGTAGTGATGAGAACATCAAAGGTGGCAAAAAAGGTACAATAAGGACATTACTAAATGGATGGTCACCATCTCCAAAAAAAGTGAAATGTATGTTACAGTAAAACTATCTAATAACAGTTAATATTATGTTTATAATTACTATTTACTTATATTATTGGTTTATTTATATTTAATTTATGAAGTGCTGAAAAGTCTACAAGCTAATAGTACTCTTAAAAAATCTGCAGATGGTCATTATGCTTCAAAGTCATCAATTGTGAAAAAATTATCTTTTAGTGATACATCTTTTCATGATACCTCCAAGAACAAACATATGGGTAAATATTTTAAAATAAAACTGATATATAATTTATTAATATGAGTGGTTTAAGTATGACGGGCAGGCAAATCAAATATTGTTTCATTTATTGGTAATATATTATATATTGTAAGTGTTTTTTTTTTTTTTTTAAATTAAGTGGCTGTGGCTATTCTATAATATTTCTTGTGTAAGAATTCTAGCATGGAGGTATAGCAAAAATATCTCATTTTATATATTTATTTTTGATATAGTTGATCAGACAAATCTTGAACCTGCAGATTATCTTGATAAAAACTCAAATAATAAAGTTATTGAAACTACCAGTAATGAGATAAAATCAACTGATCTTGAAATTGGTAATTATATATTTCATGCAATTTTATTTTAACTATATATATAAACAATCAAAAAAGTTAATATTTGTAATATGATAATAGGTAATGGAAGCTCAGAAGTTATGCCGAGACACCTAGCAGAAACACCCCAATATGCAATAAATCAATTACAATCAACCAGAACCCCAGAAATTTGTAATTCTGTATCAGTTTCAAAGGGTTAGTGTAATAAATAAAATAATATCAATTGTAAAACATCCATTTCATTATTACTTAACCCATAGTAATAAATAATATAGTTAACCATTTATTCTAGTTAATGCATATTGTGTCAAGTACTTATAAGATATTATATAGTTATATTGAAATGAAACCTTCATATAACTATAGTTGTATTTCTTACAATCGCCAAAGTTCTTTACTTGATTTTAATTAATATTATCGTGTACGATTAAAGTTATGGTAATCTTATATATTTTATGCAATATGTTAATTACTATAATTATTAAATGAATTAATATTTATGAGATACTATAACAAATTTAATTATACATATAACCTGCTATATAATATATACATGCCTACAACATTCTAGTATTTTTCAGTATTAATTAATTTTTTATCACTAATAATAAATATATTTGTATTTGCAATATGATACCTAACAGTTTAAAAATATGTAAATCGATAATATTTTATTTTATTTTGTTCAGGAACTACAGAATTTGAAAAAGAAGTTCTTCATAGGCTATCATTTTTAAAATTTGAATTAAAGCGAGCAGTAAATAATCAAAGAGATATGGCCCAAAGACTGGAGATAATAGAAAGTAGACTTGAAAATATTCCATCATATGACAACTCCAATTTTAACAACAATGACTCGTCTTTAATTGATAAAGATTTCAATATACCACTTGACAATTTAATTGATCTTGAAATCTTTGAAGAAAAAATTTCTGGCAGTAAAGAATTCCGTACTCAGTTGGTAAGAAATCATATAATATAGCTGCTAGGTATCTGGTATTATGAAAATGTTTCTATTATTTGTATGTGTACTAACTTTTTAGGTAAATGAACTTTCATACATCGGCGGTAAACATGTCAAAGCAATGGTCAAACGGGTGATGGGAAAATTGTTCAAAGATGAACTATTAAAAGATTTCTCATACACCGGGAAAAAAGGCAAAAAAAAATTTTGCAGCCTGGGTTGTACTTCTGTGATTTTTGGTAAGATATCATTTTTACTATTATATATATATACCTATATATAGTAATATATTAATATTATTATAATCAGAAATAATGAAATGATTATTCAATTAACACTTGATAAAATATTCTTCTTATTTATATAATAATATACATAATATATATATATCATCATTATATATTATATATACACATTATACATTAATATTGTATTATCTTCTATACCTTTTTAAATAATGCTTAACTTTTATGGCTGTAATGTCTTACCTACTTAATACTAATTTTGCAGCATTATAGGGCTAAAATACACAAACATCCTAAATATTTTTGCTACCCATAATTATTTATTGTAAATATTTTTTAGATGCTGTCAAGAAGCAAAATAAATTTAAAAATTCATCTCAAAATGAAATGGAGGATATCATCAAATATGTACTTGCTCAAGCCCCATTTAATTTAAAACGAATTTCTGATAAGAATTTCTCTGCTTGAATTGCTTTTTTTAATATTTTAATTTTTTTGTTTTGATAATGTATAATATAATACAATTCTCACTAAATAAATTTTTCTTGCTTTGATTAAATTTCAAAATATTTTGTTTTATATAATTTAAATTCATATGACATAATATTTACTTTTTTTTTTTACCTATTCATATATAATTATGTACTAATATATATAATAGTAATACAGTAATACTTATAGATATATACAAATATTTTTATGAAAATAAATAGTTTCACACATCTAAAACATTATGTGTTTGCCTTCATTTTATTTTACCTAGTATTTTGCCTATTATTATATTATTATATTTGATCATAATATGTATAGTATAATATATATAAAATATATGATATCAATCATATTCATAGTTAAAATTTTATATTTTAATAATAAGAAAAGTATATTATAATATACTATAATCTAAAATTATATATTATAATCTATCCCAGCTTCAAGAAATTTATTTTATTATTTTAATTCATTTATTTTAATATAGTTAATGTTGATTATAAATAAACCTTTTTTAATTGTATAATTTTTTATTTTTAATGAACATTAGTCGATAATAACAATTAAATATTTATTTAGAAATATTGATCGCAAAACTCCAAATGGTTCAAACGTAGTTTATTAAATATTGATAAAATATTTAAAAATTTTAAATCAATAAAAATTAAATATTTATTATTCATCAAGATTTTTTATCAAATATTTATTGTACACAAAATAAATATTTGTATGTTGTGTGGGTAGTATATTGTTTCAAAGGCAGATAAAAAAGTTAAAAATCCATAGTCACAATTTTATTTAAAAGCATTAAAAGTTCAAATATTTACAAAATACGTAAAAATGACGAATATTTGCAAATTATTTCTTGTTAAAAAATCATAAAAAATTTTCTTTTTAAATCTAAGATTTAAAAATGTAATACAAGATTCCATTTTTGTCTACCTTTATCAAAAAAAAAAAATGTCAAACAAGAAATTCAAATTAAATTTTTATTATCTTTTGAAATTCATATTTTTACAACATTTGATATTCATTCGATTTCAAGTGTAACGATTTTCTTATTTTGTTTTAATTAAAAAACGAACGACTATAGATACTTGAAAATTTCACTGGATGTTTATATTAGCATTTCCTGTACACCATACAATTTTGAAAATATTTTGACTCTTTTTGAGCTGTTAACGGACATTTTCGGTTTTAAATTTTTTTAGTTTTTTTTTTTTCTATAAACACTAAAGTTTTATCTGTTATGCCAAAAAGTGTAAAAGTTTAATACATGGTTATGATATATTGTTACAATAGCAGTTGAAAAATATTAAAAATACATAGGTAGGCACAATTTTTTTTTATCAGCATTTAAACATCGAATTTTGACAAAATTTATCAAAATTAAAATTGAATAATTATTTTGTAGTTAAAAATATATAAAATGTTCAACTTTTATATCTAAGAACTGAAAATTTAAAAAAAAAGATTCCACGTAAGTAATTAATTCTGTTACCAAAAAATCTAAAAAAATACTTAAGGACAGTTTGTTTGTTTATTCATTTTAAGTTCAAATTTGGACGACATTACATAATAAAAAACTAGAATAACTATTTTAGTTATTTTGTTGTGATTATATAATATTATTCGTGGGTAATTGAAACTTCTAAAGTATACTATTATATACCTATGATAATATCACGGTTTGTTGTTGATATATAACGCGTTATAAGTACTTAAAGGATATTGTGTTATGATTAATTTGGAATTTATTATAGAGTACCTATTATACGTCAATTTTTTTTTAATACCATAGATAAGTATTCAATATGTCTTATTTTATTTTTATTTTTTAAATTTAAATCTATGAGATTACTGGGCCTCACTGAGACATACTCGTGTGGAGGCCAAAGAAACTATACCTAGACTGACATACCGTCTCCGCTCAGAATCGTTTTTTTATACAATGATATTATATAATTGAATTCAAATTTAATACCATCCATTATACAGTGACCCACTTGTAACTTACTGTACAGCAGAGCGACTCTTTTTTATTTGGTTTTTTAGATTTTTTTGAATAGGTATTTATTATTTAATGAAGAATCAAAGTGCTTACTTGAAAATTTTCTACCAGAAACAAAACTCAAAGTTGAAGGGTTTTAACACAAACATTTTTATTGCTCCTATACGCACACAAAACACACTAGATACCTATTATAAAACCAATGCATTCTCTCCAGTCTCCGTTCAAAATCCATAGACTTAAATACGACGGTCCTTGAGAGAGACTGTTTTGTAGTAATATACAATTACCTAATGTAATAGCCCAATTATATTTGAACTACCTATTCAATAGTATTATAAATTATAATAGTATTAAATAATTTAAATATTAATTATATGAAAAATGGTTATTTTTATGTTCTCTTAGAAATGTTAATGGTACGTAATAGGTACCTGGTAAACTTTTAAATTGTATAAAATGACATTTTTTAATGATTAGTTGTTTTATCAATTCATTATTTTTAGCTGTTTGAATAATTAGACATCGATTTTCACGTGTATTAAGTATAACGTTTACTAATGAAATATTGGGTATTTATTGTAATATATTATTCTAAATAATTTAATTTTTTTATTATGTGGATTCAACAAGTATAAGCAATGAATATAATGATGATAACAAATAATGTAAAAGTAATTTGACTTTTAAATAATATACTTATAATAGGCTTGAGAAAATATTTTATAAAATCAAATTTAGATGTAAAGGTTACGTTACAATATAATATAGATACAATAATATGTAATAATAACAATAATAAATGATAATATTATACTAAACTGATTCTGAAGTAAGTAAATAAAAAAAAAACCGATGCCAAATCTACTTAACCAAGCTAAAATAGTCTTGACGACTTCTCTACTCTGTGACCATGTGTTTGTAGAAAATATAATATGATTTTCATTTATCATAAAAGTTGTTTTGAATATAGCTAAAGATAAAAATAAAAATTGTAATGCAGTAGGTAAGTGCTTATCATAATAATATTATATTTAAGTATTTTTGTAATTACCTATACCTACTAGGTATGTATTTTTTTTTATTCAAAAAGCATTGTTTATAATGTTTGTTCATTAGCAATTACAATAATTTGCACTTATTTTTATTGTTGTTTTTTTTTAGTTTTCTAAAATATTAAAACTTAAGATATTCTTTTTCTTATTCGAGTATTAGCTGTGTACGGTTTCGTATCGGCAAAGTGTATCACGAAGATTTCATGAAGTATTCGAATAAAAATTTAATTTAAAATTAGTAATAATCCAATCTTCCTGATGCCTTATAGGCACTATTTACCTATAGTTTACATATACTTGGGTATGTAAATTAGAATGTGAATGTAGGTACCTATAAAAATTAGAGTGTTCCAGAATATCGTAAATCCAAAGGCGAGGTTAACCATGGTGGTATCTATGACTTTCACCAACAGCGGCCGCTCGGCGGGGTACGACGGCGTCAGGCCAAGGCTTTTCCGCTCGCCCGTTGTTGGTAATTATTATATCATCAGTGACTTACAATGACAACTCGCCGGCGCCGAGGACGACGACTATTAAAAAGAAACAATACAAATATCGTTGCCGTTGTCTCATTATATCAGTCGTAACTCATATAATAGAATAATATTGTAATAACTCATACCTAAGTAATATAGGCAATAGTACCTAGATACCTAAATAGTCTCAGAATGTGAAACGAATTATTTTGATTTATGATCAACGATCACGTTCTCGTTGTCAACCAATATTATAAAATAATATTATTTAAAATTTAAATATACAAAGTTATAGGCAAGTATAGGATATACCTAATTAGTCACAATGACGTGTTATTACTGTCGAGTGTAATATAGTGACTATTTCTAATTGACTAATTTCTAAGTGACCATTTTTACTGACTGTTTTTATTAGCATTTTCTATTTACCATGTCTTCTTTAAAATATTTTCACTTATTTTGAGTTGTTTAGGGACATTTTCATTACCAATTTTTTTAGTTTTTTATTTTATAAAAATCAATAAAATTGTATTGGTTGGTTAAAAAAGCTTGACAATTTAATAGAGGGCTTCTAGTATATTGTTACAAAGGCAGATGAAAAATATTAAAAATCCTTTGTCACAATTTTTTTTATAAGCATTTAAAGTCCAAAAATTGGCAAAATATGGAAAAATCACGAAAATTAGAAAACTATTTTGAGTTAAGAATTCATAAAAATTTTTCTATTTAAATCTAAGATTTGAAAATTTAATACAATATTATTCATAAATTTGTCTACCTTTATCAATAAAAAAATCTCTACCGGAAAGTCAAATTAAATTTTTATAAGCGTTTGAAATTCAAATTTTTACAACATTGGATATTCCCTCGATTTCTCATGTAACGATTTCCTTATTTTGTTGTAATTCAAAAACGAATAACTATAGATACATGAAAATTTTACTGAATGTTCGTATTAGAATTTCCTATACACTGTACAATTTTGAAAATATTTTGACTCTTTGAGCTGTTTACGGACATTTTCAGTTTTCAATTTTTTTAGTTTTTTTTTTCAATAAATATCAATAAAGTTTTATCTGTTGGGCCAAAAATTGTAAAAAATCAATACAAGGCTCCTGATGTATTGTTACAATAGCAATTGAAAAATATTAAAAATACATAGGCACAATTTTTTTTTTTATAAGCATTTAAAGTTAGAATTTTGACAAAATTTGTCGAAATCTCGAAAATTATCAATCATTGTAATTAATAAATTATAAAATGTTCAGTTTTTATAGCTAAGGATTGAAAATTTAAAACGAAGGTTCTCATAAATAGTTCATACTGTAAGTTGTAACCAAAAAATCCAAAAAATATATTAACACAGTTATTTTTTACAGACATTTTAAATTCAAATTTGGACGAAATTACATAATAAAAAACCTAAAATAACTATTTTAGTTTTTTTGTTGTGATTGAATAATATTATTCGTGGGTACTTGAAACTTCTAAAGTATATTATTATATATCTATGATAGTATCACGGTTTTGTTGATGTATAACGCGTTATAAGTACCTAATGGATATTGTGATATAATTAATTTGGAATTTATTATAGGTACCTATTATAGGTCAATTTTTTGTTTAATACCATAGATAATACCATATCATAATATGTCTTATACCTAGACTGATATACCGTCTCCGCTCAGAATCGCTTTTCTTATACAATGATAATATATCGTTGAATTCAAATTTAATATCATCCATTATACAGTTACCCACTTGTAACCTACTGTACAGCAGAGCGACACCCACTTGCCCACATTTTTTTTAATATTAAGGATAAAAATATATCGTCAAAAGGTATAATGATTTGACTGTTGAATGATAACATACTAAATTTGAAATACATTTTTTTAATTTTTTAATATAAGTTAAAGCTTATTAAATATTATTTTCTTTAAGAAGATGATATATTTATAAACAAAATAATCATTGTATAGTGTTGAGGGAGCCTAGACTTCAAAAAAAGTTTGTTACATAACGTTTTCTTGATTTTGGGATCTAATTAAACGAGTACAAGAAATTTAATTTACTTGGATGGCAATATTGTTTAGTCTTCGTTTGTGGCTCCATACATAGTTAGAACAACAGTAGCAAGTGCCACTAAACATATAATAGAAACCAAGATATAGTGTGTATATTATATACATAAGCTCAGGGCCGTAGCTAGGCACTGACAAGAGGGCATTTGCCAGAGGCGCAATTATACGAAAGGCGCAATTTCATCGAGTGGGGCAGTCTCAACTGAAATATGATAATTTACAAAAAAAAAAAAATTTAAATCTACCTTTTATTTTTAACCTTATCGCAATACGTTTTTCTTCGCGTAATCTCATAATAATGAAAACTACGCTAGGGTATTTATTTATATCACTGCCCCTCCGACCGTACCTTGACATGCAATATGTAACATGTCCTGAATTATTTTTAGAAATTTAAAAAATTAAATTTCAAGCATCTAAAATAATGTGTTCATTTCAGTCTGCAACTCAGCTAGATTTACTAAAATGTATACATCACTATACACTCCAAGAATTCTATAATAATCTTGAAGTGGCGTTTTTTTTTATTTTTAATTGTTCCAGTCACCACAGCCACTTGTGAAAGAAGCTTCAGTAAACTGAAGATCATAAAAAACTATTTAAGATTTATGATGAACCAAAATTGTCTAACAAGTATGGCAATTTTGTCTATTGAAAAAAGTTTGGTTGACCAATTATCATTTGATTATGTTATAGATGACTTTGCAGCAATAAAGGCAGGAAAAGTTTAATTTAAAAAAGTTATTGTTAAATCAATATGATAATCAATATTTAATAAGGTAAACATTTTTATATTTGATAAAATAATAGAATTTTTGTTTTAGTCTGTTATTAAATAAATATAATGTACTTGTGCTACAATCAACAGAGAGTTTTTTTTTTTTATAATGAGCATGGTAGTTGAAAAAAAATTGTATGTTGGGGGGGGCCCAAATTTGGTTTTCTGCCAGGGGCGCAACTGGTTCTTTCTTCGGCCCTGCATGAGCTATAAGATAAAAAAATATAATAATTGTTAAATTGTTTGCATTAATGATATATGTGACGTGTATTATTTACCTGTCGTCTTTATTCAAGTTGTCGGGATAGGATCTCATGAAATTTCATAATTAAAAAATTCCCTTCACAACTACAAAACATCGGTTCAATTTTAATCTATTTTGTTTATGCATTGACTACTGCATAGCGTGTGAACAATAGCTCTATAAATCATGGCTTAAATCCAAAATAATAATACCGTTTACCGTTATATGGATATTGAACGTTATGATCGAATGACTGTTTAACGTTATAAAGAATTTAAACGTTATTCAAATTAAGCGTTTAAACTTTTTATAATTTTAAACGTTATGAAGCGTTACCTGATAGATATGGCTTGCTTCCTACACAGAATGATTGAAAAATATAATATTATAAAAATAACCATAATATATATTTTACTGATAGTTATATAATTTTATAAATATTTTTTTTTCAGGCAAGTTCACAGTACGCAATCCTCACATTTTTTATTAAAATATTGTTTGGCTTACATTACGCAAACATTACGTTTTGCCGCATAATTTAACTAATATGTACAATATGTTCTGTTTCAATGGCGTCATTTTAAATCACCTTAACAACTAAAATTCTCTATTTCGCTTGGGTAGGTTAGATGCGTTTACTGATTGTGTTATATGATAAGTTATCAAGCGCAACACTTATTGTTTATATAGTGTATACCATTGATATTTGTAGTAGCCACATAGTCCCATACATTTGAGCTGCAAGAACATGTGCACTCGTACACTAACCTATATGAACGCGATTTTCGTTATCTTATAAGTTTGATTACGATTATCTGTATAGTAGTTGAGTTGTTGAAAATCCATTTCCACTTTTCTTTACTGACATTATCCCTTGTTATGTGAGTAGTATGAAAAAGAGAGTTCAGAAGGCCTATCCGCACATCCTTGCACATCCCACATCCGCACATCCGCACATCCGCACATCCTTGCTCGTCCTTGCACATCCGCACATCCGCACATCCGCACATCCGCTCATCCTTGCTGGCCCGCCGCCCGACTCGTCACGTGTGTGACGTATATTTTACCCCACCCCGTCCTTGCTCGTCATCGCCACCGCCTGATCCGTCGGACGTAATGTACAGCGCATGCGTACAACACATAGTCTCTTATCCAACAGTCGTATGAATTATTGTGTATATTATCGTGCATATTATTGTAAACTTTCTTTCATTAAATAAATATTGAAAAAAAGATTGGCGAGATTCGAACCCTCGACCCCCGAGCTATAGCACTGACACTTTAACCCACTAGGCCACACACCGGATATACTAATCCTTTGATTCTTAACGTATATAGCTGTATGAATATTATTATTATTATCCCCGTCACATATTTCCGCGCATGCGCACTTATTATCTAAATTATTCGAAAAAATAAATATTGAAAAAAGGCCCTGGAGAGATTCGAACTCTCGATCTCCGTAATTAACGGAATTACGGTATATCTTCCAAACTGAATTATACCTTCAACACCCCACCCTGATAAATTGGATCATTCCCACTTATATGAGATCATTATACCACCTTAGACCCCAAAATAATTTTATTCATACCACTAAAATCATTATTAATTTAAATCACATCGTATTCAGCTGTCATGACATCAGCATCTATATTTTAATTAATATTATCTCTGTTTTAATACTTCGCTTAATACTACTACTACTTAATAAGTACAAACAGTTCTATTCTTCGTTTTTAATTAATTCAAAGAGTCTTTAACTACATAATGGATTCCCAATCATGTAAGAATATTTTATAATATATTATATTATATTATATTATGGTATGATACATTTTTTTTTTTATTCAGTCAATGAAATATTACATATCGTTTTAAAAAAATCGTTGGGAGAGAAATTAGAAGCAACATGTGGAGTAAATTGCACTATATCGGACATGTGCAAGCAATGCAGGATAAAAAAGGGTAACTTCTGTAAAAATTATCACTTAGTTAATAGTTCAAAGTGGTTTGAAATTATAAGTCGTAAATTTGGTAAATGTGAAATAGTGTGGTTAGTAGATGATATTGCAACATATTCAGGGTTTGATTTTGAAGTGTTATTACGTGAGTTGTATGAGAAAGTGTATACGATTATTTGCGATAGTGGACATGATTTCTGGAAGAAGAAAATTACTAGAAAAAGCATAACACATAACAAGCCGACTGTAAGTGAGAATTATTGGAATAATTTAATTTATATGATATTAAAATTAAAATGTGAAGAAAATAATATTACAATAAAAGCAAATAAAATTGCCCACAAAAATGTATTTTTAGATTCCTTAGGTATACAGTACGATTATAACAAATTAGCTACTCTGGAAAATCATCGACATATCAATTTCGGGTCAAGTACAGCTGAAATTTGGTAGAATCTACTTTCTGGAGAGCAGCCTTCGGAAATGGAGAAGAGTTGAACCGTCATATGGATACATATGAAGATGATGAAGAGCTTAATCGTTATATGGATACGTATGAATTTTGTACCCATGTGATATGTTAAAAAAAAGTTTTTTGTAATATTGTTTAAAATATAATCTTTTACAATTTATACACATACTCTTATTATTATTAATATTATTATTTTAGTTCCAAAATAATATTTATCGACATATGGTCACATTTCCTAGTATGTTAGTAGCTATAAGGTTTCTTCAAGCGCTGGATTTAAATCTATTGTAATCGTAAATGGTATACATCTCCTATTGTCAGTGGAACGACCTGTTTCGTCCGGTCTGTTGTCAACACGCACAGGCGAATTCCTGGAAATTGTACTGATGGTTTCTAAAATAATTGGTAATAACTAGTGATGTACACATTTATCATAGTAAATACCCGATTAATATTTTGGTAACCCGCGGCTTGAAATGCTACCCTCACCAAAAATGTCGAGATTTCTGGACACTCGCTCCGTTGTCCGCCAAGACATAGTCAGTCTGTTCCAGACACCCATACCTTTACACGCACTTTGCCTTTACTCTCTCCGTGTTTTCACAGTCCTTACTCAACAGTTTTTACAATTTTTTAAAGTGTTTAATTTTTGCAAGTGTTTTAAACACTATATTATTTTTCATCTCGTTTTTATTTCAAACATTTTAATCATGTTTAAATGCGAACAGTGTCCGTCGGTTTTCACCGCAAAACGTAGTTTGATTAGACATGAAAAAACTCATGCGGGCATACGTTTCCCGTGCACTGCTTGCCCATCGGCATTCTCATACAAAAACAACCTCAGCAAACATCTAAAGAACATTCATGGTATGTATAGAAATTGTATACGTTTTATGTAATCTTATACAATATTAATTTATATTATTTTTCCTAAGGTATCGTAAACGTTCCGCCTCACTTGAGGCCTATACCTGCTGCCCCAATCACCACTCAACCAGCTCCAGCTCAACAGGTCCAGATTGCTCCGCAAATATTTGTACCTGATGCCCCGGCCGGTGGCTCTAACATGTTAACCGAAGACGAAATATGTATGAATGCAATGGATGAATTTGAGGATACAGGTTAGTTTTATTTATAAGAATTAGATTTTTAAAAGACCCGCTGATTTTATCGGATCATTTTTAAAAAGATATACCGACAAGTATTATTGCTCGACCAATTAGATTTTTAAAAATAATTGTCGTTAAATAGATTTTTAAAATTCAACAAATTATCGTACAACACATTTTAAATATAAATTATATATTTTTTATTTTAAACTTATCAAGTGGTCTGTGAAGCGATCAATGGTATAATAGTTGGAGTATTCCGGCATTATATCGATCAATTCACACGTCGCATCCTATGGAGTAATAGTTGGAGTATTCCGGCATTGCACCGGTTGTCAGATCGTTTGGTAGATTTAATTTTTTCAACACGATTTTTATTATATGTCAACATTTGTTATATCAGTAGATTTTTTAAGATTCGTGAGGATAATTAGATTTCTAATAGATTAGTCAATTTATTATTTTCATTAGATATTAATATTAGATTTTTTAAAAGATTCTTACACCGTTACCGTCAACGGGAAACGTGTTTCGACTGCCAACACCACCTCAGCTGCTAGGGCAAAAAAGACGCGTATGGATATGGTGAAGGTCCCCGGGTTCGTAGAAATTTTGTCGTCTGCGAGCCGTAAAATCGTATGGTACTATGTAAAAAATATAGGAAATACAACGATTTATTCCGACTTTCTTCGACCCCTCATGCCCGAGATTGAAAATTTATTAAATACCAGAGTTCAGCAAGGGCCAATAAAATTTAATTTGAAACTCGAGGCTACGTACAACCGGCCCAACGTCCCCAATTCGTCGGAGAACCGGGCATTTAAGACAGTGGCAGTAGAAATTTTCTCAGATAGTGACATTAGTACGATCATTGAGAGGGCGTATATAAAGTTGTTGAAGGAGGAGGAGGAGTATAAGTCGCGCGGTAGTGGATTTACTCTGGAGACAATAGACGGCTTATTATTAGGAATATACAATTACACACCATTGACTGGGTCGTCATATATTGAATTACCGGCGTATATCGATAGGAAGCGGGCTACGATAAACCCACAAAATACGGACCAGCAGTGCTTTAAGTGGGCAATATTGGCGAGACATGTGACTGGGCCGTCGGCATTTCGTATCGGAGAAAATTATAAAAAACACGAGGGGAAATATAATTTTGACGGTATTTCGTTCCCTACACCTTTATCGGATATCTCCAAATTCGAAAAAAATAATATCAACGTGTCCATTAACGTCTATGGAGTAGAGAAAAAGTTCCAGCCACCGCGTAAATATCCGACGTACGAGGTGTATCCGTTACGTGTGATCGACGAGGAGAAATCAGACCATTTTGACTTGTTGTTGGTGACGGACGGAGACACATCGCATTATATATATATCTCAAATTTTTCGCGGCTCGTACGTGCGCAGAAAACGAGACACAATGGGGGTGTCATTTTTTGTAAAAGGTGCTTCACGTCATTCGACAGTCAAAATTGTAAATACAAGCTGAGCGGACAGGAGGCCCTGGACCAACACAAATTGATTTGCGAGGCGCACAAACCAATTTTACCCGAGATGCCGAAGGAGGGTGATTGTGTTGAGTTCAGGGCTTGGAAAAAAACGGTTAGGCATCCGTTTGTAATATACGCAGATTTTGAGTCATTGTTGGTGAAGACGGAGGAAAAGAGGGGTGATAGTACCACAGTTACGCAGAAACACGAAGCTATGAGCTACGGGTTTTTGGTGAAGGCGAGCGATGACGTACCGGTGGAATTATTGGCGGAGTACGAGATACCGGCGGGGCCGGTAATCTATAGAGGCAGCGAAGACAGGACGGATGTGGCGAAACATTTTGTGGAGTCGATTGTTGATGTGTCCCTGAAAATCGAAAATCTGATGAAGACGAATACCCCCATAATCATAAGCGAGGACGAAGAAAAAACACATCAAGAGTGTATAGAGTGTAACTTATGCAAATGCATATTAGTCGGGGGCGATAAGGTTAGGGATCATGATCATTTAACGGGCGAATTTAGGCAGACCTTGTGCTCTAGATGTAACTTAGAGTTACAACAACCTAAATTTGTCCCTGTCTTTTTTCATAATCTCACAAACTACGACTCGCACTTCATAATCACTGAACTTGGTTATGATACTCAGACTATCAACGTTATTCCGAACAGTGAGGAGAAATTTATATCTTTTACGAAACATATAAGTAGTACCTTCACTGTTCGGTTTATCGACACGTTCAGGTTTATGGCGTCGAGTTTATCGTCCCTGGCCGAAAATTTAATTACACCTGAACATGACAACTTCCGTGAGACAGCCAAACATTTTGTCGCCGGAGATATGCCGCTCGTGACTCGTAAGGGGGTGTACCCGTACGAGTACACGGATAGTTGGGAGCGGTTGGAGGAGACGAGATTACCGAGTAAGCGAGATTTTTATAGTACATTGACAGAGACCGGGATTAAGGAGAAGGAGTTTGAGCACGCGAAGGAGGTCTGGGACCACTTTGATTGTGAGACGCTCGGGGATTATAGTGATCTTTACTTGAAAATTGACGTGTTACTGCTGGCGGACGTTTTTGAGAACTTTCGTGATGTATGCATGAGGACGTACAACTTGGACGCCGCACATTATTTTACAGCCCCCGGCTTAAGTTTTGATGCAATGCTTAAGTTCACGGGGCAAAAGTTACAGTTATTACACGATTACGACATGTTGCTGATGTTCGAGAATGGTTAGTATATATATATATATATATATATATTATTTTTAAAAATGTACATATAATAATCTTATATATTTTTATAGGTATACGCGGTGGATTGGTGCAGGCGAGCAAACGGTACGCAAAGGCGAATAATAACAAGACCCCGGGCTACGATGACACTAAGGAGAAATCGTGGATTATTTATCAGGACTGTAAGTATATTTTTTCAAAACGTATTATTATATATCATACTTATTATTTTTTATAGGTAACAACTTGTACGGATGGGCTATGTCGCAGTACATGCCGTACGGTGGGTTCAACTGGGTTGAACCTACGTTAAACGGATTGGATGATTTGGACGATACCTCCCCCATAGGGCGAGTGTATGAGGTGGATGTATCATACCCACAAAATTTACACGACAGGCATAATGACCTCCCCTTCCTGCCACAAAATAGTGTGCCACGTGGATCGAAGGTCAGAAAGTTGATGGGAACGTTCGAGGAGAAAAAAAATTATATTGTTCACTACCGTAATCTACAGCAAGCGATTAAAAATGGATTAATAGTTGAAAAAGTAAATATTTATATTTTATAAGATTTTAAAACAGATTTTTTAACATTTTTTCTTACAGGTACATAGAGTGATACAATTTAACCAGTCGGATTGGCTGGCTAAATATATTAAATTGAACACCGAGATGAGGAAGAAGGCGAGGAATGATTTTGAAAAGGACTTTTTTAAGCTGATGAACAACGCTGTATTTGGTATGTCACTTTATTTATACTAATTAAAAATGTTTACTAACATTTTTTTTATTTTTACAGGTAAAACAATGCAATCGAAGAGGAAGGAGATGAAGATGGAGTTAGTGTCATGCGAAAGAAGGTTACAGAAACTAATAAATAAGAGCACATTCAAACACTGTACAAATTATAATGAGGACCTTAACGCTGTAGCATTGGAAAATAAAATTATTAAATTTGACAAACCTATATATATTGGTAAATATATTTTTAAATTTTTATCATACATTTATTAACACATTTTATTATTTACAGGATTCGCTGTACTGGATGTATCAAAAACGCTAATGTACGATTACCACTACAATGTGATGCAGACACATTATGGTGATAATATTAAACTTATGTACACTGATACAGGTAAATATATTAAAACTATAATACTCATGTATATAATATATTAATATCATTATTTTTCCAGATTCACTAGTTTATCATATTCAGACGGATGATTTTTATGTAGACTTAGCGGCTAACAGTAGCTTGTTGGACCGGATGGACACCGCTAACTTACCCACTGACCATCCGTGTTATGTGGCAAGCAGAAAGAAGAACCCGGGGTTCTTCTCCGATGAGGTGGATGCTAATATTATAACAGAATTTTGTGCGCTGAGGGCAAAATCATATGCTTTCAACATATATGCTGGACCAGAAGACAGAGTAGGAGGAGGAGAGAAAATTAAAGCGAAGGGTATCAGGTCTCATGTGGTTAAAAACCACATGACATTGGAAGATCATAGGAAGTGTTTGTTTGGGGAAGAAGGAGTAGAGTTATACACAGATAATGTTTCAATTAGGTCGTTTAACCACCAACTTGTAACGCTAAAAACTAAGAAATTGACATACAACAGTTATGATGACAAGAGGGTGGTACTAGAAGATAAAGTCCACACACTAGCCCATGGTCATTATAGTATAGAGTAAGTTATTACAAAATATATATATTTAAATTATTTTACTAACATTTTCTCTTAATTTTACAGAGGAGATGATATATGGCCAGAACTTGAGGAAGATGGAGGGAACTGGAACGAGGAAGAGAAAGGACTAATGAGAGACCTTCTACATTACATAGCCTGATTTCATATATTGTATATTTTTTTTCTGTTAATTAGTCTTATTGTAAATATTATCATGTTATATAGTTTGTTATATATATATTGTAAATATTATCATGTTATATAATTATACTTGAGATAGATTAATGTATATACTTTTGTAAATGCAACACATTCAATTGAAATTATTGTAAATAATATGTATGTTTTATTAGTTTTAAGTTAGATTAGTATATTTCATGTATATATTTTTGTAAACGCATCACATAAAATTGAAATTATTGTAAATAATATGTATGTTTTATTAGTTTTAAGTTAGATTAGGGTATAAACTTATAGTTTTTCATGTTTATAATGTGCAATTGTTAGATATTTAAGTTTTTTCATGTATAATTGGTAGATATTTAAGTTTTTTTATGTTTATAATGTATAACTGGTAGATATTTAAGTTTTTTCATGTTTATAATCATGTTTTTCTGTTTCAGGTGGATGGAAGCCAATATTAGTATAATTAAAAAACCTTGTAAATGCTAACATAAATATGTTAACATATAAATAAAAAAAAAACAATGTTAAAATATAATTATGTTTATTAAATAAAATGTATACAATCATATTTTTAAGAATTATTTATAAACCATTTCCTTATAGCAAATACTTTATAGAATGTACATTGTTTTGGATTAAATTCCATATGAAAAATACAGCAAGGTAGAGTTTCATCATCACATATTTGGTCCAAACGTGGGCATCCAAGGTCTTCGATGTTGATTAGTGCGACTTGAGGTATAAATTCTGTAAGAAGTTGTTTTTTCTGCTCACCTTTGACGTAAATGCATGAGAACTTCAAAGAGTTCAATATTCTACTTAGTTCTTCATACTCAACATCACCATATTCTATAGCAAGTTTATGATAGTTATGTTCCAACCACTTATTAGTTTTTCGACTCTTGTTGTCCTGTTTAGATTTAGAATTTTTAAAAATCCAGTGTTGGTTGGCCCATGTTTCAGTGTCGACTATAGATAATTCTTTAATAAAATATTTATTGCCTGCTCCAAGAACGCACTGCATGTCTGCGATGGCCGACGACATAATTTCAGGTTTATATATCTGGCAAAAGACTACCAAACACGATGGTGTATACAGCTCGACTGAATTTATTTTTCAATACCGCATGACTAACCAACTATTTTATTTTGTGTAAAATCAAGTTTTCGTAATATTTTTGCCTTCCAGGATTATCAAACGTGAATTTAATTCTGAAATATATGTTCCGTGATTCGGCAATGAATTTTCATCAAATATTCCGGTTATACGATTTATTTCAGCTTTTAATTGGAGCACGTCAAGTCCATGGATAGCGATCGCTGTACTATTGTCAGCACAGTCATTAAATAGCTGCGACATACGATTTTCAAAATGTAATAAAGTCTTATTACTTGTTTGTACATTATTTTCAAGCAATTGTATCTTATCAAGTAGATTAACAATATTACTTTTCAGAGTATCAATTTCTTTTTGTTGAAGTTTCACATCATTTATAATTGTTTTGTTACTTGATTGAATATCTGTTATAATTCTTTTAGTTTCACTAGCCTGAGAACTACCGAACACGTTCATAGTTATAAAACGACTGACACTATTTTTTCACATCGCTTCTATTTATCCAACTATTATGCGTATTATCAAATCCCAACCACTTGACGTACATTTGATTCTGTTTTTTACGTATAATTTTTTCAATTAAATATTCGTTTGGGAAATTGGTCTTGTATATTTCTTCAGAGTAAAAACAACCAGCTATAGGTTTACCCATATAATCTTGTAGTTGATAAGTAACGGGTAATGTTTTATTTATTTTGATAATCTCGAATATTTCCGTAGACCAGTTTGGTAAATAACCTTTTGTGAACACGCCCTTTTGTGTACTGATACGAACGTTATCGCCAACTTTAAACTTATTTTTTACAGTATTAATTTCACGATGTTTTATTACCACCGAAGCGGGGTTGGAATCTGCTTGTAATGGGGTCATTCCTATAGTTCTATGGTATGAATTATTGTATTCGTCAAGTAACTTTGGTAAAATTGAAACCCATTCGTGAGAGCCACGGGCAGTGAACTCCTTATACATTTTTCCCTTCAAAGTACGATTGAACCTCTCTGCTATGCTGGCCTTTAGAATACTGAAAGTTGAATATTTGTGTATGCCATACTTGGTCATCAAAGCGTCGAAAGTAGTGTTGTAAAATTCTTTTCCGTTATCGAGTTGTAAAAGTTTCGGTGAACGATCGAGTAATATTTTTGACATTGCACTAGTAACTTCTTTACCTGTCTTAGACTTTAACGGTTTCGCCCAAGAAAATTTTGTAAAACAATCAATCACAACCAGGATGTATTTGTAACCACCATTTACTTTTGAATATGGTATCATTTCAACCAAATCGGCTTGCCATAAATCATTTTTTCCATAGACGATAACTCGACGCCTAGTGAAATTTTTCCTTGCTGGTTTGTGAAGTTCGTTAGCGATTTCCCGTTTAGACATCGGGAATTCGCTTTATTAGTCCGGCTTCGTGTAATTCGTCGAAAATCGAAATTATTTCGTTTGAAACGCTTGTATTGCCAGCTGCTTTTGACGCGAGAAGTAGACGTAACCGGTCGACCAACTCGTTTGGATTGTCCCAATACACTAAGTTATTTTTCTGTAATTTCATAGACAGCTCGCCACCCGAGGGGAATAATTTACTAATAATTGTTGAGTATTTAGTACCACCCTTTTTTATTTTATTTCCAACTGTAGATAAATGTACTGATGTTTGAGTTAATATAGATTTATATACCTCTAAATCGCTATCAGTAAAAATAAGTGGATTTTTTAAAAATAATAACTGTATAAGACCCGAGGTTAAGGTATAAACATTACTGTCGATAAGTAAAGTGTTTTCTAAGAATTTTACTTCTTTTTTACCCAAGATAATATGGCCGTTTGGAAGTTTTTTCGGACCATAGATTTTATCCAAGTCTGTAGACTGAAACCAATTTTCAATTTCTTGTTGATTGTAGTCCAAAATCGAGTTTTTATTGTCAGTATTTTCTTTGTTCAATCGAGGTTTATTCGATATTTTAGTTAAAGGATCGATAATTGGTTTTAATGTCTGTGTCATTAATTGTTGAACATTATCAGAACCGGTTTTTAATGCGATATATTTACGTTTAATACTTTCCTTAGCTTTAACTAACTCATCTAACACAGTAGTTGCTTCCGTCATGACTACGTTTTAAATGATAATATTTATTATTTGTAGCGTCTTATATAACTACAAAAGTATCAAACCCAAAACGATAACGTCCGTTATCACGCTCACTATCTTTGCAAATAACGACAAATGTAAACCTCTCACGGTTCCAACATGTTACACAAAAATGTTTAAATTGTGTATATGACATATCACCCGAACAGTGCTCTTGATATACATGTTTTAAATTTGTTTCATCCTGTTTGAATAATACTATTAAATTCGCGTTGTCACGTATCAACTGTTTTGGTACTTTTGAATAACTCTGGGCCAGATAAAATATATCTATTTTATTGTGACGACCTCGAGAAAAATAATCTCTTATAACGTTTTGGTGTTCACCAATAACATCGTCCAAGATAAAAATTGAATTTGGTAAAACTTTCTCTGGTGGAATTACTTTATCATTCTCGAAAAAGGTAAAAATGTTCATACCGTCTATTCCATCTATAATACGTTTTAATAATTTATATTTAGGTTGTTCCAGCGTCTTGGAGTATATGTAAACGTTTTCAAATCGTAACCCATTTTCATCGACTAGTAGAAAATACATCAGATTGGTCTTACCACATCCCGAGCTGCCAAGTACCAACGACCTTATCGTATTTGGGAAAAGCTCTCCATGTCTCTGTTGAATTGTCTCGGGAGAATCAATATTATAAATTCTAAGTTTTTTCGCTTGTTCGATAAAGCGCATTTTTTTTTTTCACTATAAATATAGGCGCTATGTTAGCGATAGCGTCACACGATGTCTCACGTTCGTAAGCGAAACAACAATAAAGGCTCCGGTCTTATTAACTCTGTTATAAATCATTTACCCGTGGAATTACATTTACCTGTTTATAGGTAAGTCGCTACAATATATTATGACTAATAAATCCGTTTTAAATTGTATGAATAATTGTTTATAGATTTGCCGGTCCCGGAACCAAATTGAAGCAAAGATTAGCGCGAGGAGAACGTGGTATAAACAGACTTGACGAGTTGGCCAGAGCGCACGATATCGCATACGAAGAAAGTAATTCGCTAACTGATCGACATAGAGCAGACGAAGTATTAGAAAATCAGGCTTGGGAAGTGTTTAAATCTAAAAACACAGGTATCAAGGAAAAAGCGGCGTCTTGGCTAGTCACTACAGCCATGAAAGTCAAACGTAAGCTTGGAGCTGGTTGCGGATTTAAACAAATGGTTTTGGCTGCTAAAAATTCCATCAAAAATAAAATGAACGAAAATAATATAACAAAATTAGTAAGAACATGTCTGTCAGCTGCGAAAAAAATTAAAAAGAATAAAAATAAGAAAACTAAAACACCAAGAATTATACCAATACCGAAAAAAGGTGGTGTTCTACCTTTAATTCCTATTTTTGCTGGTTTATCAGCATTAGGCGCGCTTACCGGTGGAGTAGGTAATATAGTAAAAGTCGTGAAAGAATTAAATTCTGGAAAAAGCACTCCTATTCATTTAGGCAAAGGATTATATCTTACTCCTCACAAGGGTAGTTCTTATAAAATCGTAAAAGGTAAAGGTTTATACCTAGCACCACACAAGGGCGGTTCGGTTAAGAAATCAAGGTCAAAAAACTGATTTCTACGTTACCCGATAGAGCGTTGTACGATTATGAGATTATAAAATACGCTGACATGTTGAAAATTCCTCATTTCATCGGTGTATTTGCTAGAGACAAGTTGCCTCGACGAGCAAAACATCAAGAGTCAGCTGTAGTTAATTTAGACATCGAAAACGGTATAGGTACTCATTGGGTAGCGTATAAGAAAATCGGAAAAAAAGTTAAATATTATGATAGTTATGGAAATTTAACGCCACCGCTAGAATTACAGAAGTATTTCAACGGTTGCAATATCGAATATAACTACGAGAGACATCAGAAATATAATACAACAAACTGTGGTCATCTGTGCTTAAAATTTTTATCATGTACACTATAACGTTAACCGGTAACTCTAGCGACTTGTCATGTGACTTTTTTCCGCCGATAGAAGTCAGTAAAAATGCAAAAATCTGCCTGTTAGGTTTTCAAACGAATAATTCTATTCCTAACGTAAACGAAAAGTGTAATAAAATATGTTTCACATACAGTAATGATAACAATATGAATAGCGACAGCTATGTAATACCTACCGGCTCTTATGAGTTGAATGAAATTGAAGCAGCTATAAAACGTGTATTGCATAATACAGATACTTTATTCGAGTTGACAGCAGATAATAATACACTAAAATGTACAATGTTTTGTAGTGAAACTGTAGATTTTCGTATGACTAATAGTATAGGACAGTTGTTGGGGTTCAAAAATCGTAAATATGCTGCTAATGTCAAACACGAATCAGATACGTTGGTCAATATTACCAAAACAAACTGTATATATATCGATTCAAATCTAGTTATGGGTTCATTCGTCAACGGTAAGCAGTGCCATACAATCCACGAGTTCTATCCGAATGTTCCTCCAGGCTATAAAATAATAGAGGTACCAACACATTTGGTTTTTTACTCTATTAATTCTACATCTATAACACACGCAAGTATAATTTTAAAAAATCAGAACGACGAGTTGATCGATCTACGGGGCGAACCGGTATCAATACGATTATTAATTCAAGACTCGTGATGGGACTTCAATTTTACAATATAAATAGGGCTGTATATGAAAAACCCGTTAGTCGTGTTAAAAACACTAACAAGGTAACAACTCCGAAGAAGAAAAAATATTTGAGACGAAAACAGACTAAACATAGTCTAACACCTGATAATTTGGCTTTTCTACGCTCGATTAACGTCATTTAATATGGACGACACATATTTAGACGTCACGGCTGGTTACATCGACGATTGTAAAATAACACAAATTGATTATCATTCTTTTTTACCGTATTCAACATCAGCTCTTTCTAATAATGATGAGGTGCGTATTGCTTTACATAACACAGAGTCTTATACTTTACCGTGCGAGAGTTATATTTACATCGAGGGAACAATAACCAAACCTACAGAAATAACTGACGAGATTAGATTTATAAACAACGGACTGGCATTTCTTTTCTCCGAAATGAAATATGAAATAAACGGAAATCAAATTCAGAAACTCGTCAATCCGGGTATATCGACCACATTAAAAGGATATTGCTCGTACAATAAAACAAATATTTCCTCACACCAAAACGCTGCCTGGGATAGTGATTTTAAAAATGTTAATAAAGATTTTATTGATAGTGGTAATTTTAACGGATGTATTAATCTTAAACATTTGTTTGGTTTTTGCGAAGATTATAAGCGCATTTTAATAAACTGTAGCCAGCAACTCATATTAAATAGAGCTTCGATTGATATGAATGCCATCAAACAGTATAAAAATAATGAAGCTGTCGTAGACGCTCCTAAACTAAAAGACGCTAAAATAAACATAACAAAAATATTGTGGCGGATGCCTATAGTGAGAGTTAGCGATAGAGAAAAAATTCGACTGTTGAAAGTAGTTAACAGTCAAAAACCCCTAACGTGTGCGTTTAGATCGTGGGAACTTTGTGAATATCCATTTTTACCTCAAAACACTTCACATTCGTGGAAAGTAAAGACATCCAACAAGTTAGAAAAACCTCGATATGTTATAATCGGATTTCAAACTGACAGGAAAAATAGCTCAAGTAAAGCAATGTCATATTTCGATCATTGTAAAATTAAAAACTTGAAAGTCTATTTAAACTCCGAAGTATTTCCATATGAAGATTTTCAAAGTGACTTTAACAAGAATAAGATGGCGACATTATACCGCGCGTATGCCGAGTTCCAAAAATCTTACTATGGACTCGATGATGTAACACCTCTATTGAACCGAACAGAGTTCAAAAATCACTCTCCAATCATAGTTGTTGACATGAGCCGACAGAACGACAACGTGAAAATGTCAACTGTTGACCTCAGAATTGAACTAGAAGCTGATGAGGCGTTTCCAGCTTCCACTTCCGCATATTGTTTAATATTACATGACCAAATTATTACTTATAATCCATTTAACGGAGAAGTAAGAACCTTGTAAATATTTATTGTAAATACTTTTTGTAAACCTTAATATTTTATTGTAAACCTTAATATTTTATTGTAAACCTTAATATTTTATTGTAAACCTTAATATTTATTATAAACCTTAATATTAATAAATGAAAAAACTTTTTTTTATATATCACGTCTTTTTTTTTATTTCACATACATTTTATATTTCCAAATATTAAAATAGTCTACGTTTTACTTTACGCAACGGTGCATGGGGTTCAACACAAGTTGGTTGAGATGACTGTGGTGTCTTGAATTGAGACTGTGAATGGAATTGATCGTAAAAACTTGGTCCGTCATTTTCATCGAACGACTGTTGTTGGCTATCGAGCGGCGTTGGTCCATCAATATGATCTATCGGCTGGAAAAATAAATATAAAATTATAAAATTGTTTTTATTAAAAATATTATATAAATTACCTTAGATAAATCATATTCCGCATGATTAAATGTATGTTGAGTAGGTAATGGCGAATAACTTTTAGACCTTGGACGTTTTACTTTACGTGACGGCGTGGGGTGGATAGCGTAAGTTGCTCGATCGGATGGTAAGGGGGTATTGAATTGAGACTGTGAATAGTATTGATCGTAAAAACTTGGTCCGTCATTTTCATCGAACGACTGTTGTTGGCTATCGAGCGGCGTTGGTCCATCAATATGATCTATCGGCTGTAATAAATAAAATAAATGTAATATTGTTTTTAATTTAAAGAAAAATATTATATAAATTACCTTAGCTAGAATAGTTGTAGTGGCAACTTCCTGTTTACTTGATATAATGTTGGCTGGAGAATAGTTTGGTGATATTGGTGAATACCCGTCCTGCAAGTAAAATAAAAAAAAAACTTGTTTAAATATATGTTTGTACATAATATTATATTTATGAATTACCTCAACTAAATCATTATCCAACGGATTAATTTCATCACATGCATCGATTTCTTGACACAATTTATATATTCCTTCCTCTACAATCGAGTAGTTAGGAGAGAAATATGACGGCGTTTTTAAATTCTTATCATATGCCTAAAATAAAAATAAATGTAATTTAATATTTTATATACGTAATAATATTATATTTTTAAATTACCACTTTTGAGTCTTGTACTTTCCGATGAGCCATACAAAGTTCGGCCAATTGTGTAGTCGCAAACATTTTAATTTGACCGAGGTTAGGTGTCTTTTTACTCTGCCTGACTTCAACGTTCCGAATGAAAATTTCCATTTCCCTCAAATTGTTGGGTGATGAATCCGATTGCAAGCATTTTTCGCTCAAATACTCGCAATAATCACTAATTTGCTTAATAATTTCGGGTTTTATTTTTTCTTCTTTTTCTTTAATACTAGCAGTAATACACCATTCTAATTCTTGAAGTTTTATTAAATCTATACGATTTAATAAAACTCTACATCCGTCTTCAGTCTTAGATTCAATTACTAGAACGTTTGAACCGCTATACACCATACTCGATATTTTATAAGAATCAGTTTCGAGAAATATGGTTCGCTTGTAGTTTTGCGGCGTGTCTAATATAAAAGATAGTACGTTACCCATAAGCGAGAATATCCGTCTTAGAAAATCTATACTAATTTTCACATAACGTGACGATGTTAATAAAATAACAACTGTTTGAAATTGTTCTGTTGGATCGATACCGACAATTATAAATTTTCTAGCTGTAAAGTCCAATGTGTAGGACGTAGACTCTATTAACCCAGCCGGAGGTGATGGAGGAACGTACGTAAACGGCTTCTTTTTGTAGATGGCAGCGTTGTCAGCGATTGAACCAGCCATGATATTATTAATTTTTAGAACTTATAAAAATAAACACTGAAAATTTATTAAGACTTGAAAAAATAAACACTGAGAATTTATTAAGACTTGAAAAAATAAACACTGAAAATTTATTAAGACTTGAAAAATAAAAACACTCACAAGAAATAAAAATGTACGTGTAGTATAGCATAAGACTCTGAACACACTGAATAAATGTCCGCTCTTGCAGGGTCAAGCGCCTGATGATTTGAGTCATTATTCGGTGGGGGGAACATTATTAGGTGGGAGTAAATTCCTCAACGACAACAGAATAACAACACCTGCCGTAAAAGGTGCAGGTGGTCAAGGCTTAAAATATACAAAGGGGTATACATGTATAATGTTGTTGAAGAATGTTAACAATAGATAGGGTATGTCCAGCACATGTCTCGCTATAGAACGTTACGGCGACAGAAATTTAAGGTTTAAAATATACAAAGGGTGTAGTCTTGACCCTTGTTGAAGAATGTCATTGTTAACGAT
Source organism: Macrosiphum euphorbiae (assembly GCA_949089665.1). Classification (NCBI taxonomy): domain Eukaryota; kingdom Metazoa; phylum Arthropoda; class Insecta; order Hemiptera; family Aphididae; genus Macrosiphum; species Macrosiphum euphorbiae. Next base: position 19,130,598 of record CARXXK010000002.1, on the reverse strand, counting down.
AACTAGGGTATGTCGGGACACGCACGTCGTTGCCTGTTTAAAATATACAAAGGGGTGTAGTCACAACCCTTGTTGAAGAATAGATAGGGTATGTCGGAGACACACACGTCGCTGCCTGTATAAAATATACAAAGAGGTATAGTCTCCTTGTTAACAATAGATAGGGTATGTCGGAACACACACGTCGTTTTATTCCTGAAGATTGTAATTGTATAAGTATATTATTCTTAAATGTGTTACAAACATGTAGCATAAGACCTTGATACATAAATGTATCAACCAGTTATTACATTGAGATGTGTACAATAATATTCATGCAGCTATATACATTGAGAATCATACTAAAAGTAAACCGGCTCTGTAGCTTAGTTGGTTAAAGCGCCAGAATGTAAGACGGAGATCGAGAGTTCGAATCTCTCCAGGGCCTTTTTTCAATATTTATTTTTTTCAATATTTATTTTTTCGAATAATTTAGATAATAAGTGCGCATGCGCGGAAATATGTGACGGGGATAATAATAATATTCATACAGCTATATACATTAAGAAACAACTCATTAGTATATCAGGTGTGTGGCCTAGTGGGTTAAAGCGTCAGTGCATAGCTCGAGGGTCGAGGGTTCGAATCTCGCCAATCTTTTTTTCAATATTTATTTAATGAAAGAAAGTTTACAATAATATGCACGATAATATACACAATAATTCATACGACTGTTGGATAAGAGACTATGTGTTGTACGCATGCGCTGTACATTACGTCCGACGGATCAGGCGGTGGCGATGATGAGCAAGGACGGGGTGGGGTAAAATATACGTCACACACGTGACGAGTCGGGCGGCGGGCCAGCAAGGATGAGCGGATGTGCGGATGTGCGGATGTGCGGATGTGCAAGGACGAGCAAGGATGTGCGGATGTGCGGATGTGCGGATGTGGGATGTGCAAGGATGTGCGGATAGGCCTTCTGAACTCTCTTTTTCATACTACTTATGTGTTCACCATATTTCGTAATATTTAATTTCTAATAACATTAATTTTGTACCATTATAAATTGTAAATGGTTTCAGAGTGTTATCAACCAAGTATTTCAATATAAATTGTGAATCGTATCCTTTTGCATAATGTGCTATAAATGTATAACCCCTATATTCCTCAGATATTACTTGTTTACAAAATTCTTCATTTGTATCAAACATAATTTTATTTCCTTCAAAATCATGAGCAATTATTTTATTTGCGATATGAGTTCCTGTTTCTTGTTGAGCTTCATAATCAAAAAACAAATATTTTTCTGTATAAGAACATTGATATGGTTTATTTGTACCTCCACATTTTGTACATCCTACTAAGCATTTACCTCCTTTTGCTAATCTACTTTGCATATAACATTGATGTTCATTTATTTTCACTTCTTCTAGACAATTTCTACATTTACTATAACCACAATTATGTTCCCTACCTCTAAACAATATTCTATTACAATCAATACATTTATATACATAGGCACATACATATTCGTGATTATCTAAACATTCTTGATTATAACAATATCTATTACATTTTTCACAATATATTTTATTTTTTGTACTAATTGAATGTTCAAATCTCTCACCATAATATGTGCACAATTTACATTTATTTTTATTTTTATTTTTACCACATTTATGTTTATCTTTATTTTGATATGGTTTATCGCACTTATTACAATAATAACACGATCCGTAGAAAGCTTTAGCGGATTTAATAACATCAAAATGATTACCATTTTTATACAAATAAATTTTAGTTTCTTTATCCTCACCCTTATAAATTAAAGTATTTAAATTTTCAGCACAAATAACATTTATTTGAATATCTAGTGCAAGTTCCACATTCTTAATATCATTCAATGTAAATCCTTCTTCGTTATATTCTGGTAACATATTACATAATTCTAAAGCTAAATCTTTTTGAATTTTTCTACCTATCTTCAATTGTTTAATTTTATTGGGGTCTAATTCATGACCTAAAATATTGTTTGTTTCAGTAGATAATGCAACAACAATAGCTCTCGGGCAACATAAATTATCATCGTTATTAATCTCAATAATACTTTTTTTTGTTTTTATATTTTCTGATAAATTAATTATTTTAGTTCTCCTTGAACCTCTTGGTATTTTCACTAATTGAACTTGAAAAGTAGTTTCTGTTATATCAATTGTTTCAGCTGAAGTTAATATGTTAACAATAATTGATTTTAAGTTTGTTAAAAAATTATCAGATTTCATACCAGTAGATATAGTTTTGTTTAAATTTGGATTCATCACTATAATATTTATTTGATCACCTTTTTCATAACTTGAATTTTTTTGGACAAGTTTTAACATGGAATCTAGAGCTTTATGTACATAATCAATTTTGTATTTTGCATTACATAGTTTTAGATCTTTTATTAAAGCTTCTCTAAACCGAATTTTATATTCAGCTTCATGTATTTTAAATTTCTTTTGGATTTGTTTATTCATTTGAATTATATCTATCAAATCATAAACATCTGATGTTTTTTCTAATGAACTATTAAAATAATTTTCTTCGGTGAAAATTGTTTTTTCTAACTTCTGAAATGGATTATTGTTTAATGAACTATTAAAAACTTCATCCTTGAATATATCTTCTTGAAATTTACGAAAAGGTTGTTGCTTTCTTGTTAATTTAATTTTTTTTATTAAACATTCTTTATTAAGTTTGTAAATTTGTTTTATATCAAAACTTCGAGCTATTGACTTAAGCTCAGAAGTTGTTAAATCGCGAATTGTATGACCTCTCCTAATTCTTGATATAAGATCATTTTTTTTAAGGGTACTATAACCCTTAAGTTTAGCCTCTTTTGCTATTAACTTAAGCTCAGAGACTTTCATATTTTCTAATATGCTTATAGAATTTATATTTGCCATTATTTTTATTATTTATTATATTTTTAATTTTTAAATTAATTTTTTCAATTTCTTTTTAATACATTTTGCAATTAAATATGCTATTTCGATTTTTATTTTTGATAGAACAATTCTATTAAAAAATATTTTAAGTAATTAGTGCATTTAAATGTCAGGTGTGCCGAAGTCCCCCATAGGAAAATATTTTTAGTATTTTTTGCATTTCAATTTCTATGAAAATTATTTTTAGTATTTTTGCATTTCAGATTTTTTGAAAAATATTTTAATAATTATTGCGTTTCACGATTTGCAAAATAAATAAAGGAATATTGCGTTTCAATTTCTATGAAAAAATATTTTAGGAAATATTGCGTTTCAATTTCTATGAAAAAATATTTTAATAATTATTGCGTTTCACGATTTGCAAAATATTTTAATAATTATTGCGTTTCACGATTTGCAAAATAATTTAAGGAATTTTGCATTTAAAATGAAAGTGTACCATAGTGACCCCTATACTACTAATCTTTATTTCATTTACCTATGCGACTTCAAATAACTGGTCCATCAGGCTCTGGTAAAACAGAGGTGTTGAGGAATATAGTTCTAAATCATTGGACTAATTATGAAAATGTATATATTTTTACAAAAAATATCGATCTACCAGTTTATAATGATCTAATAGAAATATTTGAAGGTATACCTGAGATTTATTTTTATATATCTGATACAGATATTATATCTGTAGACGAATGTGAACGTGATAGCGTAGTTGTTTTTGATGATATTCCTTTAGATCAGGGGTATAGCAATTTTATGCGGCCCGCGATAATTATTTATAGTTAGTTTAAAAATATTATACAACATTTAATCTTTGCTGATAAAAATTGGCATTTTTCACTAGAAGTTAGTTGTACAATTATTGAACAAAAATAGATATTATGTATAGAAACATTGTACACGTTATCTACGTTTTGTTAAACATCGATAATAATTTATTATACAAAACGAAATACGACTTAGTATTACTGAATCGATTTTCTAGTGAAGTGTAATTGTCTCAGTTCTGTGTTTCAAATTTTTGTACGTTTAACTCTATGGCTCCTAAACGAAAAATTAACGATGAGCATCGTATTTTTAAAGAAGATCGGACCGAACTTTTCTTTTTTATCGAACACGATGGTAAGTTATTATGTTTAATTTGTAATAAAACTATAACAGTAATGAAAGAATACAACGTCAGGCGACATTACGACAATGAGCATAAAGCAAAATTTGAAAATTAACTGGTGAATTAAGACAAAAGAAAATAAAACATTTTTTAACATCTCTTAGTAGCCAGCAAAATATTTTCAAATCCCAAAATACACGTAACGAAGCGTCTGTACGAGCAAGTTATGTAGTTGCTGAAATGTTGGCAAAAAACAATCGCCCTTTTACTGACATTGAGTTTTTTTAAAAGTGCATGTTAGCTGTAACGAATGAAGTATGTCCAGAAAAAATAAAACTATTTGAAGAAATTAGTCTTTCGACTCGAACGTGTGTGAGGCGAACTGAGGAATTGGGAAATAATTTATTTTCCCAATTAAAAGATATCATACCGTCATTAGACTGTTTTTCGATAGCTATTGATGAGAGCACAGATATTTCTGACACAGCTCAACTTTTAATATTTATACGTGGTATAGACAAGGAGTTTAATATTTATGAAGAGTTCGCAGATATGTGTAATATAAAAGGCACTACAACAGGTGAAGATATATTTAAAAATATAGAAAATTTATTCGAAAAATTAGGGCTTTCGTTAAAAAAATTAATAAGTATTACTACTGACGGTGGAAAAAATATGAGTGGCATACATAAAGGTTTTGTTGGGAGAATTAAGACTAAAATGATTGATAATAAATTTGAAACGTCCATGGTTTTTCATTGTATCATACACCAAGAGGCACTATGTTGCAAAGTCTTGGCTTGGAAAAATGTCATGGATACAGTTATATCAACCATAAACTATATGGTTACTATAACTACAGTTGATGATCTGGAGGGTGACTTCCCGCAAGGGGGTAAAGGAGCCACCAGACCCCGCCTCTTGACCGCTCTTTCACCACAACATGCAGGAACATTCTCGTTAGCCCCCCTTCATAATGTTAGGTCCCACCATGGCTTGCCATGCGTGTAAAATTAAAATGTCCAGAGTAACCTAAGCAGTGCAAGGTCCGTGTTATCTTGCCTGTACACAATAGTTTTATTTTTATTTTTTTTGTCTTCTCCCTTCCATGCTAAGTCCCCATAGTATGGTCGTACCTGTGACAGTCGTGACCCCAGTAAAGGCATAGACTGTCTCAGAGACCCTTTCTCCCTTCCATATCAAGTCCCCATAATATGGTCGTACCTGATACAGTCGTGACCCCAGTAAAGGCATAGACTGTATCAGAGTTCTTTTCTCTTTCCCTGGTTAGGTTTTCTTTAATGATATTGTTCCCCGTTAGGAATATAAGTGGTTAGTGGTATCATCGTCGCTCCCTGGACTAGTGAGGCAATTATATTTGGTTAGTTTTATTATTATTATATACTGTGTGCGCACAGATGTGTAGGTTTTATTATATTATTATTTTGATGCTAGTACCCTTACCACTTATACTCCCTAACCCAACTTTATTATTCTGTTATGGTTGCAAATGTTATCATTATGTATTTGATATTGCTATGATGTCCCTCATTAAAATGTTAAATTTCCCCAAATTGTATGTCTATGGTCCCCTAAAATTCAGTTCCTCCTTCTCTTACAACAAGTGGTTTTCAGTTCCGACTTATGTAACAACCTTAACAACTTGTTGGGGGGGGGGGTTATGTAACGTCACAGAATTTTAGGCCTTACTTAATATTATTATAGTTCCCCTGAGCATGTTATTTTTCATTATTATTATTACTTATGATTACATTGTGATATTATTATATTTATCGCGCGCCAATGCATAAATGACCACAATGTTACATAATACCTGACCCCGGCCCCCACAACCCGCAGTGTCCGCCCGCCAACAGGCCGCTGCCGTTGCCGGTCGTCACCGCCGGTCGCAGCTGTCGCGTCCGTCGATACGCACCGACAAAGCAGTCTGTTTTCCCAATTATTATTGTAAACGTCCCTATAATGCGACACTGACCTTCCCCACCACGTCAACATCAACGGCCACGACCAGCGACAAGACAACATCGGCCGTCTTTCACATTTTCCGAGATCGCTGAACGAATCAGACGTTTTGGTACCGTGACGCATCCCGAACTTTTCAACAACGACCACAACCGCGTGTCGACCACCATCACTCCGCGTGTGATTATTATTATTGTTTTTAATCGACGGGAACCAACCGCCATGATGGGCTAAGTACCGCTCACGGGCCCGATGGTGGGCAAGGCTGCTGAACCTGTCAACCTCCGTGTCGCCGTCACCATCCGAGGCGGTTTGATCGACGACAAGATGGGCCATGCCGGCCGCGTGTGTGCCGGTGGTATTAACCAGCCCATCCAGTTCCTCGGTCAACAACACATCTCAAGCTCAACGTCGTCAGAGTAATACCTACAAAATTTCCCCCCCTTTTTTTTTTATTTTTTGTCACTTAAAAGCACGATACTTGTGAAATGTGCGTTGCAGAACGTCCAGGTGTGGTTGCCATTGGGGCCTAGCGGGTAACCTCCTACGCGTTCACATACAGCTGGCGTAAAAAACCAGCTGTCCCTGTGCGCGTTTAAGTAGGGGGCCCCGGACCACACTTACAGACGTTCGACCTTTCATTTCCCCCCCCAAATCATTTAAACTGCCCCGGTAACCCTGTGGAGACCACCACGAGTAATGTGATGTGTCGATCCCCGTGGGCCGAGCGTTGTTTTTTTTGTTTCCCATGTGCCCTTTTATATTTTATACCTACTTGCCATGTGCCATGCTATATATTTTATTTTTGTTAAACTGAAAAATGTCAAAACCTTATTTAAATTATCTACAATCAAAAAACCTGTAAAATACATCCACGTGATTACCCTAATATTGCTCTTATTATTTATTTTCATTAACTTATTTTTTTTTTTTCTCTCTCTCTCCCCACATAAATCCTCGGCATTCAGCTTGCCGTTGCGTGTATCAAAGCCTGTGAGCTCCACCGACTTGACCCTCGGGTCTCACGCGGTGCGGCTCACAGGTCATGAGGAAAGTGTTCCCCTTTCGTCATGGGTGGTTTTGGTGGCCTTAAAAAGTCACTAACTCTCACAAGTTTTTAAATCAACTCAATATATTAAAAACATTTGGAATGATTTTTTAAGTAATACTATTTCTTTCAATGATTTTAAAACTTTATGTTCTGATTGTTGGAAAAATGACAATGGATTTATAACAATCGATCTACTCAATAATTGTTTGTACTATAAACTTGAAAAACTACTTGATTATACTTAATAATACTTGATAATGAAAAAATTAATATTTTTCATAAAATAAATGAATGTTAAACAAACTCAAAACAATTTAAGAAAAATAATAAAAAAAAATTTAAAAAAAGTTACATTTACAGATCCATCAGAAATACAAAACAATTTCAAGGAAGGAACTAATTTAGAAAACGAACCTAAAAATATTAAAGAATTAATTCATCTTGAACAAAATTTAAAAAATAAATTAAAAAAATCAGATTTATCACATTCTGAAAAAAAGGTAAATAATTTGAGAAAAGATGAATATGAAGATGAATATGATGAAAAAAAATTACAAGAAAAAAAATATTCACTAGAAAACAGAAAAAATAATAAGTATTAAAAAAAATAAGTAACTATAGAAAAAGAGTTATAGACGATAAACATTCAGCTGAAGATAAAGTAAAACAATTTGGACCAATATTAGAAGGTTTATCAAAAGTTGAATCATCTGTTAATGGTGTTAAAGAGGTTGCTATTAAAACTGATAATGATATTCAAAAAATGTTAATACCTACAACTCCTTATAAGCCTCGTAATCCAGAGCTATTACGAATATTAAGTACAGAGGATTATGAAAATATTCAAACACCTAAAAGTTCTCCAAAAAAATTAAAAAATTCATCTCCTTTGCCTCCTGATACAATATTAGGTAAATATTCTAGTATAGCTCTAGCATCTTTACCTGAACATAATGCATTTGGAATAAATTTTAATAAAAATACTAATCAACATTCGATCGGAAAAGAAATAATAACATTTAATTTAGATAATATAATATTAAAAGGTAAAGAACGTGAAATAACTCCAGGTATGTGGAGTCTATTAACGAGATCAGATGCCCCAAATAAAGATGAATATAATGAAGAAGATTTAGAAAAATATACACAAATATTACTTGAAACAGATGCAATATACAAACAATTTGATAAAAATACAAATAGTGTTAGATCAAGTGGAGGTAACAAATATATAAAATTGATTAGTCCTATTTGGAAAAAAATTCAAAATGATAAAACACCAACAACATCAACAGAAAATTTAAATCCTACGATACCAGATTTTCCTACAATACCAACAACAGACATTTTAAAACCATTAAAGCCAACAACAGAAATTTTAAAACCTACAAAAGCAACAGAAAATGAAGGAGCTGGTTTAATGAATTATACAAATAATGAAATTGAATATCGTTGGATAGATAAAATGAAACAATTAAATGAAAGATTACATTTAATAGCAGCTGAACAAAAAGCAGGATACTTATCATAATGAACTACAAGGGATTCTTAAATTATTTAAAACAAAAATGGAACATTTAATAGATGATCCTAAAGGTATTGAATATTTACTACAATATGTGATAAATTTACCAAAAGAAATAACAAATGACATACATATAAAACGAACAAATATATTATATATCTAGTAAAGAAAGAGTAGGAAATAATTATCATCATAATAAAAAACTTGAAATTCTTAATTTTTGTATTAAAATAATGGAAAAAGGAATTGATATTCCAGATAAAGGTCCGATATATTTATGGTCATTTATTTCAAGTTTACCAAAGAAAATTATAAAAGGTGCAGGATTTTTTAATGATTTTTTGAATTGTAAATATTTACCTCCGATGCAATATTTAGGACCATTTACAGATTTAGAGAAAAATGAAGAACGAAATATACAACCAACCAACAAATTAGACGAAGCTGCAAGAGAACATAATCATGACATATTGCTGATAAAATTGTACAACAAAAAGCATTGGAAAGATATAATGATCCTGATAGTATTATATCTGAACAAATTCCGGCTATTTTAACTGCATATGCAATGAAAGGAAAAAGACGTTTAGGAATGAATTTGATATATGAATAAATTTTATAATATTTTGTATTATAAAATGACGTACTATTTTAAATTAAATAAAAATCAAATTAAAAAATTACAAGAAGCTCATAAAAATAATACTAATGCAACACTTCAATTTGCTAGTAACAAAATATTTAAAGGAGAAAATATTTATAATTTAGATAAAATTCAATTAGATAAATTAAAAAACGCTAAGGATAAAAAATCTGGAGTAAGGATAGAGATTCGAAATTTACAAATTAAAGATAAAAAAGGTGGATTTTTACCATTACTTGCAGGGATAGGTGCAGCTAGCGCGTTAGTTGGAGGTGTATCAGCAATTTACAACAGTGTTAATGATAAAAATTATAAAAATGTAATTGTAAAAGAAACAATTCGACATAATAAAGCAATGGAAAATAAAGGTTCTGGATTGAAGAAAAAAAAAAAAATTGAAAAAATGAATCATTTCAATAAATCATCATTTATAAAAAATTTGAAAAAAAAATATCTAAAAATTGAACCGCTAAGTAATTTTGATATAATACAATTTGGAAATAATATAAAAATATTCAGAGGTTGTTTCATGAGAGATGAATTACCTCTTAAACCACTGGTAAATGAATGTGGAATAATAAATTTAAATTATTCTACTCAAGACGGGTCACATTGGGTTGCATGGAAAAAAATAAAAAAATGTATTTCGATTCATTTGGAATGCCTCCTCCTCCAGAACTTGTAAAAAATTTGGTGAGGATAACCTTCAATATACTGATGATAAATTCCAAGAATATGATGATCCACCTATATGTGGACATTTGTGTTTAGAATTTATTAAAAACTATAAACAATTTATTTAAAATTTAATAATATAAATATAAAATTAATAGTGACGATCTAATATATTGTCTTAAATGTAAAATTCAAACAAAAAATATTAATGCAACTAAAATTCAAACAGTTAATGGTAGATGGAGAATTTCATCAAAATGTTTTATCTGTAACACAAATAAAAATAAATTTATAAAAAATCCTACAATTGGACATAATATTTCCAATAAAAAATTAAATGATACAGATAAAATGATATTGGCTAAAGAACTTCATAAACCAGTTAGAAAAAAATTTCCTAAACGAAGAATTTTTACTAAAGGTATTGATGATTCATGGGCTGCTGATTTAGTTATAATGAGAAATTATTCTGATGAAAATGAGGGTTATTCTTATATATTAACTGTTATAGATACATTTTCAAAATTTTCTTGGGCCTTAGAACTCAAAAAGAAAGATGGAATTAATGTTTCAGAAGCATTTCAAAAAATAATAAAACAAGCTATATCACAAAATCATCAAGCACCAAATTTACTTCACACAGATAAAGGTTTGAAATTTGAAAATAAACATTTTAAAAAAGTTTTGCAAGAATATGGAATTAAAATGTATCACACCCAAAATAAAGAAAAATCATCAATTATTGAAAGATTTAATAGGACATTAAACAATAAAATGAGATTAAAATTTGAAGTTACAAATTCAAAAAAATGGATTAAAATTTTACAAAGTTTAATATATGAATATAATTTCAAAGACATACATCGATCTATTGGTATGAGACCTTGTGAAGTAAATAAATCTAACGAAGATGTTGTTTTTCACAAATTTATTTCTACAAAAAACAAACCTAAACCAAAAATTAAATTTAGTGTAGGTGATAGAGTAAGAACAACAGCTTCTAAAAAAACATTTGGTAATAAATTTATTAATAATTGAACAAGAGAAATATTTATATTTAATGAAATTTTAAACACAAATCCTATTACCTATAAAATTATTGATTTAAACAATGAAGAGATTATAGGGAGTTTTTATACCCAAGAGTTACAAAAAACAAAATTTTAATAATATGACCTAAGTTAAAGGAAGTGATATCTATATAAATCTCCTTCTAAAATAAATATTTCTTTGTTTTTATTGTTATTAACACTAGGATATAAGGGTTGGGTGGGTTGGAACCACCCAACTCTTTCTTTCTTATATTTATTTGGAATATAGGTAAGGGTTGGGTGGCTCCAATCAACGGACACCTATATTTCTTATATTTATTTGAAATATTATTTTTATAAAATCTTTCAATGTATTTTTATTTTCACTATAACCTAAAATCTTTAAAATTAAATAGAATTTTAAATAAAAATTATTTTTATTAAAAAATGAATGTAAAAAAATAATAATATTTTCTATAATAAAGAATGGAAGGATTAAATAAAATTGAATCTTTAGTTAAAGAAATTGATATTAATAATAAAATGGATGTATTAAATAAAATATATACCCTGCTAAAACGTGTGATAAATGTAATTTAACAAATTGTTCCAAAAATTGGGCTTCTCATTTAAAATCTATTCGTCATCAAAAAAATGATATAGATCAAACAATTTTACCTTGTAGAGTTAATACAAAATATAATGGTGTACCAATTAATCAATATAGACTAAAAAATTTTAATTTTTTGAAATTAATGCGAAATGAAATAAAAAAAAGTATACAAAAAAATAAATGTTATGTGAAATTTTGTGCTTTTGAATAATATGAAAATTCTGAGTGTATTAAATATAATCTAAATAAAATTCCAATTGAAAGAAATATTTTTATTATTAGTCAAGGAGATGTTGATTTTGGAAATGGAAAGCCTTATATTTCTAAACTATTACATTCACCAACTTGGTTAGAACTTTGTAAAATAGCTTATGAGCAAATTATTGCAACAAGTGATTATCATCACTATTATCTAGACAATATTAAGATTGTTCAAGATTTAGGAAATATTAAAATATGTGAATTTAGTATGAGATCTTAATATTATTTAAATATTATTTTTAACAAAAATTATTTTTATTAAAAAATTGAATGTAAAAAAAATAATATTCTCTATAATAAATGGAAGGAATAAATAAAATTGAACCTTTAGTTAAAAAGAATTTTAACAATAATAAAATGGATAACAAAACTTGTGATAAATGTAACTTAACAGTTAGTTACAAAAATTGGTCTAGACATTTGAAATCTATTCGTCATCAAAACAATGATCTAGATCAAACAATTATACCTCGATTTAGACGAACATACAGAGGTACAACAAGAACAAATGTAAGAACAAGACAAGAGAGAATACCAAAAATTGATAAAACGTGTGATATTTGTAAGCTAACAGTTAAATACAAGAGTTGGTCTAAACATGTGCAATCTATTCGACATCAAAACAATAGTATAAGACCAAGAATATCAAGAGAGATAATACCCAAACCACATAGAGTTTTCAATTTTAGTGAAGAAATTTTTGAAAAAACCAACACTATTCGACCTATTTTAAAAAATAAAGAAACAGCATTTCAAAGTAGATTAAAAACTTATATTATTAAAAATAATATGGGTATTAAAGATATACAAACATTTTTAAATCGTTTAGATAATCCAGTAATAGGACGAGTTAAACACGAATTAAAGAAGAGAAATTTAAAAATTAATATTATGTTTCTTGCTATAGGTATATAAGAGAGGTACTAATGAAGAAAATATGGAATATAAAGAATGTAATTTTAAGACACAAAATGAAATTTTAACACAAAATTCTAACTTAAATGAATTTTATACAAATGCAAAAATTAAAATTGTAAAAGAAGAAGATTTTGTAATGAAAAATTCACAATGGATACTTCATCAAATTTTAAGTTTGGGAATAAATATAAATAAATATGTTCCTTTTAAGGGTTCTTCATATATTCCATTACCTAAACATATTAGTAATAAAAAGGGTATTATAAATGTTAAAAATGAAGATGATAAATGTTTTCTTTGGGCAATACTCTCTGCTTTACACCCTGTTAAAAAAAATAGACAAAGAGTAACTAAATATATTCGCTTTAAAAATGAATTTGATAAAGAATTTAAAGATATTGAATTTCCAGTAAAAATCACAGACGTTCCGAAATTTGTTAAAAGAACAAAAGATATTTCTATTTCTATTTATTGTTTAGATAAAAATGTAATTGTACCTTTAGAAATAAGTAAAATCGAAAAAACTAATCATATAGATTTATTATATTTAACAGAGGATAATAATATGAATAAAGGACATTATTGTTGGATTAAAAATTTATGGAAAGTAGTAGGAAGACAAGCTACAAGAAATGGTCATAAAAGTTTTTGTGTAAAATGTGTTTAAATAGTTTTGATAAAGAAAATAAGTTAAATGAACATAATCATTATTGTACTAATAATAAAGCTACTAAAATAGTTCTACCAGAACCCAATAATAAAACTTTAGAATTTCAAAATTATAATCATTCCTTAAGAGTCCCTTTTGTGATTTTTGCTGTGAAAAACAAAAAAAGTCGACGATATTCGGAAAATTGGAGTTTATTATGTATGCTTTTTCACATACGGTCTCCTTGTGCATATAACTTTTTACTGAAAAATGACATTTTACCTCTACCTTGTGTGAGATCATTAAGAAGGTAATACCTAAATTAAATATTTTATTTTATTGATTTTATAACATTTATTGTTTTTAGACACCTTTCATGTATTGACACTAAATGTGGGTTTGATGAGAAATTTTTAGAATTATTTGCTCTACATCTTGCTCAAAGAGATGAGTTTAAGCGTCATGGAATATTAATTTTTGATGAAATTTCTACCCGTGAAAGTGTATCAGTAAATTCTGAAAATATAACTTATACAGGTACCTATATACAAATTTAATTTTTATACTTATTATCTATTTAACTACTTATTTTTTAAAAATGTCATAGGTCTCATTGATTTTGGAGATAATGGTGATAAAGGTCAATCTTTTAATGACAAGGCTAATCATGGTTTGGTGTTTATGTTCGTACCCTTAAATGATAATTATGCACAACCCGTTGGGGTATTTGCTTCAAGAGGTCCGACAAAAGGTGTCGTCATAGCTCAACTGGCATTAAAAGCAATTACTCTGCTTGAAAAAGCTGGTGCTTTCATACATGGTATAGTATGCGATGGAGCTGCACCAAACCGGAAATTTTGGATTGAAATGGGCATAAGTGCAAAATTAAATGAAGTAAAAAATTGGTTTGAACACCCAAATGATCCTGATCGAAAAGTGATGAAGAAAAAGAAATGAGAGTTCGGTTGGCTGTACAGGTATCCTCAGTCCTCACTGTTGGTAATAGTTATGTATTATTATTCATCATCTAAATGTAAAAATGTTATAGGTTTTAAGTAATTCAATGGCAAAAGGCTTAGAGTTTTATCGTCCTTATTGTTCTCAACTAAAAGATTCTAGTGCAACAGAAGAGTTTTGTTTAAAAATGAATATAACGTTTGATGCACTCAACCGCAAGTTAAATAATGAAGGGATTTCCCCTAATTCTAAAGATTATATGGTAAGTTATTATTTTAGTTCAAATATTTAGTCAATTTTAAACATAGTTAATCAAATTTTTTTTACAGTTACTGATGATTTAACACAGGAATTTCTAACCAGTATTAGATCCAATATCTATTACATTTTATTGGAAATAGCAATTGGCAGTGGTTTTGTATTCATAAGTGATTAGCTTTTACGCAAAGATAATCACTTATATATGAGATAATTTTATAGCTTCATTTTTGGATATTTTATTTTTGCATTTAGCAAACAATTTACATAATATTTCTGTATTTAAAACCTATAAAAGCTTGCCTACTGCCTGTAACCACTATTTACTTTTGGATTGTGAGTATTAAATTTATAATGTGTGTTTTTTTTAATTTTTAACATTCAGTTCTTACAAAGTACTCTAAAGTGGTTGGATGATTGGGAACAACGAGTTGTTGATAAACTCATAAAGCCTGAACACTTTCTTACAAGCAACACAGCTGAAGGATTGAGAATAACTCTCAGTTCTTCGATTCAAATTTGCTGTTATTTAAAGGAAAAGTATAATATGAATTATTTTCTCACTGGCAAAATAAACCAAGATTCAGCAGAAGTAATAAAAAAGCTTATTTAACTAATCCATAAAAAATATTTAATTGTTACAATTTATATTTTTAGAGATTCTTTGGTACAGTTCGCCAAGCAGGCGGTGCTAACGATCATCCAGCAACGCCAACGTTTTTGCAACTGTATAAAATGTTATCAGTGTATGGTGTATTAAAACCTCCAAAAACTGGAAACTGTATTGTTGACAATAACGAACCTTCCCAAAGTTTAATTAGCTTGGATAGTATCAAAAACATATATAAGAATCCAGAAAAAAAATCAGTGTTGGAAACCATTCGTGAAAAATTAGATTTTGCTATTGAACAAGATGACTGGACTATAGATGATGTAGTTGAAAATAGTGATCATGATAGTTTTTTAGCACCAGTAGTTGACTGTGTTATTTATTATGTAACTGGATATTTATGCAAGCAAGTTTTACGCTACAGTAAATGTGCTGTTTGTCGTTCGGCAATAATACAGTCCAATGTTTCATTTGAACCTGTTGCTCGTCTTACAAACATGAAATCTAGAGGATTTTTACTACACCCAAACAAATATTTTTTTAATTTTATTTGTAAAATGGAAGATTTATTTTGTAAATATTGTATGATGGCTGATGTGTGTGAATTAATCTTAGCAGATTTGTTGGAGAATAATACTTTGTATTTCCCTTGCTTTGAACACAGCGAGCAAATTATTGCATTTAGTATTAGATATTATATTAATATGAGGATGAGGCAGTTTTCTTACAAGCACAACTCAGATGTTGGAGACGTTAGTTTTTCGAATAATGGATTGGCAAAATTTACAAAAACTTAGCAATGTACCATTGTACCATGATATGATTTCAATGTAAAGCCGGGTTCCCACTGCACCGTGTTGTGTAAAATAATCACGGTTACCACAGTTACCAAACAATACCGCATAGTTGAATATATTATAATATATTATATATATTCAACTATGCAATTCAACTACCTATTATAATATATTATATATATTCAACTATGCAGTATTGTTTGGTAACTGTGGTAACCGTGATTATTTTACACGATACGGTGTAGTGTGAACCGGGCTTTAGTGTTTATTTTATTTTGTTTATTAATGTGTATATTATAATTTAATATTTATGACTGATTAAAAAAGTTAATTTTGTATTATTTGTTTATAAATGTAATTGACAATTTTTATTTTACATGTGCCTATAACAAATATTAATCAATTACCATACAATTTTGCAGACTTGGTTAAAATACTTTTTAAAAGTATTTCAAATACATATTCCAAATACTTAAAAAAAAAAGTATTTAGAATATGTATTTGAATACTTTATGATAATAATATTCCTAAGTATTCGGAATACTTCACAAAAAGTATTCCAAATATTTTTCAAATTTTTTTTTTAGTAGATTTAGATTTCAATAGCAAAAATATTATTTTTTCAATTCTGTGTTTAAAAATGAACATTATTATAAACTCGATAATACACACCTATCTGGCTAACTATAAGTTATAAATAATATTCAAATTATTATAATTAATAAGTAATAATTAGTAATGTATAATAGTAAACATATATAAGAACAAAAGTATTCCGAATACTGTACTCAGAATACTTGTAAAAATTATTCAAAATACCGTATTGAGTACTTTCCTTAAAAAGTCTTTAAAAATTATTCAGAATACTTAAAAAATATACCGAATATTGTTTTCGAAATACTACCCGTCTTGAATTTTGCTAACAAAATACACGTTAATTGGTGTATTTCGTAATTGAAATATGAATGAAAAGGGCGAACCGACTACTAGCGCTTGGTGGCGATTCTGTTTGATAACGCGACAGTAAGAATTCACTTTTCTTGCCCAGTGGCCAGTCCTTCTTATTTTATGTTCATGCCAATATGCCATAGAGTAATATAGAGAGGCCGTTACATATATCCTCCGTGTTCTAGTAGTGAAGCCAAATTCGGCCAAGTTCGGTCGTTGACCCTTATCGAGAGTCCAACTGTGCTCTCATTGTCCCGTGTCCCGTGTCCGCTAGATCGCATAGTTCAATAACGATAAAATAATACTACGATACGTATTTTTTATTATTAGAAGTCTGATTTTTATGATATTAATAGGTCCTATTTTTATGATTTTAATGCTATAGGAAATAAAAAGGCTCTTAGTAAAGACAATTTTAATTATGTTAAAGATTTTACTAAAAATTTATGAATTATGTAAAAGACTTAAAAGTAAAAGACAATGTAAACAATAATAAATTTATTCCTGTTCTAGAATCGAAGAGAAAGACAGGTTTTATAGGTTTTGTCATAACTTTGAATTCTATATTAAATTTGTATAATCGGTACATAGATAATTTGCAGTTCATTAGGACATATAGACTAAGTCAGGACCACATTGAGTTATTTTTTGGAACTATTCGGTCTCATGGAGGGCATAATAATAACTCCACTGCAAAACAGTTCCGTGCAGCATACCGAAAAATAGTTATTAAGACCAATGATGTACAGAGTTTCAATACAGGTAACTGCATACCTCTTGAACATATTGATATTCTACATTATAGTAGTTCTGATCCTATTAAAGTAATTAATTGTAGTTCTGGGTATGATAATAATATTGATGAGGATAATATCACAGATGTCGATTCTTTTATACATGATCACAGTTATATTGTTGGGCAGAACACTTTTGAATTCAGTGAATTTTCTAAAGAAGTTATTATTTATATTTCTGATTTTGTGGTACATCAATTAAGCTCTGTTATTAAATGTGAAATATGTGTATCATCACTATTTTCCTACAATAAACAAGACTTTCTGAATTCACTTATAACATTAAAAAAATCGTGGAGGTAATAAAGGGGGTCTGTCTTACTTATCCATGCGATGACGTAATCGTAATATGCTTGCAAACATAAAAAATGTTAAAATCATATAATTACCAAAATAAAGGAATCAATAAATTATTCATTCAAACAAAAGTTCTTTCTCATTTTATGAATAATAATTCAATTTTCAGTTCTTTAAATAACCATAGCACAGACAATAATAGTTCATTATCTGACCACTTAACATATTTAATTAAATCAATATCATCAACATACATGAGCTTGAAAATAAAATATTCTCTTAAATCCCATAATGAAACACCCTCCCTTCGTATGTGGTATTATAATAATTAACATTATTTAAAGGGCAGTAATACATATTAAGATAACTTCAGCTTCTTATTGATTTTTTTTTTTTTTTGTTATAATAACTTATTAAATTTGTTTAACTATATAAACATAAACAAGTTAATTAGGTACCTAATCATGATAAAAATAATCATAATTTTTTTTAGAACATCATAATACAAGACAGTTAAAACAGAAAATACAACTCAATTAATTAACATACACATCATCATAACGTTCTTTATAATATTTTAACATTAGAGTAAAACTTATAAGGACGATTCTTCTATCATGAACCAGTTATTATAATTTTTTTTTTTATATTTTAATTTCATTGATTGTTTTTTTAATATTATATACATAAATATATTTTTATATTATAATTTTTTATTATGTATATTAATATAATTATTACTATTTGCTTACCTGTATAAATATTAAAATATATTTAATTGATTATTATTTATGTTATGCATTTTGTATAGCATGTTCCTAAATATTATGTATATATAATATTCATTGCAATAAATTAATTGTGAAAATATGTAATTTATATTTATTTTAATAGAAATGCCAAATTAAATAAATTATTGAACTACCTACTGACTACTATTTAGAGATTATTGTTCATGATTAGGTAGAAGTGAAATGTGAATACAGTAATTTTTTTTTCTAAAAATGGCTAGCCTGCCCAGATCTTCACTTGCGCTTCACGATAAAATGGAACGGCCTCTCTATATTACTCTATGGCATGATCACCAAAAAACCTATTTTTCCTATCACTGCGTATTTCCCCCAGACTTGGCAGAAACAGTAAAATTCCTATGTAATTGTAGTGGGTATAAAATTTTTTTCTATGATATTAGTTTTTCTTCCAAGTCTGGGGAAGTATAAAATATGCGTGAAATAATCTAGTGATCATGCTCCGTATCACTTGTCACGATTTTTTTTCAACATTTTCGAGTTTTACTTCCCTCGGGGGCCTCAGGCGGCCCCGTTGGGACCTTATTCGCGTTCCCCGGTAAATGTATAGTCGGCGAGCGGCCCTACTTTTTTCCCGACTGTCCAATATCGAGTACGAACCGAGCGCCGCCGTCGCTCGCGTTTGTTGCCGTTTTTTTCGAAAATTTGAGTTTTAGCCGCTTTCGGTCGTATCACCCTCCGCGTCAAAGACGTATTCGGGTTCCTCTCTAAATTTATAGCCGGCGCCCGGCCCTACTTTTTCAAAAACGAGTCCCGGGGAGGAGCGGAGTCGCTTAAAGCCGACGGCCTATAGCGCCGCCGTCGAGTAGGTACCGCTATATACAGGCATAAATACTTGCGTCTCGAGGTTCGATTTTTTTCGCAAATCTCGCGTATTATACGTGCGAGGGCGGCGGAGCCGGTCGTCCGCTTGCCGACGCGGTCGGATCGCCCGGATTAACGCCCTTTCACCTATGCGCAACCCGCGTTCGGCATTCGCGGAGACGACGACGCGGCTTAAGAGTCATAGATTTGACTCATTTCAGTAGGTGGCTAGGTAGGTTAGATCTTAGGACAGGTGACTCCGAGGGTCATGGTTTAGACCCCTGCCGCTGGGATTATCGATGATTTTCGGCGGCCGTGATAAATGGAAATTCCTTTTTTCGCGTTTTTTTTTCGTCATATTTATCATATTTAACGAAAGTGTTCCGTTTTTTTTTCAAAATTCGAGTTTTTGATTCGATATACTGCGTTATTATATTATATTAATGTATTTATTGAGCAAAAAAATATTAAATATATAATAAAGTAGGTATATTAAATTGTAATGAAATTTAATGAAATTCTGGCAGTTAAATCGTATAATGATATGACTATACTATACTATACTATTTAATAAATAATAATAATAATTGACATTTAATTAATACTTGATTTTACCGTGACCAATGCACCTATATGTTTCTTTTATAATTACAATATAATATAACTAACCTACATGTAGTACACTAGTCCCTACTCGGGCTACTTGATATATTAAGAGTTTTTAGGTGATTCCGATTTGGTTAAATACCTACTGCTACAGATTATAAATACTATTTAATACAATATTAATAACCTAATAGATCTAATAGAACTGATTAAATTCTGGCAGTTAAATAGTACGACTATATGACTGCTCTATTTGCCGTTTTTTTTCAAAAATTCGAGTTTTAACCCCTTTTGGTCGTATCGCCCTCCCCGTTTGGATCTTATTCGCGTTCCCCGCTAAATTTATAACCGACGCTCGGCCCTACTTTTTCAAAAACGAGTCCCGGGGAGGAGCGGCGTCGCGGAAACGAGAGTAGAGTGTCGCTATATACACACATAAATACTTGCGTCCAGGGGAGACTTTGAGACTGCGTCTCCCCTTAAAAATAAACTAGCTACTTGTAAATAATATAATTAATTAAAAATAATAATGTATAGAAATATTTTCATTTGTATTTAAAATATAGTTTTCATTGTTTATTATTATATTAAATTGAAAGTCACAAAATCGAAAACCTATTAATAGCTATCTCGATACTCAATAGAAATACTATTTTAAGTAGTATCTGGGTCCCCAATGAAAATTACACCTATATTTAGTGTCAAACATTAATATTTTTATTTTGTTAGATGATATAATGTTTGAAGACGACGACGACGACGAATATTATGATAAAGTTATGGATGAGTTCGAAAAAAGTATGATAAACTATATAAGCTAATTATATTTATATAACAACATATTTTTTTTTCTAGGTAAGCATCAGAATATGATTGAAGTAGCCTCAAATATTTTCGTTGACAATATACAAGCTGGACCTTCTAATCAAAGTATTTATTTAACATTTTTATATAAGTGTATAATATGCTTATATTAGTGTATATGTTTAGGTGATGCACCGGTCGAAACAAAAAAAGAAAAACTAGCAGACAACAACAACAGCGTCATCATCTTGGAGTCTGACTTGTTGAAAATTAACAATAAGAAAACTAAATTTATAAAAAAGTACAATGCTTATATGATTAATTATAGTATTACATTAAAACCTGTACCGGGGAGTTTAGATATAGTTAGTTTAAATGCACTATTGGAGGATGGGTTAGAAAATATGATATCAAATATTAAAAAAATTACAAACTTCACTGATGGTGATATTGTTAACTTGCACGCAGACAATCCGAAGTTTTTTTCACCAATATCTACAGTCAATATGACGTCTAATGTCTCAGGACGGAAAATTTTAAATAAAATAAGTGATATATTAACGTCGGATCAATCAGTTAACATCAACGATACGGTATTCGGCTTTCAAGTTATCATAATGCCTAAAGGTGGAAAACCTAAACCGACCTGGGAGTATTTGGACCTATTTAGCAAAAACAAAAGATGTATAGCACAAATTAAAAATCAGGATGAATTATGTTGCCCCCGTGCTATTATAGTGGGGCTATCTTACAAGACCTCGGTTATATTGGGACACCACTTAAACGATTACCAAATCAAAAACCTGCGACTTGGTAAATCCGATGTACAAACACATTTGACAAAAGAACTATGTCAACAATTAGAAATTAATGAAAACAGGCCGTTTACGTATCGTGACATATCAAAGGTTGAAAAATTGCTCAAAATTCAAATTAAAGTCGTGAATGTTGATAATTTTTGTGAAATTGACTACTCGGGTAAAGAAAATAGAATTAAGATTTACCTATTAAAAAAAAATGATCATTTTAATACCATTTATTCCATGTCATCATTTATGGAGCGTGTGTACTATTGTGAATTATGTGATACGGGGTATAATAATAAAACTAAGCACGTCTGTAAAAAAGGACCAGGGCTAAAGTGTAATCTATGTAACGAAGACTATCACATCCAAGACTTTAGAAAAGAAAAAATTTTTTGTCAAGAGTGCGACCGTTATTGTGTTGATATTGAATGTTTGAGAAAACATAAAAAAGTTTGCGATAAAGAATATAAATGTGGTGGATGTAATTTAATCGTACAGAGGAACGACATCACGCACAACAGCGTTTGCGGACTTGGAAAATGTCATAATTGTAAGCAGGAAAATATCAAATTATGTCAACATGAATGTTATATGCAACGGAAAATAGGAAAAGGAGGCTATTGTGTGGAAGCCTGTGTTTGTAACGAACAATCGACAGAAAAACAGAAAGGCTGTACTTTCACTACCAATTATATATTTTTCGATTATGAAGTGCAACAAAACACAGGTACGCACATACCAAATATGGCTATCGCTCACGACTTTGAAGGAAACAAATTTGTATTTTCTACGGATGACGGGGGTTCGGCCAATGATAAATTTTGTAAATGGGCACTTAGTAGAGAAAAGAAAGGAACAACATATATAGCACATAATTCAAAAGCATATGATACATATTTTATAATTCAGTATATTTTAAAACATATGCCTACAGTGAAGTATGAAGTAATTCGGAACGGAACAAAAATTATGATGCTTGAAATAAAAGAAGGGGGCCTAAATATAAAATTTATTGACAGCCATAATTTTGTACAGTCTAAGCTAGCGGACTTTCCGAAAACATTTGGACTTACGGAATCAAAAAAAGGTTATTTTCCACATTATTTCAACACTCCTGAAAATCAAAATTATATAGGGCCTTTACCGGACAAATATTATTACGGTTATAACTCCTTGGCGAGAAAACAGCGAGCAGCATTCATAAATTGGTATGACGAGATGACAAGCAAAAATTATGTATTTAATTTCAAAAATGAGTTGGAACAATATTGTCATTCGGACGTTGAAATATTACGAAGAGGGTGCTTAGAACTAAGGAATAAATTTTTGGACGTGTGCAATATTGACCCATTTAAATACATTACAATTGCAAGTGTTTGTATGGCAATTTATCGACAAAATGACTTGTTAAATAATTCTATAGCAGTCGTCCAAAATACCGAAAAAGAAACTTTTTCAGACGAGTCTATCAAGTGGATGAAAAGTAAAATATCAAACGAAAATAAAAACATACGCCATGCTTTAAACGGTGGGGAGGCCGTCATATGTGGTGCTAAAGTCGACGGTTATGACGAATCTGAAAAAAAAGTTTATCAGTATCATGGATGTTTTTGGCATGGCTGCCCGGATTGCTTCCATCCTAATGATATAAACCCTGTTAATAAAAACACTATGACTGATTTATATAACAACACGATACGACGAACATCTCAATTGAAAGCAAAAGGGTATCAAGTTGAAGAAATGTGGAGTTGTAAATGGAGAAAGCACGCAGAGTACAAACAAATGATGCAATATCCTGATGATGTAATTGAGTCACTAAACCCTCGAGATGCATTTTTCGGAGGCAGAACAAACGCAACAAAACTAATGGTTAAAAATAAAAAAATTAAATACATTGACGTGTGCAGTCTATACCCAACCGTAATGTATTATGACAACTATCCCGTAGGTCATCCAAAAAAAATTTATAAACCATCAATACAGCAATACATGCGATCAAACTGGTATGGTTTTATTAAATGTAAAATATTACCACCTAACAAATTATATCATCCCGTACTCCCGGTAAAAACTAATAAATTAGTATTCACACTTTGCCATAAATGTCATATAGATAAAGTTAGACAGTGTACACACGACGAAGAACAGAAAGCGCTTACTGGAACCTGGACAACAGACGAAGTGCAAAAAGCATTAGACAAAGGCTATAAGATTCTAAAAATTTACGAAGTGCAACATTTTGAAAAAAAATCTAATACGCTATTTAAACTGGAAACTAGCTCGTGGAGAAATGACTATCGAACGGTTAATGACTATATTTTAGCAGTAAAAAATGCAGTAGGTATCGATTTGGATATAGAAAATATAAAAGAAAA
>CARXXK010000002.1:19047938-19106291 GCA_949089665.1 Macrosiphum euphorbiae | reverse complement strand
GTACCCTCTGTAAAGAAGTTTCACTTCAATAATAAATATATTTTGTAACTATAATAATTGAAATAAGTAATAACTAGGCATTCATAACTAATCAAATACATAATATAAAATTATTTTTGAAATTAAGTATGCATATTTCAATGCAAACCAAGGTACAATACCCCAAATACCAAGGTACAATATATATTGTACCTTGGACCATTTTTTGTGTTTTTAAAAAATAAATTTTAATTAAAAAAATTATTGATACAAGGCCTTTAAAAAAAATTACCATATACTTATGTGTATTGTCTATATGAGTAATAAAAATGAACATTTAATATTCAAAATTAAAGGTTCTAGAATTTTTTTTATAAAAATGGTGCCAAGGTACAACACTCTCCCTATATTTTATATTTTTATAAGCATTACAGGATTTGTTTGTATTTTAAAATGCAAAAAGAAAATATAATAGAATTTTTACTAACCAGTGGTTTTAATGCCTTAACATATGAACAAAAAAATCAAATAAAACTTAATCGCCCAACTCCTCATTTATTATTAACATTCAAGACGGTAAATATATTAGAACTTTTCAAAAGAATTAGTATAATAAATTCCCATGGCTTACTGGTTGTGATAAACGGAATAAAGTGTTTTGTTTTACTTGCGTAATATTTAGAGGGGAAAAGGAATATGGAATTTATGTTATATAATTTAAGTCTCCCCAGAATATTTACTCACGAGCCGCTACTGCTTGCGTCGCATCGTTTTTTGCCGGTTTTTCTAAAATTCGAGTCTTGGCCCGTTCTAGTGGTATTACTCTCCCCGTTTGGATGTTCTTCGCGTCCCCCGCTAAATTTATAAGCCGCCCGCGTCAGTACTTCGCTCGAGTCGAGTGCCGCGGAGAAGATCGGAGAGCGGACAGTGTCGTTATTACTATATACGAAAATGAAAATATGCGACGAAAAATTCGATTTTTTGATTCAATAAACTGCGTTATTATATTATATTTTACTGCCTTTTGTCCTTTTGTCCACTCGGTTATAAATATACACGATATAGCCACAGAATCGGTCTGTAGGTACCTGTAGGGCTGTTCGATTGTTTCGATTAATCGACTGAAGCATCGATTAATCGATTAAATCGATTATTTTTTAAAATGTATTCACCACCGATTAATCGCATTAAGTACCGATTTAATCGCATTACCGATTAATCGAATTATCGATTGATCGAATTATCAATTAACCGAAACGCGACTGTACATTTTTAACGAACACGGTATCAAGTATAACCGCGGTCGCCAAGGTAAAAATATTATACCATACTTTGACTATCAACATTATAATAAATGATAATACAGTCTATAGTTGTTATAGTTAGGTTAGGTAACTAGGTAAGTATACTAAAACTGATTTCCAGTATTTGTGTTATTAAGCAGTGAGCACATGTTTTAGGGTCCGACTGCTATTTCGTCTTTAGTTTTTACTTAGCAGCTTGTCTTGAATTTATTTTATTTATTTTTTATTTTATTTTATTTATTTAACGCCAAACGGCAATTTATAGATACATTGTACAATTAGTAGATTAACATGAAGTGATAATAATGAAATAAAATACATGGAAAATATAGTTATAAATATAGACTTAAGTTTAAACTAATACTAAACAGCGTTCAGCTAAAAAGAGTACATGCTAAGGTAAAATAAAACTAAAGACAAAAACATTCAGTAGAGATAAACAATAATATAGTCAGCTGCAGATCAGGAGCTATTAAGTAGGCGTAGCATTCTGTCTAATGGATTATTAAAGGAGTAATTAGTACGGTGAGAGGAGACAAGGTATAAAGAGTGATTTCTAGTGAAATGCACAGGAACACGGAAAGAGATGGAGGACAGAAGGTTAGGGGCATCTATTGTGCCGTTAAGGAGGGAGGTGATGAATGAGAGGTCAGCATCGACACGACGAGATGCGAGAGTAGGGATATTTAAGGAAGTTCTAACTGATAGGTAATCATGGGGTGGGTGATCAATATTGAGTATAAAAGCGGTGTAGGAAAGGAAGTGGTTTTGGACACGCTCTAAACGTAATTGGTCCTTGGCTAGATACGGGTACCATACAACTGAGCCATATTCTAAGACAGAGCGGACAAGGGAAAAATAGAGGGAGCGAATACAAGTAGCGGACGTGAAAAGGCTAGTGCTGCGCTTTAAGAACCCCAGAATTTTTAACGCTCTACCAACAGTAACATCAATATGGTGTTCAAAGGAAGAGAAGGAGTTAGATAGAACCCAAGATCTTTGACAGTGGATACACGCTTGAGAGTAGAGCCATTAAGGGAATAAGGATGGATTATGCAAGTACGTTTTCTATGAAATGTCATAACATGACACTTGTTGAGGTTGAGCGTTAGGCCAATACGCTGGGCCCAGAGAGACAAAGTATTGAGATCTGATTGAAGTTGAAGACTGTCAGACGGAGATGTAATTTTTGAGAAAAATTTAATATCATCGGCAAACAGAAGAACTTTAGAGGAAGAAATGTACCTGTTAATTGAGTTAACGAAAAGGATGAACAGAAGAGGACTGAGATGCCCTCCTTGGGGGACCCCAAAGGGAGTAATAAATAAGTCAGAGTCAACGCCGTGAACTCTTACGAATTGCTTTCTTTGACTTAAATATGATTGGAGCCATGAGAGTAAAGGGTTACCGATACCAAGTGAATCCAATTCAGAGATAAGGCGGCTATGAATGACAGTGTCGAAGGCTTTATTAAAATCCGTGAACACAGCATCAACTTGACAATCAGATTCAAAGCTTTTTAATATATATGATGTGAAAGATAGGCTGCAAGTGACAGTAGATTTCCCACTACGGAAACCATGCTGCTCATCCATTAGAATATGGTTAAGACTTCTTTTGATTGAGGAGTAGACGATGGACTCAAACAGTTTAGAAATGTGAGGTCGGATGGAAATAGGCCTGTAATTAGAAACGAGCGAGGGATCTCCTGATTTAAAGACATGGGTGACAGAACATATTTTCCAAGCAGCTGGAAAGATACCCTCATCAAGAGATAGCCTAAAGAGTAAGAATAGAGGATAAACAATAGAATCTTGACAATTAAAAAGTAAACGTGCTGAAATCCCGTCTGGGCCATTAGAATTGGTGTTTTTTAAAGAGTTGAGTGCAAGTTGCACATCGTCGAGGGAGAAGTGACAATTAGAAGGAAGTTCATATGGAATAGTATTAATATTAGAAATATTGACGGGTGGAGAAATAGAGTTGTTATACATAGAATAAAAGTACTTAGAGAATAGGTTAGCCGACCCAAGAGGAGTATCAACCTTATCATTGTTCCAAAATAGAGTGGTAGGTATTGTGTTTTTCTGGTTTAAATTTTTAATAGATTTCCAGAATAGTGAGGGATTGCGATTGAACGAGTTTTCGGTATTTTTTATATAAGACTGGTAGTCTATTTTAGATTGGCGCTTGCATTTAGCACGAAGTTCGGAAAAAGCTGAGTAGTCATAGGGGGACCTCGAACACTTATAGAGTGCGTGAGCTCGCTTTTTCTCCATAATAAGATTTTTAAGAGAGGTAGATGTCCACGCAGGGAATTTTGGCAATTTAAATATTTTTGTAGGAACAAACAAATCGATAGCATGAAGTAGGGCTTCATTAAATACAGAGGCTGCATCTTCGATTGTGTACTGAGAAAATGTTAATTCCCAATTAAAGGAGTTAATAAATTGCGCTATGGCAGTGTAGTTTGCAGCCTTAAAATCTTTATATGTATGAGTATTAACTACTGATTTGTCAGATTGTGAAGGAAGGACCACGTGAAGAGGTGGGTGGTAAGGATCAGGAATAACCAAATATTCCGTTGCTAAATTGACTGTAATTCTATTGCAGTTGGAAAAGACAAGATCTAAGATACTGCCATGATTATTGCGAAAGAAATTATGCTGGAAAAAATTAAGGTAAGAAAAAGAATCAATAATAGTTGTGGAAATTATACTGGGATCATTAGTCCCGATTAATCCTAATTCATCAGAAGACCAGTTGATATTAGGGAGATTGTAATCACCACATATGACTAGGGAATTTGGTTTATAAGAGGAAATGATGTGTTCAACAGAAGTGGTATGGGATTCAACTACAGAAAGGGGTGATCGAGGGGGTAAGTATACACCTCCTACCAATAAGTGGCCAGAGTTTAGGGACAATAATACAAATACTTGTTCAACATTAGATACGGTTAGTGAAATAGGTTGAAAGGAACGGGTATTCTTGATAGCAATTAGAACTCCGCCACCTCGGGTAGAAGTGCTGTTATTATGGTTTCTATCAAGTCTTATTACTTGAAAGCCAGCGAAACCAAGTTCACTGTCACTTATGTCAGGAGTCAGCCAGGTTTCTTTGAGGATAATGATATCATAAAAGTGAAACATGGGGAAAGAACATCTGAGGCCTATGACTAATTTTGTTTTAAGGCCACGAACATTTTGATGGAATATTTTAAGGTTAGAATTAAGGGTATTATCACCCAATTTATTATTACAAATATTAGAAAAATTATTAGGTTTACAAAGTGAGGCTTTTAGGTTAGTGAAGTCTTGCAAGAAAGAATCTAGAGTTAGTTTAGCAGTGTAGCAGCGTGAGCAATTTGAAGAACGAAGTTTAATGTTATACATACAATTGCAGAGTGGATCAGTTTAGCAGGAGTAGTAGCATGAGTCATTTTTTCCAGTTTTGTTCAGGCGAAGGAGTGCTTGCCTAGGCAGCGACAAGTCGAGTACTGCTAGTTTTTTGATTGGGTAAAGGCCGAGTTCGATGTTTGATGGCGTCTGTCCTGGGATAATCTGCGGGCCGGTACAATATAGGGGAGTCCATCTCTGTATTTGATTACTAAGTCAGATTCACCGTTCTTTTTACGATTTTCCAAATCAGTGTATATGCGACGAATTGCTTCACGCTCACAAGGAGTGCGATCACGAGTAACCGAAATGGGATGGCGCATATTGTCAGTATGAGAAGATCTAATAATATTGTATTATAGTCAGAGACAAGTTTCTGGGCTATTTCTTTAGACTGGAAGAAAACCTTGAGTGGTCGGGGACCTCGATCACTGGGTTTACCTAGCATTATTGCTTTAAAGTCAGATGGTAATTCGGGAAAGTACGGTTTGATAGCCTCAGTTATTTTTAGGACTTTAAAGCTTAGTTATCAAAATGAGTCAAGTGTGGAATGTTTTTAAAAAATCTGAATGTGGTCAAAGAGCGAAGTGTGAAATTTGTCTCAAAAGCTTGTCGAACTCTGGTACGATTACCACAAATCTCTGGAATCACTTGAAATCGGTTCATAAATATAAATATCACGAACTAGACAGATTAAAAAGAGGTACAGAAGGCATAGATGATGATTTAGAAACCAGCCTAGATAGGTAAGTTCCAAATTTATTTCCAAATTGTATTTTTAAAATAATTAGGTACCTATTTTTAAAGATGAATTTATTACAAAATTTTGCTAAAAAATTATTAAGTGTACAAGCTACCAGCGTAGCATCAGAAAGGGTCTTTAGTCGTGCTGGGAATATAATAACAGATACTAGGGCATCATTGACCGATGATCATTGTAGTCAACTTATATTTTTGTCAATGAACAAAAAATATGTGAGCAACCCACTTTAAATGTTCCTTTTAAATTATGATTTAAATATTTTATATTAGTTACTATTACCAAAATAAGTGTTGTTATTAATTTTAATTTTGTTTTTTTTTTTTTTAAATATAGTATTAAAAGAAAGTAATTTCTTATGAGTACTTAAAAGAAAACAAGTTTCTTTTAAATTTTTTTAAATGATTTTTTAAATATTGTACAAAAGTTTCTATTGTTTTGTTTTGTTTTTGTTTTTAATTTTGTTATTTAAAAAAAAAAAAAATAGTATTTAAAAGAAAGTAGTTTATTTTGTTTTTTTTTTGTTTTTAATTTTGTTTTTACAGAAAAATATATAATTATAATTTAAAAGAAAGCCATCTCTTATGTGTACTTAAAATAAAAACAAACATAATGACATAGAATGTTTTATTCATCATCATTATAATCGTCAAATAGAATACCTGAATACTCTTTATACTTTTTAGTATTTTACAAGAATATTAAATATTAATCTAACGATAAGTCGTTGCATTTGAAAACTCTTAAATGAGTAAACCATAAACCTAGCAGGAAATATAATTCAACAATGCTCAAAACCATTAAACTTTTATTGATTGTTTTAATCGATTAATCGATTGTTTTTATAGATTAATCGATTGTTTTAATAGATTAATCGATATGTCTTTGACTATTTCAACAATCGAGCACTCTAGCACTTCTTGATAAAAAACTTCGAATACTTAATCGAAATTTTCGATTATTTAGTACTTTTGACAATCGAGTATGTATTATGACAATCGAACAGCCCTAGGTACCTGGTACACGGTGGCTGGGTTGGGTTAATTAAATTATATACTTAATAAAATATTATCCCAGCTCGAGTCGATGATGGATGTCACAGAAACAATATTATAAAATAATTATATATTATTATTAATTTGAGTATACAATAGGTAGGTTTAATCTTTAGCATAGAATCAAATTAATAAATAGATTAGTTGATAAATAACAATATTTAATTGACAACCACTATTACTTTTATTATCTACATTTATGAGCAACGCACCTAAATGTCCTAAATCGTTTGACATGGGCTCGAATAAATATTAAATATACAATATATTATGCAGTAGGTACTAGTAGTATAGATGTACCATTCCTTTCTCATTTTATATCAGTAAAAGATCACAAAGAAAACAATGTGCAAAAAGATCAGAAAATTGAAATGCAATAATAATTAAAATATTTTTCGCAAAACTTATGAAATGCAAAAATAATAAAAATATTTTCCGCAAAACATAATTTTTAATAATTAAAATCGAAATGCAATATTTCCTAAAAATACTTTTCATAAAACTTATATTATTAATAATTAAAAATTGAAATGTAATATTTCCTAAAAATAATATTAATAATTACAATTAAAATATAATATAGTATTTGTAGTTAGACATATTAATTTAAATTTTTAATAGAATTGCTCTATTAAAAAAATCTAACAACAATTTAGTGAACATTAAAAAAAAATAGTCATCAATCCAATGACTCATTATATGCTCTAATAATTCATTATGAAGTTCCTTAAAATAACCAATTAATTTCTTAAAAAATTTTATGTAACTCATTATCATCATAAGATTGATATAAATGTGATACATGAAATTCTAGACTATTCATAGATTATTCAATTTCTGATAACTCTTTTAATATATCTTTATACCTTTTATCTTATCTAAAAGTTTTTTACAATTTTCCATTTCTATTATTTATATTAGTAAATATATTTTTTTGTTCTATTAAAAATATTTTTCTAATCTTTTTGATTTTGATTTCTAATTAGTGTATTGAGATGTTTTACAAAATCATTTCTATCTATAATTGTTTTATAATGTCCCCAAGCTAATGTACCATTTTTTTGTCAGTAAACAATTTTCAAAATCATTAAAACTTATTTTATTTTCCACAACATTTTTTTTAACACCTTTAGCTTTTTTAATTTCTTTTTCAGTATCTAAGATTTGATGTGAATATAATTTGGATCTTAAACCTATAAATTCAGTTATAATTTTTCCATTTAACTCATCTTTAAACTTGCCTAAAACTTTTTTGTTAACTAAAGGTAAACCATAAATATTTCTTTTGGATAATCTGAAGTGTCAAAATGATCTTACATCATTTTCATATCTTGATAAAAATCATTAGTTTTTATTTCTAATATTAGTGAGTCTGTATCTGTATATAACAATCTAACTCTATTTCCATATTTTTTTCTTTATAATATTAAAATAAAAATCATACATTAACATTTTAGATAAATCTAAAACACACATTCCTATATATATATATTGGTTGTTTGAAAGATATTTGTGTTCTTTTCATATGTACTGCAGCTAAATTTTTTGTAAAAATTATTCTTCGATCAAAATTTGGTTTTCAATTAATATCTCTACTTTTGATGCATAAGAACATAATCTTATATCAACATGATTTCAAACATTCATCATGGTACGTCCATAAACACTATTGTTCATTAATTTGAAATATTCTTTTTCAAACTCATTCTTAGCTTCTGATCTGAGATTAGTATTAAAATCAATATACACTTTTAACCAAGGAGATTGACTAAATTCTAACACTCTATGAATTTTCTCTATTTTTAAACCTAAATTAATATATAATTGTAGTGTTTAATAATGTATTATATATATTTTCTTATCATACAAAGTTGTTAATAATTTTGGGACTTGTTTGTCATCAAAATGTCTTTCTGGTGCTAAAGGGAAATCTGAATGTAGATCATGAAGTTCTTTAGGGTAAGATAAATCAACTTCTAAAATATAACTTTTACATGATTTATCAGAAATATTCATTACATCAAAATCATTCAGATTATCAACCCATTTGAAATCTTCAGTAGGTAAATATTTACTCATTGCAAAACCATAAAGATTTTTTGCATCTAAGTATTGTAAAAATATTTATTCATCCTTTTTTTAAATTCATCTCCCATATATTTAATATTTTCTTTTGAATATCTTTGACTACATTGAGATAAGCCACCTTTGATTCCAGATTCAATCATCAACATTTGATCGACATCTGTAAGTAAATATAATTTTACATTTGTCATTCCTAACATGCTATCCCATGCAAATCCAGGTGTTGTGTAATACCACATAGGATCTAATTCATAATTTTTTAAAGAAATGTCTCTAAAATTGTCTATTATATCTGCTAACAATAAAACAATGAAGGTTGTGTATTTATCTTATTATCCCTATATCTTATCTTATCTTCATATTATTAATATATTATTTATTATTATTATTATCTGTGTTATTATGTCGTGCGTTAGTTGTAAAAATAATGTTACTCAGACAAATAGTATTAAATGCTGTAGTTGTCGAAATATTTATCACATAACAGGAACTCATGGAAATGTGCGGAATGCTCCGTTCCAAATTTTACAGTAAGAAAAAATAATACTAACTCATCTTCAGTTAAAGACGAATCTATAGATAGCCTAAGTCTTGTCAAAATGGATATAGCATCTATTTTATCAAAAATTGAAAATTTGGTTACTACGGTTAAATCAGTTGAAAAATCTATAACTTTTTGTTCAGATAAAATCGATGACTTTAATTCCAAACTTGATGGTGTAATCAATAAAGTAAATGACGTTGAAAACCGTTTAAGCGATATGGAAAAAAAAATATAAGATAATGATAAATGAATTAGAATTATTAAAAAATAATTCTAACGTACCCGAACAAAATGCACTTACTAATAATACCGAAATA
The DNA here is from genome assembly GCA_949089665.1 of Macrosiphum euphorbiae. Classification (NCBI taxonomy): domain Eukaryota; kingdom Metazoa; phylum Arthropoda; class Insecta; order Hemiptera; family Aphididae; genus Macrosiphum; species Macrosiphum euphorbiae. The sequence goes on along the minus strand of CARXXK010000002.1, from coordinate 19,096,849 downwards.
TCTGGTATTCCTTTATGTGTCAACGAGTCATTAAATGATGTAATTATCTGCTTTGGAAAAAAACTAAACATTGAAATTAAAAACTCCAATTTATCAAAACTATATAGAGAGAAAAATAATAAAGATAGTCAGGGAAAGATTATTGTTCATTTTATTAATAAAATAATAAAAGATAATTTGGTATCTGGAATTAAAACCTTATACAAGTCAGGTAAACAATTGACGTCCAATCACGTTAATTCGAATTTCCCAGAAACAAATATATATATAAATGATCAGCTATCAAAGGGAAATAAAAGATTATTCTGGTTATCGAAATTATTATCAAAGACGTATGATTTCATATATACCTGGACTAACTCAAGCGGAGTCTTCATGAAAAAAAATTATAGTTCACATAGTTTTCGAGTCATATCTGTCAATCAACTTATCAAGATTGATGTTGATAAAAAAGTTATTCAACTCTATGATGGCGTAATAGAACATTAACTTAAGATATTAAAAATACTGTATATATATTTTTCCTTAGTTTAAATGATTCATACTTTACTAAATATATGTAATGAAATTAAAGCAATAAATAGTTTTGAAACAAAAAATATTAATTCTATAAGTGAGATCAAATTTTATGATAAAGGGTTTTCTATTTTTGCAATGAATATAAGAAGTATTAAATGTAATTTAGATGAACTAGCTATTTTATTGAGTACTATTAATGATAAATTCGATATTATTGTACTTAGTGAAACTTGGTTAACCAATGATTATAACATAAGCTTACTTGGATACAATCATTATCACTGTCTGGTAAATCAGATGGTATCTCTATTTTTGTAAAAGATTGTTTTTATGTATCGAGTATAAACTAATTGATAACTTAATGTAATTGATTTTTGAAACTCATTAGATATAATTATCTTATTTAATAATATTAACTACCGGGTTACTGGAATATACAGACCACCAAGTTGCAATGTTGATTTATTTTTAGATTCTCTCGACAATTTTCTTACTATAAATAACAAAAATAAGTTTCATTATATATGTGGTGATATTAATATTAATTTATTGTCTGATAATTCTAATTGAACAAATTATCTCAACATTATGAGTAAACATGTTTTTTTCTCTAGTATAAATGGTATAACTAGAAGCCAAAATGATTCCAATAGTAATATTGATCACATATTTTCAAAAAATTTAGATACTAACCTTATCTCTAGTTATATTATACGTATTAGTATTACTGATCATTATGGTACTTCTTTGTTAACAGATGTCGATTCTCTAATAAACAACAAAAAATCTGAATATGTTTCTTTTAATCAAACTACAATTAAAAAGATTAATAATAACAGATTAAATTCAATTTTAAATAACGAAGATTGGAATAAACATTTCTTTTGTCTGTCTATTAATGATGTATTAACTAAGTTCAATGAAAAAATAAGTACTGCTATAAATAGTTGTACAAATGAAGTACAAATAAAAAATTGTCGTACATTTATTAAACTAAAAAAATGGATAACAAGGGGATATAAGGGGATCTTAGTTTCAATTAATAAAAAAGAAAAAATGTACAAACAAAAACGAAAAAGGCCTTTTGATCTAAATTTTGCTATTAAATTCTCAAAATACAAAAATCTACTTCAAATTGTTATTAAAAATGCACGTATACTTCACTATCAAAATTAAATCTTACAAGCAAATTCAAATACTAAATCTAGATGGAGTATTATAAATGAAATTATTGATAATAATAATAAACCTAAAATTCAGATTGCCTCGCTTTATAATAATGATGATAAAATAGTTGAAGACAAATTTGAAATTTGTAATATTCTAAATGATTATTTTACCAAATAATATTATGTTGGTGAAAATATATCTAAAAATATTAAAAACAAAAGTTATCATAAATTAGATTGGAAATATTTAAACAAAAATTGTCACGTAAATGAATCATTATTTCTCAATCCGATTTCAACAAATGAAATTGAGAACTACTTAAACTTACTAAAAGATGAGTGTTCATATTACGAATATGGAATGACAAATTATTTTTTAAAAAGATCGTCTAAACAAATATCATTACCTCTTTCGTTATTATTTAATAAAACTATTAAATATGGAGTTTTTCCTGATTGTTTTAAAAAATGTATTATTATTCCTTTATTCAAAACAGGTGATAAGAAAATCTGTGACAATTATAAACCTATTTCACTTTCACTATATATTAGTAAAATATTTGAGAAATGTTTAAAAAAAAACGTTTATATGACTTTTTAATAAAAAATAATTTTTTTTCAGAAAACCAATTTTTCTTTTTCAGTCTGGTCAATCAACAATTGACGCTTTAGTACAAGGAGATAAATACATTAGGGAAAATTTAGATAATAATAATAAAGTAATGGGCATTTTTCTTGATCTGAAAAAAGCATTCGATTCGGTAAACCATAATATTTTAATCAGTAAACTTGAATATGCTGGTGTTCGCGGTAAAGCACTTAATCTATTCTCATCTTTTTTGGTAGAAAGATATCAAGCTGTTAGAGTGGATAATGATTTAAGTAACTTTTTACCAATTAACTATGGTATCCCACAAGGTACAGTGTTAGGACCTCTATTTTTTATAATTTATACAAATGGTTTATTTGGTTTAAATTTAAATGCTAAAATAATCAGTTTTGCTGATGATACCTTAATTTTGGTTAGCGGTACCTCAAATAATGTAGTTAATATACTGGCTTCGCGCACCTTGGAAACAATAAATACCGGGTTTGAAAATAATTTACTTGAACTAAATATTAAAAAATCTAAGTATATGTATTTTGAAATTTATAATAACAAAGTTTAATACACAATCCATTAGTTATTCACTACTCAAATTGTAATATGTCTTAGATTCATGTAAATGTGATAAACTTGAGCATGTTGACTCAATTAAATACCTTGGGGTGATTTTTGATAGAAACTTGAGGTGGACTGCACATATAAATCATGTAGTTAGTATGATACGAAAGCTGTTTTATAAATTCAAATTGTTGAAAGATATCCTCAACACCAACACCTTGCGTACAGTCTATTTAGCACTAGTACAATCCATTATAAATTAAGGTATAGTTGTTTGGGGAAACGCATCTAAGTTTGCTTTAAATCCACTTATTATTACATTAAACTCACTGTTGAGATTTATACTATTAAAACCGTATGATTTTCATGTATGTGACCTTTACAGGGCATTCAATGTAAGAAACCTGAATGGCTTGTATACATGGAATATACTTAACTATATTTTTAACATAGATCTAAAAGATTATTACCAGACACATACCTATCAAACACGCATGAAACAAACAGTGAATCTGAATATTCCAGTAACCAAGAAAGAATTTGGTAGAAAAATGGTTTTTAATGTCGGTATTTGTTTATGTATTAAACTTAACATTAATTTAAAATCATATAAAAATAAGTATCATTATAAAATTTTTTTAAAACATCTAAATCTTAACTATGTTACATTATAAAAATTTAAAAATTTAAAAAATATAAATATATTTAGTTTTATTCTATCATTATATTAATATAATATGAAATTTTTATTCTAGACCAATGTAATTTTCATAAATAATAATAAAAAATATATGTTTATATAAATAATTTATGTAATATTTTGTGTTGTATTGAACTTGCTGCACCCACCACAAGCTATGCTTTTGGGGCGGCGTCATTAATTGTTTATTTTAGTTTTTGTTAACTATTTGTAAAATATTATATATATATTAACAATATTGACGATAAAGATTATTATTAAACACTTTCCAAATTTTTTGTGAGTTTTTATATTCCTCTATTGTTATATTTTTATCAATGAGAGAACTATAAAATTTTTCTATAGGAGGTAAACATGTTTCATTACATTTTTCTTCACAATCCATATACTCATAGGGATAAGCTAACTTTCTAGTAACTAAATCTAAATGTTCTTTAGAAAAATATTTACTAAATTCTTTAAATTTATTTCTTAAATTTAATTTCGAATCATTTCTCAAATTATTTGTTAACTTCTCTAAAGAACTCGGTAAAAATTTAAAAGAATCAATAAATCTTAATTCTATTTTTAATTTAAAACATTTATCAGAATACATTTTTTTAATTTTACGATATTTAATTTTTGAAAAATTTGTATATTTTTCCTCATTATTTGGAATTAATATTATATCATCTTCATCATTCCCAAACTCTTTAATAAATAAATGTGTATCATAACCTGAAAAATGATGACAAACAATTGGGATAAAATTAGGATTTTTGTAATTGAAATTACATATAGAATGTGTTGCTCCGAGATATTCTCCAGTTGGTCATGATCCCGAACTTTTATCATATTTGTATTTGTATTTTTTTTTTCTTCGTTAAGTTGACCTTCATATTTTTTAATAAGATACTGATACTTATCATCATTTCATTTTTTAAAATGTTCAATAAGATTTTTAATTATTTTAAATTTATTTCCTAAAACTGGAGGTAATTCATCTAAACGTCTTTAACAAATATGACATTTATCTGATTTATTATAATAATTATTTAATTGTCCTACATTAAAATTTTTCATAGAAACTATTTTATCATATATTTTTGAAATATTTTTTTCCTCTTAGTCTATACAACTTAAAAATTCCTTAGCTACATTTGGACCAGAATATTCTACAGGAGGTTTATAATCACCATTACTATATTTAATATAATAACAAAAATTATTAGGTTTATGTTTCTGATAACAATTAGTAAAAGCCTCTAGCAACCAAAGCCACAAATAGCATAAGCCATCGGGTTTCCGAAATCGGAATTTATTATTGATAAATGAACAATGAACAAAAAAATATGGAATAAAATCTAAAACAGTTGCAGCTTATAAGAAAAAAAACGAGGAAAAATCGCACGGTAAGTAATAACTGTAAATACTATATTTTATTATAGATTTCTGATTTATAGACTCAAACAATAAAGTTAAAAATATTGTAAGTATTAAACTATAAACTAATCTATTAAGTAATTTATTCTATTTATGATTGTAGATTTATAATTTTCGAATCTGATGAATGTCTTGATTTTACAATGATAATATTATGTGTTTTTTATTAATTTATTTTATTATATTTTTTTGGTTTTTTGTCTGTAACCACTTTCTTCAGGACAGTAAAAATTTTTAGATTACATAATAGTATCTTTTATGATAGGAAAATGAATCTAGTTGGTTCTTTGGGGGTCAAAAGTAGTACAGTAGTTCTCCGAAGCGCCGTGAAACACTCAAGAAAATTTAAGACACCCGGTGCCAATATGAATTTTTGCGCAAATACGATTTTTGTTTTAAACACAACCGTAGATTTATATAAGCATTTTCTACATTCCATAACATTTTCAAAATATTTTGACTTATTTTTAGCGGATTACGGACATTTTCAATCTCCAATATTTTTAATTTTTAATTTTTATGAATATCAATACAATTTTATTTATTGGGTAAAAAATTTTGAAAATTTGAAAGAAAGCTGCTAAATGTATTTGTTCAAAGGCAGATGAAAAATATTAAAAATGGGTGTAATCAGAATTTTTTTATAGGTATTTAAAGTTCAAATTTTGACAAATTACGTAAAAATGATGAAAATTTGCAAATCATTTTGAGTTTGAAATTCATAAAAAATTTTCTTTTTAGATCTAAGATTTTAAGACGTAATACAAGATTTATCATAAGTTTGTTTATTTTTATCAAAAAAAAATATAACTAAAAGCAAGTCCAATTAAATTTTTATGAGCGTTTAAAGTTCATATTTTTACAACACGGATATTCACTCGATTTCTCATGTAGCGATTTTCTTATTTTGTTGTAATTCAAAAACCAAATAACCTTAAATGCATGAAAATTTCACTGAATGTTTATAATCTCAATTTCTATACACCATACAATTTTGAAAATATTGTAATTCGTTTTGAGGTTCTTACGGACAAATCCAAATCCAAATTTTATTTTTTTTTAGTAAATACTAATAATAAAGTTTATATATATTTATATTTTATATATTGTTTTGTAGTAAATTGACTACAATTAGCTCATCTAAAGAATCGTATTCCTCAAATAAGGACACATCTGTTCAAGAAACTCCAAAATCAAATATATTATTTGATAATGGTGTACCTTCAACTAGTCAAGAAGTAACAGGACATTTATTATATGAAACTAACTCCAACATTGAAGAAGAAAAGTAAATATTTATTTTTCGTTTAAAATTACATTTCTTGATACTTGTATCACTTTAGTAATTTTTATATTTAGATCAATTTTAGATCAGTGTGGTCCAACCTTTTGTAGTTGGAGGGCCAATTTACACTTTCATAAAAACACCGGGGGCCGCCAGAAGAAAAAAATTATATTATTACCTATTTATATTTTTATTTTATATAATACACAAATTATTAATTATTATTAAAAAATTACAAAAATACATTACAAAATTACAATTAAATTAAACAAAAAAATACTAAAAAAATTAATGAGGCTAGGAATGTCTTATTACAATAAAAAAAATAAAAAATAAACTATTAATGTGATGATTGACATTGTTTTTCAGTAGCCAATTTATCAATTTCAATTGAACACGCTGTGGTGGCTAATCTGATGCACGATTCTAAAGACGAATTGTTAATACGGTTTCTTGATTTTGATTTAATTAATTTCATTGTAGAAAATGCCGATTCAGAAATATACGAACTGCCAAATAATGACAACATTTCAAGAGACATATTCCGTAATATTGGGAATTTTTCTTGTGAACACAGTTTCCAAAACTCTTCAGGAGGCAGATTTACTTTTGATTGAAGAAAACAGTGTGATTGTAAATCACATAACTGCATTTGAAAATCGGGAGGTTGTACTGAGATATCAACTGTCATTGGGTTGTTAAATAATTCAAATTTAGGTTTCAATATATAAAAATCTTTAAATCGTGAATTAAATTCTGTTATTAGTTCTGTAATTATATTTTTAAATTCAATAAAGCATACCGATTTATTTTCAATTTTTTAAATTTCTTGGCATGATGGAAAATATGTAGTATCATTGTTTTCTAATGCGTTTTTAAATACTTCTAATTTTTTCCGAAAACCTTCAATATTACTAAAAAGCTGACATCTATTTTGTCCTCTACCTTGCAGTTTTAAATTTAAAATATTTAAATGAGATGTCAAATCAGTAAGAAAAGCAAGAGACTTCATGAATGAAATATTTGTAAGTCTTCGTAAAACTGTTGTCCAATATTTTTAGATTTAAGAAATTCAAAAACTTCACTTCTCAATGCGAAAAAAAGATTTCAAACAATTCCCTGCACTCAGCCATCTTACATCACAGTGTAACGGGATATCACCATACTCACTTTCCATTTCTTCTAAAAATGTAATAAATGCTCTGTGTCTTTGAGCTTTGTTACTACCACGAATAAAACTAACAATGCTTATCACTTTTTTCATAGTTTCATTAATCTTAACAAACTTGCCACAAAGTGCTTCTTGGTGAATAAATAAACATTTTAGCCCCATTTGCCTTAAATTTCCTACTAAACCAGTATGTATCCCAACCATAGCTTGAGCACCATCAGTGATTATACCAGTGCAACTGTTAAATGAACCAAAATCTGAAATAATTTTTTTCAGTGCTTCAAATATATCTACACCCCTAGTTCCAGTAATTAATGGTTTTATTTGAAGTAGATCTTCATGTATATTAAAATCTTTATCAATTGTTCGAATAAATATGATTTATTGACTGTTATCGCGATATCATTAGTTTCATCTAATGCTAAAGAATAGTACTTACAATTCTGTATTATATTACGAAGCATTCCAGATACATGATCACTCATTTCATTGACTCTTCTACTAACAGTATGATGAGAAAGTGATATAGTTTCAAATTTAGTTGCCATTTCTTTGTTTCCAAAAGCATTTACCATTTTTATTGCACAACGTTTAATTAATTCGCCGTCTCTAAACCTTTTTTTTTGTTTGACCAATTCTAAACACACTTCATAAGAAGCTATTAAATTGTCACGATCGTTAATTTGTTTTTTTAAAAATACATTTTTTATTTTGTTAATTTCGAAGAAAGGTCTTTTAATAATGCAAGCCGAGAATCTCCAGTATATTTATCATATGATTTGTGCATGCTCGTGTAATGCCAACTTATATTATATTCTTTTAGAACGCTAATAACTTGTAAACAAATTAGGCACATAGGTATATTGTTATTTTCAATACATAAATACATTAGTTCCCATTTTGAATTAGACACTCTTTTTTAATCGTCAAATTTACGTTTTTTTCTTTCAGACGTGGTAAAAATACGTATGTACGGTAATAACACGGGCACTGTCACACGGTCACACGACACAGACAGTTACTGATTAGATTTAGTTTAGACTGTTTAGAGAAATATTTAATGCTCGCAATTGTGCGATTGTGAATAGTATTCACGCAGTTCATCGCGTTTTATCGTGATATGACCGACTCCCGGGATTTCCCGCCGTATAACAATTCGTAAATAATTCGTATAAATTCGTATAAATTTTATACCTTATTATTGCGATTTTTTTATAATATTATTGTGATTTAATAATGTTTGAGGGGCCAAAAAAAAAGCTTCGCGGGTTGGACCACCCTGAATTAGATAATTAATATTGCCTATTTTTTTGAAAAAATATCAAAAATTAATCATCAACCGTTTGACTGTACTTTTAAAAATTTGGTTTTTGTCGGTGAGAAGAGAAATGGTTTGTATAGTGAATATATCTTTAATTGTGCTATGCGTTGGAAACAAGAAATTATTGAATCTGAAGATCCCAGTATGTCAATTATGGACGTTAATACAGCAGCTGTTACAGGCTACAGCATCAGTAAATTCAGGACAAGGTTATGTACAATTAGAAATCTTCTCTGCTTTATTGAATATGCCAAGTATGAGCCATATATGGTTAGGTCCGGTTAAGTTGGGTAAGCCACTAGGAACCGGAGTGTTCTTGACGGAGGGTAAACACCCTACTAAGTTACATGTCTCAGCGATGAAGCGAGCTGTAGGACCGTCAGAGAACACTAACTAATCATACTTTGTTTCAGATAGCAGAACGACCAAACCATCCACCACCAAACCGCAACCACCGGCCATCCCGCGGCATGATTGCCACGCATGTGGAAAAGCTCCGGACGATGGCCGCGCAGTTGTTGCGGGAAGCCAGGAGGCCGGGAGGCCTTTTATTTAGGTATGGAATTACTAAAGCTATTGAGCACTGGAAAAAAGTTGACAACCTAACCATTGATCAAAAATCTAAATTTTTAAAAATAAATATAGATAATGGACCGTATCATGTATTTGGTTGTCATGACAAGTGTGACTCGTCAGTAAAAATTATGTTAAAAATATATACCTAAGATTTAAATTATTTAAATTTTAAAAATGTTTTCAGATATTTTTGTAAACCTGAAGCTAATATCCAAAACCATGTTCCGGAAATGGTAGGATGTGGCTTATAGCAAGACATTATTGCAGCCAAAAATCTAGTAGCTTATCTTGCAGATAGTTTAATTTATGATGTTGACAACAATTATGTAGAATCGTATAATAGTGTAGTTGCCAAATTCGTGGGGGGGGGGGGGGGGGGGGGAAGAATAAACTATTCTTTGAGAGGTAATAATTATATAAAATGTTTTACATAGTTAAGGTAATCTGTATTTGATATATTATAAACCAAATGTATAGGTTCTTATAATACAAGATGTATGACAGCGGTGTCGTCTTTTAATTTTGGTCCTGATTACATACGTAAACTTCATAAAACTGCTACTAAAGAAAGTCCAGGAAAGTTTACAAAATTATATATACGAAAATTGCAAAAAGATAAATATAACAGGCAGCAAAACAGTATAAAATCTAAGCCCATCTTCGGACCATCTACCGGGTAATTATACTTTAAAATTATTTTCTTCCCATTTAAAATATTTCCCTTATTTATGATACCTAATACTTTTTTAGTTCACAAACTAATAAATTGAAATCATTTTCAGGACCTAATAAAGACTACGGAGATGTTTATAATGAGCTGGGTTGCGGCAGACTGCCGATTTCACAGGAAGATTTGGAACAAAGACAAATTACTATTTTAAATAACTTAAAGCTGAGTGTCCAGGAAATCAATTTATTAGAAAGAAAAACAATAGATCAAGCTAAAAGCGATGATTAGCATAGAGAACGAAAACACCGCCCCACTGCTTCAAATTTCGGTCGAGTATGTAAACTAAGAAGCAATACTCCAAGGATAAATACAATGAAATATATTTTATACAGTGAAGTATTTACACCAAAAACAGCAGCAATGACTTAAGATTATGTATACCTTAACCCTTTCAGACCTGACTATTCTGTGTAATATTATAAATTTTTTTTTTTTTTTAATTATTTATTGTCATGTATCCACGAATAATTTAATCCAGGTTTTAAAAAAATCGGACGAATATTGAAAGACTTACGGATGGGTACACCGTAGTGTACCTTGGGATTTAGTGGAAAGAAAAAAAAATATTTTTAATTTTCACATAACAAAAAAACGAACCTCGTTTATTAAAAAAACTTTTTAAATAAAAAAACAATATTACATTTTCCTGTAAGTAAAAAATAAACAACTCATAAATAATAAAAAATAAAAAAAAACTCATAAAAATTAAAAAAATAAAAAATAAAAAACGAATCTCGTTTACTAAAATATTTAAATTAAAAAAAAAAAAACATTGTTTACTAAATATTTAAAAATAAAAATAACATATAAACAGTTCATAGTAAATAACAATAGTAACATTACAAAAGTCATGTCTTAAAAAAAATAGGAAGTAAAATTATAATAGATATTACTCTGCATGATATTGCTCAAAACAATTACTTATTTTATCTAAGCATAAATGACGGTCACACTTCTTACAATAATAATGTGTTCTTCTTGTACACTTTTCGTTTTTACACTTAGTAGCATTTTTGAGATTATCAAAACCGGGTATGTGGTGTAATCCATCAAAACGATATTCTGTTACATGCTGCCCTTCAGGGATCCAAAAGCTTGTTGCACTTTTACAATAAAATGTAGTCAATTTAAATATAAATCAATTGTAATTTATTAAAATCAATAATAAATAATGTAGTCGTGGTGAATTGCAGCGTCGTGAGTTGACTCGTTGTAGTAGTCGATAATCTCCATGTAAGTCGTGTGTAAAGGCTGGTGGCTAAACGGCTCGCTCGGTCTTGGCGGCTCTGGTACATCTACTTTGGGTGTCTCGCTGTCCCCTATATATATGGTGGCGGCGTCCTTTGAAGTGAGCGGCGCGTGTACAGTCGTCCTTGATATGGACCTCACGACTATGAAAGTGGTATTCTTTAGTCGAAAACACTTTTGGGTGTGGTCGCATTCCTGGTTGTTTTTATGAGCAAATATATGATATTGCGTAATCCCAATTCTGGTTGTTATTATGAGCAAATACATGATATTGCGTAATCCCATTACACCTCCCTACCAAAAAAAAGATTGTTAACCTTTAAGGGTTAAGAATCTTTAACATCGTTAATTAATAGTTTACAATGGCTGAATTACATTGTTTACATTGACATTTAAATTTGTATACAGTTAACAATTTGATTACAGTATTACATTTGATTACAATAATGTGAACATTTTACAATTTTTTAATGTCATCATTATTATTATATTGTTTTTCATATTACAATTTTAATTGTGGTTAGTAAAATAAATTAATACATGATTTAATTAAACAAATAGTGTTAATAAGAATGATTAATAATTAATCTTTAATAAAATAATATATGTACCTGAAATTATAACATCATAAGCGTTACGTAAGTATAAAATTCAAGTATTTCCCCTTTTATATAATAATAATATTTATCTTCCACCTATATACTAATCTTATGTGAATAATTGTTAGATTTGCCATAGACATATGCAACTATAGATTTACTTAAGGTAATTCATTATGCAATTGGATATATAATAAATGTTAATTTATTTATTTGTTCTCATTGTTTAATTTATTTTCTGTTAGATTTATTATTAATTATAATAATTTATTTTTTTTTTTGCTAATTATATAATTTAATGGGCTTATTTCCGTTACTTTATAATTAAATAGGCATTATGTTAAAATTACGTCAGTTATCGGGTCATGTTATATTATGATTAAAACCGCATGCTAGTTCATGAGCTTCTGACAATCCCAACATTCTACTATTTTTATTACCTAAATAGCCTGAATATAATATTTGCTTAGTTTCTAGGTTTGTTAATTCTATTATATATAATCATCGTTATTCCTAACGCTAATTGCCGATATGTTTAAATATGTTAAAATTCCTGTTAACCTTAAACGCTTAATTATCGTGATATCTGACGATCCGTTCCAAAATACTATTAGAGGCTCCCTATCGTTTATGTGCAAATATCTTTGCAAGTATACCGTAGACAAGGTCGATCCCCCCTGGTGACTTATATTTTGTATAATTGTTCCAGCAATGGTTTAATCACTCTTGCCTTTTTCCCTCGGAATACTCGTTTGATATCCTGCACTATTTTCTTTAGGTCGCATCGGCGGAATCTTCTTAACTTATCATCCTTTGTAAGTATAAGAGGACTCCCCTCCAACTTCTTGGGTTGGTACTTTTCTAAACTATTCGATATCGTGTCGGATACCAGTAATATTTCGTTTTTACTGACGGTAAAGAACTCGAAGTCCATTATAAAAAGCGTACCTGTGAGCTAAAATAAAAATAATTACTTTTTTAAATTAATTGGCTTCTTAGTATTTATTGCTATGTATATGATATATGTTTCCTGAAGTTATTCATCGAAAATCGTTTCGACGATCACACACCTCCTGATCAGTTGTTCCATTAGTAAACCCAACTCTACACACATGGGTCGATTATGATTTGGTCTTACGATAACCGTGCGTACAAAGTCATTAACATGGATCATGACCCTTGCTAAGACATTCGGCCTGAAAGGTATGGTCATATTATTATTCGCCCTTCTTATATGTTCCGGGAAGCAATGTAATCTGACTACTTCCCCTCGCATTATTGGTTGATTCAATTAATTAGTTTTTTAACTCTCTGAGAAATTCAAATGTTTGTAGTTGCATTCGAATGGTTCGTGCTACAGGTGGTACGTTCTCACCCATTTTGTACTTTAAATTTTACGTGTGTTTTTTTATATATTTTTTTTTCTTCTTAATTTCTGAAGTAGTTAAAAGTTGTTGTTATATATTTTTATTTAGAATATTATTTACGTATATGTATATATTATTATTTTTTTATGCACGTAATATTATTTTATTTAAATTATAGAATATTATTTTACGTATTATTTCTTTATGCACGTATTATATTTTATTATTATTATTTTTTTTTTTATTTATCTTTATTTATTTAAATTATATTATTATTATTCGTTTTCTTCTTGGTATTTCCTGAAACACAACTATTATTATTATATATCTATAATTTACATGATATATTAATTCCATTTGTCCTTATTATCTGCTTATTGCTTATTTTATATTTATAACTTAGTATTTATTATTTTTATTAATATGTTAAGTATTTATTTTCGTTTTGTATGTTATATTATTTTTTGTATAGTTTATTTATTATTAATTAAATTTAAAGTAAATAATTCGTTATGACTAGTGACTAGTGACTACTCTTAATAAATTTTTATTCTATTTATCTTGGCGACGGTGGTGGAGTAAAGGGTGTCTCTTCATAATTTCGTACGTATTCATTTCTATTGGGTGTCCTATATCTAACTATTCTGACGGGTAATTCCGTGACTTCTGTGATCCTGATATACTTGTATTTTATCATTACATAAATTGCTATTATTAGTATAATAGATATTGATGCTAGTACTATAACAAATTACTGTGTACAAATTATATTTATATTAAACTAAAATATCTTATTATATTCTTATAAAATTAAAACCATCTTACATAATCCGATATATCTCTAGTATCGTGCAAATATCTCATATAATCTATTAATCGTTTACATGTGGGTGTCACTGGATCTGATGACATAACTTGAGTTAGAATTCGCGTAATTTTCGTTATTTCAAGAGTATTAAATGGTTCTTCCATACAATTATTCGCGGTATTAATATGTCCTATTAAACACCTCGGCGTGTGTTACGGTCCTAAAGTATTTGAAGGGCTCCGTGCAACAACAAGACAAGTCCATTTTTATCAATTGTTCAGGAGAAGCAAAACAAAATTCATTATCTCATTTACCCATATTGGCGGGAAAGAATTCAGTTTCAGATATCTTTGGAAATAATAAAGCGATTTTTCTGATTTTGCTACCAAAATATAGTATTTCTTCCATAGAATTTCTTCCATGGAAAAACTCATTTTTTAAAAAAGTGGACTTGTCTCGTTGTTGCACGGAGCCCTTCATTTGTTTCATGGATTTCTTAATCAATCGCCTTTCCTAGTTCCACAATGAATTTCCTTTGTCTGTTCCTAAAATTAAAATTTATTTTTATCGTATTTATTTTATTTGTTATTATTATTTTTTTTTTTTAAATTGGTTGTATCGTGGTTTCCATTTATTATTTCTTTCTCCGGTTTCAAAATGAATGTTCTATTTCTATTCCTAAAATTAATATAATTATTCTAACTTAATATTGCTATATATACTTATTATTTTTATTATTGCTATTTTTTTTTTAAATTAATTGACTTGTGCGTCATTATAATATATTTTTTTTTTTTTACGTTATTTCTATGTACAGTAATGACCTTGCGGCCTCGTTGTATAGCTACATTCTCGTTCCCTATAACTGCTGTGACCCGTACGGTCCTAGCCAGATTGGGTCGAGTTTCGTTCTATGATTATTATCTTTTAATAGTACTAAATAATTAACGTATAGTTCTTGTGGATTTTCATTTTTATCATAACGTTCCTTACTTTTTATTTTATTATTTTTTTTTTTTTAAATTAAATGATCTCTAGCTATCTTATGCGAAATTTGAATATTTTCTCTTTTTTTTTTTTGAATATATAATCGTCATAATTGTAACGTGGTTCAGGTTTGGCCTTCGAGTTAATCGATACCTCCAATGTACATCTGTAAACTAATGCGTATGGTTGAAAATTAGTAGAAGTATGTACCGTCGACTTATATACAAAGAATGTAAAGGGTAATAAATTATTCCAATTATTTAAATTCTTATCTACATAATGCCGTAAGTACTCGGCTAAAGTCCTATGAGCGCGTTCTACGGGGTTACCCTGCGGTTTGAATGAACTTGTGTTAACCTTTTCTATCTTTAATATTTTACAAACATTTGCAAACGTTTTCGAGAGGAAATTAGTTCCTTGATCCGTGAGTATTGTTTCTGGTATACCGTGTACACATACGAAGTGTGTAACAAAAGTTTCCTCAACAGTATTTGCCTTCTGGTCAGGAAGTGGAATTCCTAAAGTGTAACGTGTCAAATCGTCCTCCATCGTTAAAATGTATACATTATTGGACAGTGTAATCGGCAAGGGCCCTACTATATCCATAAATATTTTTTCGAATGGTTTAAACGAAGTGGATGTAATAGCCATTGGTTGTTTTATGTGTCGATTTGATACCTTATTAACCTGACATGACGCACAATTTTTTATATATTTTCTAACGTCTTCTTTCATACCCTTCCATAAGAATTGTTTTTTATTGCGCTTAATGGTTTTATTCACACCTAAATGTTCGCCTAGTTTTGAGTCGTGAAATTGTGATAAAATGACTGCTTTTTCTTCTTCACTATATTCTACATTCGCACATGTAATTATTGCTATATCTGTATTGCAAAATATGTATTGTAACATTGACCTTATTTTTTTTCCTTTCTAAATTATCGTGATCGCCTATCTTGCCCATGGCTAATTTATTCAGATTGTTTTCCTTACAAAATGATTTTAAATTTATTAGTGATAAATGTATGCTTTCTAAGAATATTATAAACCTGTTTTCCTGTTTGAAATAGGGTGTGTCTCCTATTACTTTACTAGTCGGCAATATTGTACCGTTTCTAAATTGTTTTTTTAATTGATAATTTGTTCCTGTTTTAAAATTATATTGCTTGGCAATTTCTGATACTATATTATATTTTTTTTGTGAATCTATTAGTGTACCTATAGTTTCTTTTACATTAATATTTGTGATAATTTGTGTTCCTAACTTTTCGATATATTGTTCGTATGATTTGTTTTTTATTTCCTGAATTGAATATATGCATGTGAGAGTATCTACATTTGAATTTAGAACTCCGGGTTTGTGACGTATTTGTAATTGATTTGTGTTAGCGGCGAATGAATTAAATGTTATATGATTATTTTCTAAGGTTGAGAATATATGGAATATTCGTGAGTCGGTTGTTCCGCGATAATCTGGTTTATCGTACGAGTACCGCGCCTCTCGTTCGACACGTTTTCGTTTTCCGAATTATTAACGTTTCTACTCTCATCGTTTCTCTTTTTATAACACGAGTCGTTATTATGACCAGTTCGATTACAGTATGAACACGTAACTACCTGTATATTATAATTCGTAAGTGGTTGCGTAAAATTATTCCTATCAGGTGGACGGTTGTTATTGCCATTGCTCGCATAACTAGGTCTCGTATTATTCCTACATTGAGATGCATAATGATTACCATTACAATTATAGCATTTTATTGCTGGCCTATTGATTGGTTGAGAAAAATTGTTTGCTCGCGGATAATTATTTGTCCTTACAGGTTTATTTGGTCTAATGTTTTAGTTGTTCCTATTTTCGTAATTCGATCTGCGCTGGTTATAATTTTGTGAATGAATATTCGAATAATGGTTCCTATTTTCCTGTTCTAATCTTAGTTCCACCTGTTCCGACATAGCAAGTTGTTTCGCGATCTCCAGGGTTTTGGGGTTACGAGATTTTACTATTGTTCTAATCGGTTCTACTAATCCTTTAATAAATATCGCTAGAGTTTGTTCCCTTAATATATCATATATAATTTTTGCTTCTGCAGCTTCTTTGCCTAATGTGCTTACGGTACATAACTGATAATATAATTTCTCTACTCTATGACAATAATCATTTGCATCCTCATTATGATACATTCTAATCGAATTTAATTGAAGTTGTAACGACGATGCCGTGGTTGTTACCTCAAATGCATCTGTTAAATAAATTTTTATAAACTGCCATTTCGATACATTTTTGTATTTAATCATTTCTAATGCTCTACCCGTTAAACGTGTGGTAATATATTTTACTAGTGTTGGTGCACTATTTGTGTCGACTAAACTTACTGCCATATCGCATGCATTTATGAATTGATAGATATCGTCTATTCCTGTGCATAGTGGAATTAATTTAAAAGCGTCTTCTAATCTTATGGTTACTGCCATTTTTTAGTGCGTGTTATAGGTAAAAAATACTAATGACTGATGTTCAAAACTATCTGTAACTTGGCTACGTGTGATTACTCCTGGACTTGAGTTTCTACTTGCGCTATCTCCTAACTGGGTATCTACTATAATATTCAACTGGGCTTTCTGTTGGGCTTCAAAATGGGCTAGGGCTTCTCTCTGGGCTAATAACTGGGCTTCTAACTGGGCTTCTTCTACTACACTAGTGTCATACAATGAATTAGCTACGTTCAAGGGAGATGTACCTTCTTTGTCCATAAATTACTTAGCTACCTATTTAATACGTTAATACTCATAATAATAATAATCAACAATGCCCTATAAATACAATAATAACTTCAATAATATGCCCTTTAATAAATTCAATAAACTTCAATAATACTTCAATAATAAAAATGCCCTCAATAAATCAATAAACTTCATTAATAATCAATAATAACTTCAATAAAACATGCCCTCAATAATAAACTTCAATAATCAATAAATATGCCCTCAATAAATTCAATAAAACTTCAATAATAATCAATAAAATATGCCCTCAATAAAATTTAAAACGTTTTACACCATTATACTTATAGTCAACTACTTAGAATTATCTAATATGTCCTAATTATGTTGCATACGTCTATGTAACAAATTTAAATAATTATTCACTCACAATAATGCTGTGTTCCTGGTTGCTGATGACATGCTGATGGATTTGTTGGTACCGCGACGTGACTTATTTATTTTTGATGGTTCTTCTTGGAGTTGTCTTCTCGGAAGAGTGTACAGTTCTTCTTTGTTGACGGTAGCCTTTGATGGTTGCCTACCTTTGTAGAATCCAATACCAGTGTTACATGCTGCCCTTCAGGGATCCAAAAGCTTGTTGCACTTTTACAATAAAATGTAGTCAATTTAAATATAAATCAATTGTAATTTATTAAAATCAATAATAAATAATGTAGTCGTGGTGAATTGCAGCGTCGTGAGTTGACTCGTTGTAGTAGTCGATAATCTCCATGTAAGTCGTGTGTAATGGCTGGTGGCTAAACGGCTCGCTCGGTCTTGGCGGCTCTGGTACATCTACTTTGGCTGTCTCGCTGTCCCCTATATATATGGTGGCGGCGTCCTTTGAAGTGAGCGGCGCGTGTACAGTCGTCCTTGATATTGACCTCACGATTATGAAAGTGGTATTCTTTAGTCGAAAACACTTTTGGGTGTGGTCGCATTCCTGGTTGTTTTTATGAGCAAATATATGATATTGCGTAATCCCAATTCTGGTTGTTATTATGAGCAAATACATGATATTGCGTAATCCCATTACAATTCTCTGGTTGGTTGTACAGCGTCTACTTTGTTTTTCTTCAACGGTGGCCCTGGAATTGGTAGCTGCTCTCGCTGCTCTCTTGATGGACGTACTCTTCTTTTGGGAGTAATGGGTTTTCCGACTAAAATTAAATTTTCAGCTAATTCCATTCGAAAATCCAATAAATCCATTATTTTTTTCTTTGGTACTTTCAAAATGTCAGCTTCTTTTTTATATTGTATCCAACAATTAGAAATCGCCATATCGAATGCATGCATAATCATTCTCAGAGTCCATTTTCTAGATCGTATAAATATACGATAATAACTTATAAGTTGATCTAATTTATCAACACCACCCATCGATTTATTATACAACCTCACTATTTCGGGCCTTTCAATATCAACAAACCGTTTTTTTTTTTATCCCAACGAGTTACACGGCCTACTTCTCCAGACGCTATGAAATTTGATCCTAAATTGACTGCTTTGTTGTCGAACCATTTTACAATGCCAATATTACAACCAGGTACATCTGTTGTTACCTCGAATGTGGCTCCTCTGCCCAGTTTACGCATTTCTTTGTCACTCAACAATGGTGGGTTAGCAAACCAATTTGTTCGAATTGTCCCAGCAGCATATATTTGAAGTTGTTGTAATCTTTCAAATAAGCCAAATGAAGAAAAAAAATTATCAAAAAATAAAAAATGTCGATTTGGCTTCACGTTTTGCGTAAGATACAACACAACAGTAGCTCCAGAACCAACGTGTTTTATTAAGTCTTGGTCACATTCATAATACCCTTGAAACGGCAAAATATTATAAATCGTTCCACTTTCGCCACATAATAGAAAAACTTTTACCCCCCATTTAATAGGTTTTCCCTTTATATATTGTTTAATAGATAGTTGCCCTTTGAAGGGAACCATCTGCTCATCGACACACAAGTTTCTTTCCATTGGTAGACTGTTACATTTTTTTTGGAGAACAGTATACAACGGCCTGACTTTTATAAATTTGCCTTTGTTTCCATTAGGAATTTCATTGTTGTCTATGATATGTAAATTATTACGCAAAGAAAAAAACCTGTCTCGGGTCATATTTTGAGTAACTAAATTTACTTCAAAATGTTTTTGCCAGTACAAACGTACACGTGGATATTTTAAATTACCCATTATGATATGAATACCGATTAAACGTTTCATTTCGTACATATCAGTAGGTTTGAATCTAGTAACACCTTTTTGAACCGCATAAAGGTTAGTATGATATGCCATATTTTCGAAAACATCATCATCAAAATACTCAGAAAAGTATTGTAAAGGTGATTTTAATTCTAATATATTATTATTTTGTTCTAAGTCATCTAATTTGATAGTTGGCTGATTGAAAGGTTTTTGAGCCCACTTTATGTTACGTTTACTTGTTATAGTTAATGGTGGTGGAATCCATTCTTCGTCCTGCACAATTAAACAATCTTCATTTTCATCATCAAAATTATCTAACAAATTTTCAAATTCTGCGAATAGAAAATCAATTTCTTCGGTTTCACTTCTTGGACTTCCGATTTCCGATATGTTTCCATCGCCTAATAATTCTAAAATCTCTTCGTCACGAAGCATATTATTTTTATAATAATATCAGTAGTATTATTGGGACATATTAAATATTAAATATAGTTCACGACAAAATAATAAAGTAAAAATGTCGTGCTGATTAATCATCCGCCGGCCACCGGCTGTTATCAAAAAATACGCGCGAGCAATAACATGATCATGAACCAATATTATACCGCGAGGCACGAAGACCTAAGGTACACCATAGTGTACCTATATTCAAACAGCCGTCAACGAGTAAATAATATTATTTAATACTTATCCACTGTTTTAAACACAGTGTTATCAACATTTCTAACCGGAAAAAAAATGTATTTAGTTCCATAATTATTTCTTGGAAAAAATATGATATATAAAAACAAAATATCGTTATCAGAATTTTATCTACATTTTCTTGGGAAAAATTATCAAAATCAATATAAATATAAATCGTACAGCTGTTTAATCGATATTTATGAACTCCTCGGAAGTTTTTCTTACAATATATGCTACTATCATTTATTTAATACTAACCGCTAATTAATAATATCAAATCAAACAAAAGGTACACCATAGTGTACCCTGGGTCTGAAAGGGTTAAATTAATATTCAAATAAAATTAATTAACTGTTAAAATGTCTAATTGTTTTTTATTAGTTATGGCATTCAATATGCACCAATGGCAAAAGAGGAATTTGAAATAAAATATAATTTAAAAGTTCTACCAGCAGGACTATTTGTAGATGCAGAGTACAATTTTTTGGCGGGTTCTCCAGATGGATTAGTGGGAGATAATGATATTGTGGACATTAAATGTCCGCATAGTATTAAAGACATGACCCCCAAAGAAGGATTATTAGCGAATAAAATAAAATTTCTCATAAATGATCAAGATGGAAACATGCAATTGAAAAAAAATTATAATTATTACTATCAAGTCCAGGGTCAACTTCGGGTGGCCAATAAAAGTTCGTGTTATTTTATAGTATGGACCCCGAAAGGTAAAATTTTATAATTTGTATTTAATATTTACAATATTTACAAATAATTAAAAAACGTTAATAACTGTTGTATAATAAATCGATATAATACTCTTTTTACAGATATTTTTGTAGAAAAAATAGAACGCGATACTGAGTTTTGGAAAAATAAAATGGAAACTCAACTTGTTGATTTTTATAAAAATCATTTGTTGAAAGAAATAGTGAACCCTGAGATATTACGTTAAAAATAATTTATGTTCTTACCATAAATTATTATTATTATCTTTTAGCTATTAGAATAATATTTTTATTTTATAAATTATATAATATATATAGGTACCATCGAACTAAGTTTAATAATTATAAGAATACATATATAATTAAATTATATCTTATATTCATTTTATGTACCTATATGAAGTTTTTTTTTAATTATAAGTAAAACATAATACCCAAACAATACACATTTTTTAAATAATAAAATATGCAAGTTGTAATAATTGGTAGTCACGGCAGAAAACTAATCCAAATAGGCCCGACCTGTGCGCTGACAATACCTAAGGGCCGTTACACACGAGCGATATTTCATCGTACGATTAATTTATCGCACGAAAATATTATCGTACGATATTTGAATTTACATGTTTATAAATAGAGCTGTTCACACGATCACGATAAAATGTCGTACGATAAGATAATCGTACGTCACCTCGAAAACTGTCGGATGCACTTTAATATTTCAGACGATAAAAATATCGTACGACTAAAATATCTCAATCGAAATGTACAGAAATAAATTGATTAAAACACACGAACGATCATTATCGTTCGATAAACCAAAAAAACAAACTCAGTACCATGTCATCCTCCGATGAATGCAACCGCTCTGGCCGAGCGAATACGCCATCGCCGAAAATTTGTGAATTTTCAGACGACAATTTAAATATAGATATAGATGTACTTATAAGTGAAGTCCAATCAAGAGCCCTTCTTTGGGATAAAAGCCTGGATCAATATTCAGATAGAAATTTAAAAAGAGCGGCTTGGGAAGAAATATGTGTTTTATTATATCCAGATTTCAATAAGATCTCTAGGCAGCAACAAAAACAAATTGGTAAGTAGTTGACATTTTATTTCTTATTTAAACGTTGTGTAATAATATAATATTCAATTTAATAATTTCTCATAATTTTATATTTATGTCATCAGCATTATATTATTATTATATTATAAGAATAGTTATATTATATTATTTTAAGTCAATACTTAAACTATTTAAGCAAAAATTATATTATGGCGGAAAAATCGATATTAATAACTAATAAGTAATATTTAAAATTAGAAAAATAATAATTATTATAACTTAACTATTTTCCATATTGCCATGGTATAGCTCCTATGGTATGAAAGTAATCTGCAAATGTATTTCTTATGTCACTTGCGAATCTACTTCCGCGGTTGATGTTATTAGGTCTTTCAATTTCATTGAACTCATCAATAGTTAGCGTGTCTTGAAAAACATATCCATTTTTTTCACGTACATAATTATGCAATACACAACAAGCTTTCGTAATATCAACCGCCAAATCTGTGGTAACGTTTAAAGGTCTATGAAAAATCCTCCATTTATTTGATAAAATTCCGAAAGCACATTCCGATAAATTCCTTCCTGCGTAGGGTCGTAGTACGTTTTTTGATAGACCAAAAGCTTCATCGCCAACAAATACATATGGAACAGTTTCATTCGTATTCGGTAATTGAGATGGTCTGGGAATATGTAGTGATTAATTGGCTAATAAAGTTCCGAACGATGAATTTTTGAAAATAGTGGAGTCGGAGTCCTTCCCAAATGATCCCACATCAACATATATAAACATATAGTATGAATCCACAACTGCTAATAAGACAATTGAGAAATAATGTTTATAGTTATAATGCTGACTACCAGTTCCAGTGGGTTTAATTATACGAATGTGTTTTCCGTCCACCGCTCCTAAGCAATTAGGGAAATTCACTCGTTGTTCAAAACCAGTAGAAATATTTTGCCAATATTGATCTGTAAAAGAAGGCATGTCAACTTCAACTAGTTCATCCCATATTACAATACAAACTTCCCGAATAATCTGAGCAATTGTTGATGTTCCTAATTTGTAGGAATAATGCAAATCTGTGAATGTACACCCAGACCCAAGGTATCTGAAATATTAAATAATAAGTTGTCTTAATTTTAAAATGTATAAAACATTATATATTTATATATGTGTTACTGGTAAAGTATAGATAGTGCAATTTTATATGTTTTTATATAATTTTTGAACTCTGACATTTTTTAGATTATTTAAATAATATAATATAGTATGTATCAGTAGCTAAATTTTAAATACCACCACTGTTACAGTTAAATGCATTATATTATATCGTCGTATATATTAAATAGTTTATTGTTATATGTAATTTGAGATTCGATATTCAAATTATTAATTAATTATAGGAGACAGCATAGAAAAGAAATGGAGGAATCTTAGAGATGCGTTCACTAGAAGCTTAAAAGAGGATAAGCCCAAATCAGGAGATGGCGCAAAAAAAAAAAATATAAAAACAATATTTATACCATGAACAAATGAGATTCCTGATAAACACAATTACTCCGAGAAAAACTTCAAGTTCTATTAATTTAGATAACACCGAAGTTGATGTGCAGGAAACTGAAATTCAACCTTCAGAAATTGAAGCTGAACCACGTTCTACGTCACAAAATATCCAATCAAATTAAAGAAAACAAAACAAACAAAAAGAAACAAATCTTGAAAAGAAATTTATATTTATATAAATATAACATAATATATTTATTTAAATTTATATAAGAAATTTAGATGCACAAACTAAAAAAGAAATTTTTGATGAAAAACCAGATGAACATCAACATTTTTTTCATTCTTTGTTACCCATTATACGAAAATTTAATGACGACGAAACACTTATATTCAGAACAGAAGTACTTAGAATTGCACAAACAATAAAACAAAATCAAATTTCATCAGAAACACTCCAGCTACAACACACAGCGTCAGTACTTCCCACACATCATCCACAATATTTATATCAAGCAAGCCCTTCGTATAGAATGTACCCAAATAACAATCAATTTGTAACTTCACATAGTCCAAGTATTCAACATCAAACTGTATTACAACATATGAATTTTCAACACAACACATCTGCACAGGGGTCACCTAACTATCCAATCCGCTCAACTCATCAAAATTATGCATCTAGTCATCAACCAATTGTGTCCAATCAGAACGATACATCAAAATATTTTAGTGTCATACAACCTATATCTACACAACATTCGAGTGTTGTTTCCCCTTCGTCATCAAACTACACAAACATCGAATCTCCTGAAGATTCGCAGCCTCGTTCACGTTCCGAGTCACAGTCTTCCTTCATAAACGAGTTTCTTATATAGCTATTAATTCTCAGAATCCACGTATCGACTTAATTTAAGGAAAAGTTCATGAAATATTGAATTGAAAAAAGTTAAAATGTTGTTTTTGTTTACTTAAAAGTTATGTTTTTCAGTTATATCCATTTTTACAAAGATTAAATTTTTTTTGTTTAACTTTATTTTTACTTGTTTTCATTTGTTAATAAAATGGTAAAATTTGTTGCTAAAAAAAGATTAAAAATATTATATTTACCTCAAAGTGACTGCTAATTTTTCAGCGGGAGTGATAGATTTTCGCATATTTGTATCCAGTTTTGTCAGTTTTTGTCCAACGAATGTTGTAAGTAGTTCATCATATGCAGAAACTGTCATACGGAAATAATTAAAAAATTTTCTTGGATCTCTCCTGAGACCGTGAAAATTTATTGGAAATGCGCCTTCTGATAGACGGGTACTTAATAAGGGATGAACCCAAAATTTTCGATTTTGCAGTTTATTTTCTTTTTTTTTTACTAGTAAATTATAACCCATATAAAGAGTTACAATGTTATCCATTGCAGTATTTAGAAATATATTAAATTATTAATAAATTAAAAATTAAATGTATCACAACACTGTATAGTGCAGACGTGTGTCTCGTGCAACTATAGAATTACAAATGCAAAAAATGATAACATGCGCACACCGGCCGCCATCTTGTGTGCCACACAAAGTTGCTGACATACCTGGTTATTTTATCATGTTATAGTAGTAGTTAGTACAAGGTACAACTGTCGTCTTTATGCCATTTGCGACTTGTTTTTCTTATGCTATACTCTGGTTTTATTATCGTTTTCGTGCGTCGCAATTATTGAGTTCAAAGTCACCAAGTTGTGTGCAGTTTGTGGTAATTATTAACTTTTCAACTATATGAATTATAATTACCAAGTACCTATTAGTTTTTTCGTTGTCATCGCCATTGTCTGAGAGTCTGACCAGCGTGTCGACTTGTGCGTGATATCCTTGGTCATCATAGATTTGTACATTCCACATGTTCAAAAAATTCAACTCCACCATAATATTGTGAATTGTGTTTAATATATTATTATTATACACAATTTCTATAAGGTTAGTATAATAATACAATATTATAAAATGTCTATTTTAGCGTCTTGAGATAATTTGGCTGTTTCGCTGTTTTGGCCGTTTAACGGATTAATGTATTTTAGGGAGGTTAATCGTAAAACGTAATAACTGTACATGTACTAGCTACGGCTTATTGGATGAGCATAATTGTTTATTTTGAAAACAATCGATTTTGTCACTTGATCTCGAAACCCTTAAGTTAAATCAATCATATAAAAATTATTTTTTTATTTACCTACCTACCTACTGGCTACTATATGCACTGTCAAGTCTTTAATACTACTCTAATATACATTTAACATTTAAAACAGTATTATTTTATAGTTTAAATAAATGTTATAAGTATAGTCTTTTCATTTTAAGAAGCGATTCAGACGGCGACTAATTTTTGTTGGCGGCGAACAGGTCACGCCCAACCGATCCCCACCTCACTGTTTTTACCACCTGTGCGAGCTTGCGTTTTGTGAATGTGCGTGCGTGCGTGCGTGCGTCATTCGTACATTCGCACATTTGGGGCGCTTCCCTGGAATGTGTGTCCGTTAAATACAAACATCTGCTGGACAATACAGCACGATTTACGTCGGCACATGCCACATACCTTATAACCTCGCATTTGTGCTTCACTCTCTGTGTCGACCTAATCTAATATACGGGCTCATACAACCATTCAATTTGCAAATAATATAAAAATTATTCGTTCAGTCTTCGTTTGTGTTATACTATTATTTGTACGACACACGCAAGTACCGTAAGGAAGGTCGTACAGTTTATTACCTAGATGAGGCTTGGTTGAATGCTGGTGACTGCGTTGAGCATGTATCGGTGGATACAACAATCACATCTAATCAGGACGCATTCAATAAAGGTCTTAAAACGGGATCCAAAAATCCGACCGGTAAGGGCAAGCGCTTAATTGTGGTTCATATTGGATCTAATAATGGATTTTTGCCCGGTGGATTGTTATGTATTAGGTCGAAGAAGAACATCTCAGACTATCACGACGAAATGAATGGTGATTGTTTCCAAGAATGGTTTGAGTCTGTTCTTCCTCGACTTGAACCAAATTTCATTATTGTGTTAGATAATGCGCCATACCATTCAGTCAAAGCGGAAAAAATACCAACATAAAATTCCGAAAAGGCCGACATTTTGGACTGGCTTATTTCAAAAGGCGCAATTCCCGAGACTCGAGAGGCCGATGAAAAGGGCTGAACTGTTGCAGATGGTACGTGAAATTAAAAGCAAGTATTCTTCATACATCATTGATAATATGGCAAAAGCCGCGGGCCATACAGTGCTTATACTTCCACCTTACTATTGCGAGTTCAATCCGATCGAACTCGCATGGGCAATGGTTAAAAAGTATGTAAAATCCAACAACACAACGTACAAACTCGATGATGTCCGTAAGCTACTGAACACGGCAATTGAATGAGTAACAAAAGAGAACTGGGAAAACTTCATTCGACGCGTTATAGAAGAAGAAGAGAAAATAATGAAAGTTGACGACATTATGGACGACATCATCGACCAATTAGATCCATGTATATTGACAATTTCAAATGAAACATCTTCGGATGATTCTGATTTGTAAATACCTGTAAAAATTTTAACACTACCTGTAAATAATTTGTATTTTGTAATTTTTTTAATTTTTTTATTTGCCTATTTTGTTGACGTTAGTGTTTGAGTTTTTTTTAATTAGCTTTTTGTACATTGTTTTTATTAATATGTGACATATGAACTAATTAATTAATATTAATAAAATGTTGTAAAATATTTGGAAACTTTAATAGTTTTTCTTTCGTATAATATTTTAATACATAGCGCGGTAAGTCGACGTGCGAACCATATACGTGATAACTGATAACACACCGCACCGGAGTCGTTGCCATACATTTTAAATTATGTGTACACGTAAGCAATAAACTCTAGACTTATGAGTCGCTCCCGTCGGCGGTAATTATTAAGACAAACGATATCTGCGAGGCCACACCCATGCGCAGAATTTGGCCGCCTGAATCACTTCTTAAAATGAACTATAGTCGGTAGGGGAATGTGGGGCAAAGTGGACACCTTTATGTTTGAATAATCATAACATACTCAATAATCAGTTTAAATAGATGAATTTAAAACCATTAAATCGCAAATTTAATGTAGTTTTATTGACTAAAATTATGTATTTTAATTGTAAATCAATATTTAATAATTAATTTTTCTTTAAAACTTGGAAAAAATTTCACTTTGCCCCATAGTGGGGGCAAAGTAAAAATGTGTATGGGGCAAAGTGAAAATGTGTATGGGGCAAAGTGAAATGTGTATGGGGCAAAATGAAAATGTGTATTGATAAAAGAAAATAGGTATCAAAAAAAAAAAAAGGAAAATAGGTGAAATAGGTGTAAATACCTACACCTCAAAACCACTTTTATTTATTATTTTTTATATTATCAATTAAATATACCTATAAATATAATATGCAAATTATTTGTATTATTTTAATAATGTTTTAAATTACCTGTGTATAATGTTACAAATATATATAAGCATAAAATATGTTGAATGCCTTCTGATTATATTTAAAACTTAATCAGTCTGTTCCTTAAAAATAAACCAATCAAGATCTTTTTGAACAGTAAAATAAAAAATATAATAAATATCTTTGGAATACATGTAAAACAATAACAAATTAAAACAATTTTAAAACTTACTAAGTCAATTCTTTATAAATGAAAAACAGACAAGAACAAAAAAAAATAAACAAAAAAGTCTCTTTGGCTAGTAGTAAAACAACATAATATAAAATTTATTTTCTAATTATTATTAAATATAAAAACATAATCAAAAATATTAAAACTTAATGTCCAATCCTAAGAAAAAAAATACAATCAAGATCTTTTTGACTAGTAACAAATTAACAAATAAAATATATATATTTTTTATTAATATTTAACATAAAAATATACTTAATATATTTTAACTACATGTAAACATAATTAAAATTAAAACATTTAAAACTTAATAATTCAGTTCTTTCAAAAAATATTATCAGTCAAGATCTTTTTGACTAGGTAATAAAATAAATAACATAAAAATAAAATAAACATTAATATTAATATTAAACATTCAAATATAGTCAATATCTTTTGACTACATGTAAAACATAATAAAAAACACTGTACTTAAAATTTAATATATCAGTTCTTTTTTTAAAAAATAAATAGTCAAAATCTTTTTGACTAATAATAAACATAAACACAATTTAAAAAAAATTAACAAATGTTAAATTTATCTGTTAGACCTCCTTTAAAAGTTAATCTACCTCTACGATCTTCTGTTGGTTTTGGTAAAATTATGCACACATCTTCACTCTTAACATTATAAATGTCTTCCACGTTAGGCCAAATGAATAATATTTTGTTAGAATTATCAAACTTAGACTTATATTTTCTCAAAAATTTAACATCATGGTTTGAATTTAATACAATACCAACAAAATGCTTCAGTGTTTTATCTACTTGGAATTTTGCAACAATATATTTTCCAGTCAAGTTCAATGTTTTTTTTATTTGGTTATTTTCATCTGCTCCAATGTTTCTATTATTATCGCTTGTATCATTTAAAAGTTCAAAATCATCTTCAAAAGATGAAATTGATCTGGGTTTTGATATTTTAGCTTTTGACATGAATAATCGTTTCTTTACAACTTTCTTTTTTTGATTATTAATGACAGGTAAATTATTTTCCAGTTCTTTCAAATTTGGAGTATCTGTAATAATCATAGTTTTCCCTTTTTTCCTTTTTGGAGCTGTAGCTTCTTCAATTGTTCGAGATCCAACATGAGCCACAGGCATTATGTCTTCTGGTGTAACAGATACATGTTCAGTTGTGATAGTCTGATATGATGTTATTGGTGTTTGATTTATTGTTGTTTGATTGTCTACCAATGTTTTATTTGTTGTCTCAGATGGTTCAAACAAATCATCGGGAAAAATGTAAGGATTATATGGACAAATGCCAGTTGTTTTAAAACCATTTACTGCTGTTTGAATTGTAGCTGCCCTTTGATATGCTAAACCAAACAATTCACCAACTTGTTTTATTGTTACAATTTTACCACTATGGTTTTTAAGCCAACGTTTAATTTCTTGTTCATAGTAGGCACTTAATGGAAACATGAAAGAGACATCTAAAGGTTGAAGTCGGTGAGAAGTATGGGGAGGTAAAATTAAAACATGAATAAGATTATCTTTTGCTCGGGTAACAAAATCAATATTTTTGACATGACGTGGGCTCAGAACCAAAATGTGCTATCTCAAAATATCAAATTGTTCAGGAGAGCCATTTTAAACTATTTTCAACTTAAAACTGCATTATCTTTTTTCGTAATGAATGATTTTTAATGATTAACACATCTAAAAATTCACAAAGTTGTTCTGAGTTAACACTAGCGATTTAGTTTTCTTAAAATCAAAATGTAACGTAAGAAAAACAAAAATGTAAAAAATTTCCGTTAAGAAACAAAAAGTTCTTCAGATAGAACCTTTTGGTTGTTAATATTTTTTTTTTTCACTTAGTTAGAACTTTTTGGTTTTGAATTAAATGGATGTTTTCACTATGATGTTACCAACCTCAAAATAATAAATAATGACATGGCATTGGCTTTTCACTTGAGTAGAATAGATACCTAACCTAACCTATATACATGACCGTACCTGTAGAAGGGGTTACCTACTTTTAAAATTTGAAATGGTAATAATGCCATCAAATGAACATAAGTAGGTACTAAGCAATTAGCTGCATTAATTTGTAAAAGCAATTTTAAGCCTTTGCAATAATATTAAACATTATGTTTTAATTAAATGTATTGATAATATTATATTAAATATAATTTATATCTATAAAATATTTTAAGTACCTAGGTAAATATCTCACTTAAAATGAATACCTATTACCTATACCTAATTCAAAATTATATATTAGGTATTATTTTATAGGTACTTACTTGTTGTTAATGTCAACTTGTTTTTCTGCTAGCTTCATTAACTTATTGGTACGGTTTCGTAACCCCGATGACAACATATTTTTTTTCTATTATAACGATAATAATTGACAAGATCTTGGATCAGAATTATTAATGTTGAGGCATACCGTTAAAATAAAACCAAAATAAAAATAATATTGACTAAGGACTAAGGTAAATGTACCGTATATTTATTAAAATTATTTATAGAAATCTTTGTTTTGTTGATAAAAATGTACAATAATTAATAATATTGTACCATCATATTATTATTGTATGGTTAATACAGTGAATATGAGATAGTACTTTTTGGTTATCACTAATTTTTTTTCTTCTTATAGATAGAACCTTTTGGTTTTAACACTATTCTCAAGAACCAAATGGTGCTATCTAGATCGCTATCAAATAACAAAAGTGTAAATTTGATCGATTTAGCACCTTTTAGTTCTGGATAACTCCTTAAATAATGTACTTAAAAAGTTGGATGTGAGTTTGGATTATAGACCATTGACCAATAAACCCATTTATATAAAAAAGTGGATTTTCGAAAAAATCGATTTAGCACCTTTTGGTTCTGAGCCCACGATGAGTTGAATGACCATCACACACAAGAAGAACGGGATCTTCAGCCGTCGGTTTTACATACTTTATAAAATGATTTAACCATGTGGGGGAAAATATCTCAGTTTGCATCCACCCGGACGGATGACATACAACAATTGAATCAGGAGGCAATCCAGAACTAAACGTATCTTGTGAACGTGTTCTTGGAAATATCAAAAGTGGTGGTATAAACTGACCAGCTGCATTCATGCAAATTTCAGCAGTAACTAACGTGCCTCTTTCAGCAGATGATAATGATCCAACCTAAATAATAAATAAATAATTAAGTTAATAGGTACCTATTATATTTTGTATGTGGTAATCTAGGCACCTGTTTTTTTTCCTTTTAGTGATATTATTTTGGCTGGTTTATTCGGTACTGTGGTCATTCCGGTTTCATCGCAGTTATATATTCTACTAGCTGTGAAATTATATTTACACATCAATTCTCCAAGTAAATCAAAAAACTTAGATACATTTGTTCTATTAAATGCTGAAGCTCTGGCTGCTGAAGTCTTTTCAGGTTGTCTTAGGGATAAATCTGGATTTCTTTTCATAAAATTATATACCCAATCTCTGCCAGCTATCTCCTTTTGATTGTTAAAACAGTTGCTTAAATTATTCTCAATGGCATACTAATATGCTAGCAATATCAGATCTAGGATAGTCAAACCAAATAATCTCTTTTCCATCAGTAAAATATGATTTTTTAATAATGTTTCGTGATTGTAATCAAATACTTTTTTAAACCGACCAAGTGATTTTACTGCAGCTTCTTGGGGCGATTTTCCAGTTTTTTGTTTGCGGTATAATATGGAATATGGAACATTATATGCTTTTGAGGCTTCTTTGATGCTCAAGTCTCCTTTTAATATTTTTTCCAATGCTTTTTGCATGGACAGCGCACTCCAACTCTGTTGATTTGTTTTCCGTTTATAATTTCTTACCATCTATAACAAAATTTAAATGCAACATAATAATATAGAAATGCACATAATACTGAGAATATTTAGTTTAAACAAATAAAAATAATGTAAGTTGTTGATTATAGTTATGTAGATAGGTAACCTTATTTAAATTTTAAAGCATGTTTTTATGATGGGGCAAAGTGATTTTCTTGAATTCACTTTGCCCCGACGAACTATTTTTTCGTTATAATTTTATTACATTAAATCATATAAACAAAACTAAAAACTGAATTAAGTATTACAAAATTAATATCCTTACCTTGAGTTCTGCAAAAAACGTTGTTGGAAAATTTATTAATTAATTAGAAAAAATCAAATTTCTGATAACGACAATTTTTACATCATTGAAGGTGTGGCGACGGTTGTCCCACATACTGTCATCTGTTCCCCAGCGGTCGTAGCAGCAGTCGTACCAGCGGTCGTCACCACACTCACTGTCTCAGTCTCTCACGGTGCCCGTCTACCGTTACGTTCACGCCGCTCCGCGCTCACTATTGTCCGCGATTATAGTAAAGAATTTCTTTTGTGTCATTTATTTTAACTATACTTACTTATACGTGTCATAGTAATGCAACCTTTATACATGTTACTGTAACCAAATAAAATTAAACAATTATTTAAAATACGTCGGCATTCTGAGTTCTTTCGCCTAACCTCAAATACCATTTCCGCAGGGATAGTGCTTAGATTGCCGCAAAGGTAATATTAGATTTTTGATAATAACACTGATGATAACAATTAAAACGAAGTATATCATTTTTCCAAAGAGTATATATATAAAAACAAAATATTAAGCACACTTTAATTTCTTAATTCATATATGTTATTTTTTTACGAGCGATTTTCAATTTGCCCCGCCTATCCACTTTGCCCCACATTCCCCTACCTAATGTTGTCTCTATCTTACACACGCGTAGGTACAACATACAAAATGTCCATTATAAAGAATCGATTGTGTTGTCATTAAAGTGAATGAACCTTATAACTAAATTGAAAGGTAAGGATTCTGTTAAGAATATTATCTGTTCTTAAGCGTTAGATTGTTATATATATATTTTTTTTAAGTGAGATAGGTAGTTACCGAAGCATTTTTCTATGTGATATATTTACACATACTCATGTGTTACTTGAAAATTAAAATATAAAAAAAACGATGCTAGGGTATTGATTATGTTATTACCTTTGAGTTTGAAAATAGATCAATTCACTCATCCAGTATTAAAACAAGCATTACACAATTGATTCTGAAAAATTAACATAGGTATTTTGATGATATTTTTTGTTACACATGTATAAGACGGGCAACTGGTGTAGCATCATCTTAAAATAAATATCTATCTACATAAAATCTTGTAGTTTCTGTCGGTAGGTACCTATTTTATGAGTCTAAATAAAGAAAATTAATATATACCTACTTAGGTACATATTACCTAAGCAATTACTTATTATTATAATGTATAGACTTTTTTATATTTATTTCAATTTAAATAAAATTAATTACTTTATACTATACTCTGTACCAAATAAGAGCGCACCGGGCGGCGCACGAAACCCGGTCGAAACTCGCGCATGTCAGAGAGCGCTGCCGCAGCGTATTCCGGCGCCGGCCAGGTCAACTCTGAATACAGAGTGTTGTATACTATCACACCAATTTTAACGGTATACGCGGTTAGACGTTGTTATATTTTTTGGGCGCATTGGTGAATATTTTGAATGTTTTTAATATTACATTGAGTTCAATACCTATGTTAAGAAAAAAAAAAACGAAAAGTATGTGTATTATTTTACTGATTAATACGCGTGAAACGCATTATAACTTCAGCTCCCTGTATTCACGGCGGCGTCGACGGCGGCGAATCCAACCGACGATCGGCGACCAATCACAGAGCGAATAGACCCGACCAGGGGGTCCAGACGTCGCTCCGCGATTCATTTGGATGCGCCAACGCGGTGCGCTCTTATTTGGTACAGAGTATAGGTAGCTAATAAATAATATATACTTGATTCTTAATACTACGTATAGGTACCTATAACTAATATTATGTAATTTGTACAACCTTAAGTTAAAAATTTCCTACAGCCACAATCTGAAAGAAAGTAGGTATCAATGTAATAAAATATAAGAAAGGTATCTGACCTATCAACATAGGAACTAAATTTTTTAATTGACTAATATTTATTTAGGTATTTTGATTGCCATGAATTTATTTAAAAAAAAAAATCAAGATAACAATAAATAGTTCAAAATAAACTAACTAAATTACTTACCCACTCAATTGTTTAAATTAATTTTAATTTCAGTTAGTAATAAGTAATAATACTAATAACATGAGTTTCTTTATTTAATTTTATTTAAAAATTCATTTTGTAGCTTATATAATGATTCGAAGTGGACGTTCTAAACGCAGAAAAATTAAAAATTAACTAAATACACTTTGTACATTACATTCAAAGTTTTTAAATAAAGAAGATGATATTGTTGAACCAGCTGTATTGGATAAAAATGAAGATTTAACTCATCCTTTAATTCCTTTTGAATATAATATTGTCTTAAGTCAAGATGAATCTTGCTCCTTGTTTGAATTTGTTAATCGATCTCAACCATCAGTTGTAGTTGGGATTAAACCATTCAATTTAGAAGAATCCATCAAAGATTCAATATTAAATGAAACTACACCCTTTTCAAATTCAGTATCTAGTTCAAACTTTATTTCTATGGAAGATCAAATATGCCACTGGGCAATTCAATTTAATATTAAACATAATGTTGTTAATAGCTTGTTAAGTTGCTTGAAGAATCATAAATGTTTTAAACATTTTCCGGTTGACAGTAGAACACTATTTGTTACCCCAACTCAAAAATCAAAAGAAATCAGAACTGTACATCCTGGAATTTACTACCACTTTGGATTGGAATTAGGAAATAAGCACCAACAAATCCATGTAGTATCGAAATTGCTATAGGTATTGATGGGTTACCATTGTCCAAAAGTAGTGGGGCTCAATTCTGGAATATTCTTGCATACATAATGAATATTCCAATGAAAATGGTTTTTCCTGTTGGCTTATATTAAGGAACTGAAAAACCTCATGATAGTAACGATTTTCTAATAGATTTTGTTCAAGATGACAATAATTTTATAAATAATGGTATAGTTTTAAACAATACTAATATTTAAGTTTCAATCAAATTATTTACATGTGAAGCACCGGCTAAATCATATGTGCTAAAAATTAAAAGTCATGCAGGTTCTTCATGTACTCGATGTACCATTGAAGGAGAGTATATTAGTAATAGAGTTGCATTTCTTTATTTAGAAAACCATTCAACAAAAAGAACACATAAACACTATCTGCAAATGTATGACGAAGATTATCATATTACAAACCAAATTTTCATTTTAACACAAATTGATGGATTTAATTCTGTTAATATGTTTAGCACTGATTATATGCATCTTGTGTGCCTTGATGTTACTAAAAAGCTCATGATTCTTAAGTTTAGTAAAGATCCCTTAAACGTTTGTGTAAGATCAAGAAAAACTCATGAGCTTTCATCAAATGTATTAAATTTAAATTCTTATATTACAACAGACTTTGCTAGAAAGTCTAGAAGTGTTTTTGAAATGCGCAGATGGAAAGCAACAGAGTTCCGTTTATTTCTACTATATACAGGGCC
Source organism: Macrosiphum euphorbiae (assembly GCA_949089665.1). Lineage (NCBI taxonomy): Eukaryota > Metazoa > Arthropoda > Insecta > Hemiptera > Aphididae > Macrosiphum > Macrosiphum euphorbiae. The sequence continues at coordinate 19,060,578 of CARXXK010000002.1, read as the reverse complement.
TATAGTCTTAAAGCATATAATAACTGATGAGTGCTATGCAAATTTTATGGCATTGAACTTTGCCATGCTAATACTTCTTGGCCCGAATAATAATCATATTTTGAACTATGCAAGGGAATTACTTAATTTTTTTGTAAAAAGTTTTCAAAAAATGTATGATGTTCACAATATATTACATACCACAATTTAACATCCACAATTTATTACATCTTAGTGATGATTATCAAAACTATGGGCCATTGGACAATTGTTCTGCCTTCTGTTTTGAAAATTATATGAAGGAACTTAAATTATTTTTGAGGAAAAGTGAAAAACCTCTACAACAAGTTTTAAACCGTTATTATGAAAATATAACTCTAAACAAGAAAATGATAATTATATAGAGCTTCCATATTTTGATCAGCCAATATTAAGAAATGAACATACAAATGGTTCATTAATTAAAAACATATCTGGGTCTCAATATTATACATTTTTATTTAAAAGCATATCATTAAGTTTAAAAAAAGAAAAAGACAGTTATTTTCTTACTACAAATAATGAAATTGTAAAATGTCTAAATATTGTACAGAATGACATAGGACATGTATACTAATTGGAAAATATTTTGAAGAGTTAGATCCATTATTTGATGATCCTATAAATTCATCAATATTAGACATATTTGAAATAAATAACATATCTAAAAGAATGAAGTATTGGTCAGTATCTCAAATAAAAAAAAAAATGATGGTATTCCAACAAAATACAAAATTGATTGCTATTCCCATCATACACACTGATCAGAATTAAAATTAAATTAAACTATTTATTTTATTGTGTGTATATATTTGTACTTATTTTTATTATATTATGTATATAGGTATTTCAATTTATATATGATTGTTGATTGTATAATATACATTTTTATTGGTATATACTAAACACTACAATTACAGATGCCTGGCTGGGATATTGTGTTATTTAAAAATGATAATAGTGTAGAAGCTGTACCGTCAACTTGGCTACGCAAACATTCTTGTGTGTGGCCTAAAAATACAAGAAATTCAAAAAATATATAAAAAAAACAAATAAAACCAAATCCTGACGATTTAAATTTTATCCAGCAAGAAAACTTGGAAATAAAACTTATGTTATGTTTTACCAATTTAATTAAATGTAGAATGTGTATTTTTCAGTAAAATAATTTGTATATTTTAACTTTTTTACTGTTTCTTTTCTTGAGGCTCGAAATAAATTAACTAAAGCTACACATAAGTCTGAATTTTCAAGTACTGAAGATGAAATGGTTAATATGAGGCATCGAAAGAAGATAAAATATCCAAGTTTATCACCAAACATATAAAAACTGCCAAAGACCAGTGTAAACCTCATCTAAGTGACAGTTGTCCACCTCGTTTTATCCCTGTTAAAGGTATTTTTATTTAATTAAAAATATATTCCCATCAAAAATGGAAAATACAAAATTACTTATTACTTAACTATACATTTTACCTAGCTACCTTTAATTAATTATTAATTTTACTTTCAAACTTAATTTTTATATTGGTAATATTATACTGGTTGTGATAGCTTGTGGATTTTTCATTATTTTTTGTATTATAATTTGAATATGTTAGGTATAATACACATTTTGCATTTTAATATCAATATAGTTACTTATCTAATATATACATTTCTTGGTGCTGCTCTGATATGCGGTCTACCGACATTTTTCTGCTCAGATATGCGGTCTACATATTTTGTAGACCGCACACCTATAATATGCAGTAAATAGTAATAGTAGTATGTAAATAAATAACCAAATTAAAATAATAATCAAATATTTTAATTATTAGTATATTAGTAAAAATCATTAAAAATAATGATATGTAAATAAATAATACAATACGCAATGTCAGAAGTCAAAAATAATTTTAAAAAAAGCAAAAAAATATTACTAAGAAAATTAAAAATTATGTAAAAAAATATTAAAAATAATTTTAATTATAAAAACCTTAACGATAAACTGCTTTAATATCCCTCAAAAATGCAATAAATAAATCAGGTTCTTCTTTCCTAGCAACTTTCCAACAATAGTGGTCGAGATGCGATTGCAAAAGTTGCATGGTTGTGCCTCTCATCGTTTTCATGATTTTTGTTTTTGCATCCAACCATGATCTCTCTATGCTCTGAGTGTGAGCTTTCGTCAAAGGATCAACGTAGTTTTGCTGGTGGTTAACAGTGTTATGAATATATCCATTATCTTTCAAACATCTATAGGCTGCCCACTCGTCTGAATGAATAACAGAGCTAGCTTCACACTCTCGTAGAATAATTGGTAGTAATCTGTTTTTGTCTCTTCGAAGAACATACAAATATCGGCAGTCAGAACCATTTTTAAGCCCAAAAACCCAAGGTCCATCAACTCTTCGTCCATGGTTTTCTACCGTTGTGTATTTCAGCATCACTGTCTTCTGATGAAGCGGGTTGATCGCCATTAAGTAACCTTCCACGATTATATTTCCTTTTTCCGGCAAATCTTTCCTCATCAATCTGTATTGGATTTATGACAGTTCCCAGTGTAGTAAACCGACAGAGTCGCTTTCCTATAATTATACATCATAAGGACTTTGCACTATATGATATATTGATCAACGACTATACCACGCCCTGAGGATTTATTACATATTTAAAAATCGCATAACGATTTCTAATAATACATATTGCCAAATAAACCAGTTCACAACTCAAGGTTTATTCGACAACTTTTAACATTTACGCCGGTACCTTTCATACCGCCGGTATTCCTTTGATCCACCTCCGAGTCTCTACCGTGTACCTAATAACCTAGGGAGACTTTGTATATATACGAGTCTCCGTCTGTATCTAAATTAGCATTAGTTCAGTGCTAGTACGACGTACATACTTGTAAGTACTTAGTATTAACCACTAATCTCTCGGGCAGACGCTTATCGCTCTGTCCTCAAATTTCTATATTCAAATGTAATACCATTATATTATTATTAACTTTAAAATAAATTACTTAAATTATAACATTGTAACTTGTAACTCTGCAACCTTTTCTCCTACTCAATCATCAACGTCGTCAAACTCAAAATATAAGCGTTAGTGAGGGATCACTACACGTTTTTTGGTGTCTGGTGTGGGGTCACCTGAAGGAAGAATTCAAGCAACCAACCTGGAGTCAAGTACATCAGCGGACCTCGAGTTTATTCACGTTGCTGTTACCTAGGAAGGAAGCAAGCCGAGATAAGCCACCAACTTCAATCAACATTCCAACTTCACTCAACTAGCCAAGCGGAGCATCAACGACGAGTCCACAGAGCCGTCAGCACGCAAGCAGTTAGGACCAGACAAGAATACAATGAATTTTGCACTGTAAGTTGTCATTTTAAACAATTATATAGTATATGTCTGAGAGTCCAATGTGTTGGGCAGTAGTTAAATATAACCCGCAAACTTTACAAACGACAGTCATGAGCGTAACATTAGGAATTGACTCCGCCTTGCGCGGCATACCTAACTTTAGCGGGGGTTCCGAGGTAGAACTAGCCTCATATATAACCGAATGTAACTATGTAATGGAAAATATCCATGAAAATCTTGTAACCGTAGTATTTCACAATATATTATCTAAATTAAAGGGAGACCCATACCAGGCCACTCGTTACCGAAAATTTGAAAACTGGTCAGAGCTTAAAAACCACCTTAGAAACGTTTTTGGGGCACCGCATTCGATTAATTACTTGCAATCGCAACTTAGTAATAGTCGACAACGATCCGACGAGGACGTACGTAGTTTTGCCGGTCGAACCGAAAAATGTTATCACGAATTGGTAGGAGCGTCAACATTAGGACTAGAACCAGCAGCAGCCGCAGCTGTAGCTTCATCGCATAAAGTAGGGGCACTTACTGCATTTGTTAACGGGGCGAAACCAGCAATTAGGTCATTTTTACGAGCACGCGCCGTATCATCTCTCGAGCAAGCCATTACTATCGCTATTGAGGAGGAACAAGACCTCCAACACATTAATAGACGTTTTAATTCAGAAAAAACTTACGGGAAAAATAACGCGAATAAAAAAAATATTAAGTGTAATAAATGCAGCAAAATGGGTCACTATGCAAACGAGTGCCGCAGTAACGCCGGTACCTCATACAGCACAAATTTTAGAAATCCCGTTAGCAGTCGTGACGATAAAACCAGTGTAGTAAAACACGAATACCAAGGTCAAGTTAGATTCTGCTCGTACTGTAAGAAAACAAACCACAATATAAAAGATTGTAGGAAGCGTATTTATAACGAGAGTAAAAAAACGAGTAACAAGGAAAGTGAAATTCCTAGTACCAGCCGTACAGTAAACGAAATCAACCAAAATCATGTAAGAGTTGTAGCTAATTTCGAAGAGGAACATATAATATGTGCATCGGATAATTTCAAACCTCATAAAATTAAATTATTAGTTGATTCCGGCGCGGAAATGAACCTTATTAAAATAACCGCGTTAGAGGGACACGTCGTGGTAAACGAATCCGCGAAACGCACAATTAAAGGCACTAACGAAATTCCGATATTCACCGTAGGCACAATTCTAACCAGTATGGAAATTAACGATGTAGAGGTGCTTATTAAATTCGACGTCGTTTTTGGCGATTTCCCAATAAACGAGTCAGGCATCATCGGGCGTAACTTTTTGAAACAAATCAAAGTCATAATGGACTATAGCCGAAATTTATTAACGATACCCGAAAAAACTGGTTTCAAAGAAATTATACTACCGCCGCGTAGCAATTGTGTACTACTTATAAAAAACGACGAAAATATAAGTCACGAGAATATTACTATTAAAAAACAAGACGTAAACGAAAACGTGATAATCGCGAACAGCATAAGTCCGGTCAATAAAAATAACATTATTAGTAACGTAATAAATATTTCGGAAGAACCTTTCGTAATAGACGAGCTTACCACGCAGCATATCGAGTGGGAGCCGTATACCGAAAATGTATTAACTGCATCGTTCGCAGATGAAAAAAAAACCGACCGTATAACACAGATCAAACGCGAAATTAAGACCGACGATTTAAATAAAGAGGAAAGCGAAAGTATCCTTGAACTATGCTGTAATTACGCAGACCTGTTTTACCTTCCGGGCGACTATTTAAGCGCCACGGAAATCGTGGCACACACTATAAACACGCGAACCCATTAATATACGACCGTATCGTTTACCTTGGGCGTACCAAGAAGAAATCGAAAAACAAATTAAAGAAATGAAACATAACAATATTATACGCGATTCTAAATCACCTTTTAATTTTCCACTAGTAGTAGTGAAGAAGAAAAATTTAGATCCGACAGGGAAACCCAAATTACGAGTATGCGTAGATTTCAGAAAACTTAACGAAGTAACCGAGAACGAAGCTTATGGCCTGCCAAATTTACTAGAAATATTAGAATCTCTAGGATCATCCAAATATTTCAGTACATTAGATTAGGCGTCCGGTTATCATCAAATACATATAGACCCGGCTGACACACATAAAACAGCTTTTTCTACGAAACCCGGTCACTACGAATTTTTACGCATGCCCTTCGGGCTGAGCTCAGCTCCAGCTACGTTCACACGCGCAATGAAATCTGTACTTATGGGCCTTGAGGAAATGTGCACTCCTTATCTTGACGATATTGTAGTACATGGATCCAGTTTAAAGGACCACCAAAAGAAATTAGAACAGGTATTCAATCGGTTGCGCGTACACAAACTCAAATTACAGCCTAATAAATGTTCTTTCTTACGGAAAGAAGTATTGTACTTAGGACACGTAATAAACGAAACGGGAGTCTCCCCGGACCCAAACAAATTAAAATGTATCAGAGAATACCCTCGACCAAAAAACGCAAAAGATATTAAATCGTTTTTGGGATTACTAAACTATTATAGACGTTTCGTCGATAACTTTGCGAAAATCGCAAAACCATTAACTTACTTACTTAAAAAAGACGTACCATTCGAATGGACTGATAATTGCGAACATAGTTTCGAAGAACTGAAAAAAGCTTTAATGAACCCACCATTACTGGTCTATCCGGACTGGGAAGCGGGAAAGTTCAACTTAATGACAGACGCAAGCCAATATGCAATAGGAGCAGTCTTATCACAAGGGGAAGTCCCTAAAGATCAGCCTATCGCTTATGCGAGTAGAACATTAAATAAAGCCGAGTGTAACTATAGCGTTATTCAGAAAGAATTATTAGCCATCGTCTGGGCCGTGAAATATTTCCGACCATATTTATATGGTCGACATTTTAATATTATAACCGATCACAGACCGTTAACATACCTGTTTGGTATTAAGGACGCGTCATCGCAGTTAATGCGCTGGCGCTTACAACTAGCCGATTACGGTTATATTACGTACAGGGCCGGACCCGAACACTCGAACGCAGATTGCCTGTCACGAATTCGTATGATACAACCCGGTCCAACTAGTATGACCGCCGACTTCGACACGTTCCGAGCTGCGGAAAGCAAACCCATATTTAATTCGAAAATGATAGAAGTCGACGATGACCTAGTCAAGGCCATAGAAAGAGAAAACGTAATAATAATGATTCCTGAGGATAAAATTATAACAAACCCGGCAGTGCGTGAAGTAATAAAAAACATAGATTTAAACAAAATCCAGTTTTCGGATACAAACAAGTTTTACACTATCGACAGTGAACCGAATTTACTCGTATTTTATGGTCTAAAGCCAACTCATACAACACCACTTAACGCCGAGGTCATTTACTTAGCTATAAACGATATAAAAACATTTTGCATTTCGAATAAAATAAATGCATTCTCTACCAATAAATTAGACGGACCTACCTCACTAACCGGTTATCCGCGTATTCGCACGATGTTTCGACACATTTTCAAAGCAACCGACATCGTAGTAAAAATATATGTAGGTCAGCAATTAACGTCAGAAGAAAAACAACAAATCATTTATGAACACCACAATTCACCATTGGGTGGACATTCTGGAGTATCACGTACCGTAAAAAGATTAAAACTTAATTATAACTGGCGTCACATGAAAAAAGACGTAAAATATTATATTAAACATTGCGAATTATGTCAGAAAAATAAATCGCACGTAAAAACGAAGCAACCAATGTTAATTACTCGCACGGTAGTTAAACCATTCGAAAGGGTTTGCCTAGATATAGTAGGACCCTTAGCGAAAACACTGACAGGAAACATGTACATTTTAACTCTACAAGACGAACTAAGTCGTTTCTCGCTAGCAATAGCGTTATCCGCCACAGACGCACAAACGGTAGCTCAGGCGTTCGTAGAATGTTTCGTTTGTATATACGGTATACCAGAGTCAATTTTGACTGAATGTGGAACTAATTTTTTATCCGATGTATTCAAAAGCATGTGCAAACTGTTGGATATAAAAAAATCTAAAACTACACCGTGGCATCCACAAAGCAACGCTTTTCTAGAACGTTCTCATAAAACATTAAAAACTTATTTACGTAAAAAGAAGGAACTAGTATTAGACTCTATAGAACATACAGTATCTAAAAGAAGTACATTAGGCATGTTAACAAAAGCAGCCAGATTAATATACGGAATATGTAATCTGGAATGCATTAGAAAATTTAATTTTAATATAGAACAAACGCATAACGCACCGCAAACTAAATTAGTTAAAGAACAAATAAAAATAGTTAAGTTACAAAACAAATTTGATGAACACGAAAACTACAATATGACCTTTTTAATAAACGAAAATAGTAACGTATCTAGGGACCAACAAACAAAAAATTATGTAACAAAACACTTTCTAATTATAAATTTATTATTAATGAAGCATCTAGTAGAAACCAATACTTTATTAGAAATAATACATAAAGCGAAATTAGGGATTATCCATACCAGCTTAATATCACCACGGGACCTTCTAGAGCACATAAAAGACATTAAAGTATCATTACCTGGGGGCACCAACTTACCCACCGATCTAGACATACAAAATATCTATGAATTGGTAAAGCTCTCAGACCTAGCTATATATTATGTTAATGACAACCTAGTTTTTATATTAACGTTACCATTAATCTATCAAAATGATTTTATTCTATATAACTTAATACCTGTACCAGTTTGTACTGGGAATGATTGTCTCTATGTTAAACCTAGTAATAAGTATCTAGCTATAAGTAAAACTAAAGAACACTATGCCATGTATGATGAATTTTACTATACACATTGTAAGCTCGCTAGAGACTTCCTTTTATGTCCTGAAGGTAATCCTTTATACCCGCGTACAAGTAGACCAGCATGCGAAGTTCAACTTTTGCAAGATCCAATAAAAGTTCCATCAACCTGTGAAGTAATGCACGTCCAAATCGGAACATCCATATTCCACAAGAAACGATTCAAGAACGAGTGGATATACGTAACTAATTATGATGTAGTATTTGTTACATGCGACGAAGACAAGGAATCCACAAGTCACACACTAAGGGGAGTAGGCATTTTGCGACTCAACGAAACTTGCAAAGGATACGCCGCAAGAGACGTACTTATACCAGGAAAAGTAGACTACAAATCTGAATATATGGATTTCAACCCGAAGTCAACTATAGAACGTATCAAAGATATGCCGTACACCGACAACAATAATTTGATGGAAGACTACCACGTAAAAACAAATAACATGGATGACCTACATACCGTGTCAGGTTCAAAGAAACAACTTGAAACACAACGCAAGGTTGATCACAAGATAAACGAACTAAAGAATACACAGCAAGTAAACGACTACGTACTTTACGTAATCACAAGTATCACTTTTATGGCAATTATCATTATATGTCTATCCAAATACAATAACTTTAAATGTTACGAAAAAATAAACACGGAAGAGGAACCAAACCAAGATGAAGAAAGTGAAAGCTTAGCTACAGCACCTAGAGCAGTCGACATGGTCGAATATCCTCTTACGCCTAGGAATAGCCCAATAAGCTATCCAAATACAAGACAGTTTAACTTCAATTAAAACTTTTTCGGAAGTCAGGGACTTCCAGCTTCGAGGGGAGGAGTGTAGTAAACCGACAGAGTCGCTTTCCTATAATTATACATCATAAGGACTTTGCACTATATGATATATTGATCAACGACTATACCACGCCCTGAGGATTTATTACATATTTAAAAATCGCATAACGATTTCTAATAATACATATTGCCGAATAAACCAGTTCACAACTCAAGGTTTATTCGACAACTTTTAACATTTACGCCGGTACCTTGCATACCGCCGGTATTCCTTTGATCCACCTCCGAGTCTCTACCGTGTACCTAATAACCTAGGGAGACTTTGTATATATACGAGTCTCCGTCTGTATCTAAATTAGAATTAGCTCAGTGCTAGTACGACGTACATACTTGTAAGTACTTAGTATTAACCACTAATCTCTCGGGCAGACGCTTATCGCTCTGTCCTCAAATTTCTATATTCAAATGTAATACCATTATATTATTATTAACTTTAAAATAAATTACTTAAATTATAACGTTGTAACTTGTAACTCTGCAACCTTTTCTCCTACTCAATCATCAACGTCTTCAAACTCAAAATATAAGCGTTAGTGAGGGATCACTACACTCACAACAGACACAACCACATGAAATTATTGATCAAATATTTTTTAAAAGCTAATTGGTGTAATTACCACATTATTAATATTTAATTACAAATATATGTTTGTCATTAAAAAAATAAATATATAATAAATAATTTTCAAACATTAACATTAAAAATAATATTATTTTGTTTTATATCACGATGTGAAACAACATAATATCATTGATTATAAATACTATAGATTGCTCACTGGCCGTGTTTTCGGCGGCGTGGTAATAATCGGGTGCCGCTACAAGGCGCTGCGGACGCTTGGCTAGTTAGATCGGATAACGTTGTAATCGCTAGTAGTAGTCTACACTACTCTATACAGTGGTGGGTGGTGGGCGCAGCCACGCAGGCTGCACCGCTGCAGTGCCACAAATCACAATGCCATATCGCGCATAATAATATTTAATATTATGTTCATTACTAATTAGTAATTACTTATTTCACGAGTTATTTCATGAAGTTAAAAGTTGTGACTCGCAATTTACAATGCGCCAAATACCTAATGGCAGTACCTAACCTAACCTATCAGAAATTATTAAATATGACTGATTTTTGTAGAATCATTATATTTTTGATACATCTACAAATTACAATTATTTGATATGATATTAGTATATTACAATATTAAGATGTATTGATGTTAACATAAGCATTGATAACATTTAGGTATGAACATTATCTGTGCTTAAGCATTTCCGATTTTTCGAAATTTTCATTTTCAAGCAAGAAAATGTGAAATATCAAAAACTAAAAATGCTCATATCTCGCTTGAAAATTAAAATATCGAATAAAAGTCAACTCTTAAGGACAGATAATATTATTATTTAAAAAATATAAAATAGGTCAAATCCCTCTAATATCAAAACTAACAGTACACTATTGAAACTAGTGAATTAAAATTTGCGATGCCGTACGTGTGTAAGACGGATACAACAAAATTTGTTACATGCTACCCATGTATTTAATACATGGGTAGCATCCTCTTAATTAATATATGTTATAGTAAATGTTATTCTGAATTGTAGTCGTCAATGATATTATATAATATTCAGTATAAATTATTTATAACTTATAAGTGTTATTTTGGATATTTCTTACATAGTCATAATATTATGGGTTGTAGAAAAATTTATTTTTAACCATTTGATATAATAATTATTATTATAAATTTATAAAATAGAGTTGTACACGTTTGTGTGTCGTCGTGAACACATCGTCTTGATTCTAAATAATTTTGTATTATTTACAACTTAATAAATATTAGAATAGGTCTTGTTATTTAAATGAAATTCGAATATCCGATCAACAGTTACGTATTTATTATTGTCGACCATATTATATAGTGCATATTATTTTCTGTTTTGTTTGTTTTTAATTTATCTAAAGTAGATATTAACTATGTCTGGTGGTGATAAATGTTATTACTTTAATTGTAATAAAACTCGAAAAACGAGTAATAATGTTTTTCATTTAATCCCATCATCTAATCTAGAAATATATAGGAAATGGATAATAAACTCAGGTAAGTAATTTTGGAAACTAAATAATTACTAGAAAAATAAAATATACATAAGCCTAAGCAAATAGCTAATATGCATTAAACATTTTTTAGGAAACATACGCTTAGAAGGGTTAAGTCCGAAAACATTAAAAAAAAGATTCATTTGTTCGGATCATTTCGAAAGACAAATGTATATGAATCCTAATGATCCGAAATCCCGGCTAATGCCAAATGCTGTACCAGTAAAGTTTTCAGGTTTATATTTAAAATAAACATAATAAATTTTATATAATATAGGAAGTCAATACAAAAATTATTAGTGTATAACAAAAAAAAAATGTTTCATTTATAAAATAGAATTAAATATTGATGCCACCAATTATAGGTACGGATCATATACAAAACAGTCCACAACTAAAACGAATACACTCCGTCAATGGTAAACATTTTTAATAAGAATATTATGTTTAACAAACAAATATCTAATACTTGAATAATATAATGATTGCTGAAATTGTATGTATAGATGAAACGTATGTAGTTAAATCTCCTAGAGCTTGGACTTGGAGTGTATCAAAACTAGGAGTAAACGAGGGTAACACACAAATTTTATCTGAAGATTTATGTGTTAATGAGACAGTTAACACGACGCCAACAAAATCGCGAAGGCGCACTAATAAAATGGACGAAGGTATGATTTATTTAAATTTATTTTATAATAAAACGACGAGAACATTTTTATTTACATAAATAATCAATACACGTATTAGAATTTATGTATATCGACAAAATTTTGAGCTGTTTACGTAAAATTTTCAGTTTACAATTTTATTAGTTTTTTTTTTCTATAAATATCAGTAAAATTGTATTCGATTAATATAGAAGGGTCCTATAATATATTATTTCAAAGGCAGATGAAAAATATTCAAAATGCAGGCACAATTTTTTTTATAAGCATTAAAGTTCAATTATTGACAAAATACGTTAAGTTCACGAAAATGTCCAAATTAAGTTAGAAATTCATAACATTTTTCTATTTAAATCTAAGATTTGAAAATGTATTACTTACAAGATTCCTAAGTTTTTCTACCTTTATAAAAAAAAAAAATGTCAACAAGCAAATGAAATTACATTTTTATGCAAGCTTTATTTTTATTAAGATTGGATATTCACTCGATTTCTCTCTCATGTAGCGATTTTGTAATTAAAAAACGAATACCTGTAGAACCATGAAATTATGAAAATATCACTGAATGTTTATATTTTCATTTTATATACACTACACAATTTTGAAAATATCTTAACACTTTTTAAGCTATGAACTGTTTTCAAATTTAATTTTTTTTTCTATAAAAATCAATAAAAAAAAAATCATAAACTATAATAATATAGTGTTTATATGTATATTATACAGTATTTCCAATAAGTTAGATT
>CARXXK010000002.1:18983351-19047838 GCA_949089665.1 Macrosiphum euphorbiae | reverse complement strand
TAGGTGTACGTAGATACTCGATAACGCCTCATGGAGCGCATGGGGCCATGGAGTCAGGCACCCGAAATTAGATATAATGTAGTCGAATAATTCGCGTTTGTATATTGTGTGCGATTTTATGCATATTACCATTGCAATGGACCTTCACCACGGTCTCTGTAATTATCTGCGGTCATCTCGGTCGTCTATATTCGTTGTATATTATAACGGCGTTTACCGGTTCGCACGACCACGATACATTCGAGTAATCGCGTGGTCCACCACACTCCGGCCAATGAACCCATCAAGTATTTACCTACTAAACCGTTACCACGCATCAGGCGTTGGCTTCTATCGACTCGGAATATCACATTATACAGTTATAAGATTTCAAAAAAATTTACTTACACTCAACGTGAAATTTGTTATCCGTACATTTGTACAGTTGTATAGTATTGTTTCTGCTTTTGGAATTCACGCGACATCTCGCCACCTATTTCGTGCTACCATTTCCTTTAAAAGGTGCTTGGGAGTGCCTATTAGTACCAACTATAGGGTTTATAAATTCAAAAAAACCCCAAAGTCCTCGAGTCCAAAGTGTTTCAATTTTTAAGTAAATGTTGAAATACTTTATGTAGGTACTATATTTGTGTATACTATAGTACTTACGTATATTATATATATATTATGTTTTACAATATTACTATCAACAAATATCTTCTATAATAAAATGGCACACTGCAAGTCCAGCTAAAACTATTTTCGTCAGTTCAATACATTTTCCAAAACTTGTGAGTTATTACACTTTCTAGTTTTCATTTCGGAAAAATTGTATTTATATATAATATATATTATATCTGTCATATTTGTTCAAAGATGGTACACTTGAATATTAATTATTATTTACAGCCTAACATAATATCTTCAAATTTGAATTTTAACGAAAACTTTTAAATACCTATAAATATAGGGTTTGGGACTTGTTGCATTTGTATATTGCTTAATAATAACCTCAGAATAGTCGAAGTAAGATTTAAATTTGTTTTAAGTCATAACGGATTGAAATACAAAAATTTTAACTGCATAATTTCGCATATTTTGCCGTTTTCTGAGCAAAATGCATATTTGACAAATATTGGCAGTTTAATTGTTATTTAAAGCATATTTACGCAATTTTTATTTTATGTTAAGTACATTTATTTTAAAGGTTAACACTATTTTACTTTCATGCGTTGTACAATATACCTAATCAGTAATCAGTAATTCATCATTTTTATATTTAATAAAAATTTAATATATTAAAGAAAAACCCAATATTTTTTCATTGTAGGAGAAGAAAAAGAAAATGAAATAACTAATTATAAACATAACTAATTGTAAAAAATTATCTAAATTTAAATGAATAAATCAAATTTTTTAATTTTATTTAAAAAAAGTACAGTGGGTTACTGTAATAGATGGTATTAAATTTGAATTCAATGATATAATAATATCATTGTATAAGTAAAACGATTATGAGCGAAAACGGTCCGTCAGCCTATGGTATTACAAAGTATATTTGATGATATTAAGGTGAATAAAGTAATTTATATATAACCTATTTCTTGTTTGAATCTTGTTTTAAATTTTCAATCCTAAGCTATAAAAGTTGAACATTTTATAAATTTTTAACTAAAGAACTCTTATTAAATTTTAAATGTGATACATTTTGCCGAAATTTGAACTTTAAAGGCTTATAAAAAAAATTGTGCCTATGTATTTTTAATATTTTTCAACCGCTTTTGTAACAATATATTAGGAGCTTCGCATTAAATTTTCATGCTTTTTTACCATACAAATAAAATTTGATTCATATTTATAGAAAAAAAACTAAAAAAAATTAAAACTGAAAAAATGTCCGTAAACAGTTAGCTCAATAATAGTCAAAATATTTTCAAAATTGTATGGTGTATAGGAAATTCTAATATAAACATTCAATACAATTTTCAAGTATCTACAGTCAACAAGTAATTACAACAAAAGAAGAAAATCGTTACATGAGAAATCGAGTGAATATCAAATGTTGTAAAAATATGAATTTCAAACGCTCATAAAAATTTGATTTGAGTTTCTTGTTGACATTTTTTTTTTGAGAATGGTAGATAACCTTATAAGGAATCTTGTTTTACATTTTAAAATCTTAGAAATTTTTATAAATTCTTAACTCAAAATAGTTTTCTAATTTTCGTGATTTTTCCATATTTTGCCAATTTTTGGACTTTAAATGCTTATAAAAAAAATTGTGACAAAGGATTTTTAATATTTTTCATCTGCCTTTGTAACAATATACTAGAAGCCCTCTATTAAATTGTCAAGCTTTTTTAACCAACCAATACAATTTTATTGATTTTTATAAAATAAAAACTAAAAAAATTGGTAATGAAAATGTCCCTAAACAACTCAAAATAAGTGAAAATATTTTAAAGAAGACATGGTAAATAGAAAATGCTAATAAAAACAGTCAGTAAAAATGGCATGTATCTACGGTAATTTTTTCTAGAGTTACAAAAAAATCCAAAATCGATTTTCTCGAAAACAGATTTTGCGTAAAAATTCAATAATAAAAAGGTGCTCTGCAGCCTCTGCTGTACTGTAGGTTACAAGTAGGCCACTGTATAATGGAGGGTATTAAATTTAAATTCAATGATATAATATCATTGTATAATAAAAACGATTCTGAGTGGAGGCGATATGTCAGTCTAGGTATAAGACATATTATATACATATCTATGGTATTAAACAAAAAATTGACCTATAATAGGTACCTATAATAAATTCCAAATTAATCATATCACAATATCCATTAGATACTTATAACGAGTTATACATCAACAAAAACCGTAATACTATCATAGATATCTAATAGTACACTTTAGAAGTTCCAAGTACCCACGAATAATATTATTCAATCACAACAAAATAACTAAAATAGTTATTCTAGGTTTTTTAATATGTAATTTCGTCCAAATTTGAACTTAAAATGACTCTAAAAATAAACTGTGCTTGTGTATTTTTTATATTTTTTAGTAACAGAATTAACTACTTACATGGAATCATGTTTTAAATTTTCAATCCTTAGCTATAAAAACTGAACATTTTATAATTTATTAACTACAATGATTGATAATTTTTGAGATTTTGAAAAATTTTATCAAAATTCGAACTTTAAATGCTTATAATAAAAATTTGTGCCAATGTATTTTTAATATTTTTCAATCGCTATTGTAACAATATATCAGGAGCCGTGTATTATTTTTTTACAATTTTTGGCCCAACAGATAAAACTTTATTGATATTTATAGAAAAAAAACTAAAAAAATTTTAAACTGAAAATGTCCGTAAACGCTCAAAAAGAGTTAAAATATTTTCAAAATTAGGAAATCCTAATATAAATATTCAATAAAATTTTCAAGTATCTACAGTCAACAAGTAATTAGAACAAAATAAATAAATTGCTACATGAGAAATCAAGTGAATATCCTATGTTGTAAAAATTTGAATTTCAAACGTTCATACAAATTTAATTTGTTTTCTTATAGATAGGCATTCTTTTTTTGATAAAGGTAGACAATCTTATAAGGAATCTTGTATTACATTTTAAAATCTTAGATTTAAAAGAAAAAGTTTTATGAATTCTTAACTCAAAATACATTGCTAATTTTCGTGATTTTTCTATATTTTGTCAATTTTTGAACTTTAAATGCTTATAAAAAATAACTGTAATGAAGGATTTTTAATATTTTTCATCTGCCTTTGAAAAAATTTACTGGGAGCCTTCTATTAAATTTTCAAGCTTTTTTAACCAACAAATAAAATTTTATTGATATTTTTGGAAAAAAAACTAAAAAAAAATGAAAAATGAAAATGTCCCTAAACAGTTCAAAATAAATCAGAATATTTTGAAAATGAGTGTATAAAAAATTCAAATATAATCAATCAGTGAAAATTGCATGTATACGGTAATTTGTTTTAAAGTTACTCCAAAAACCAAATTCAATTTTGTGAAAAATCGATTCTGCGTAAAAGTTCTCGTTTTTCCTTATTTTTTCTTTTGTTTTTCTTGGAGCTCTTGAAAATTACTGGGAATTTTAAATGTTAACCTCCTCAATGCACCAACGATATTCACTTTCTAATCGAACAAGATATTGAAGTTGAAAATCGAAGCATTATTTCGACTACTTATCGTGTAACACAGATACAAAAAAAAATAAAAAACACTTATCATTGTAGAATCA
This sequence comes from Macrosiphum euphorbiae, assembly GCA_949089665.1. NCBI lineage: Eukaryota > Metazoa > Arthropoda > Insecta > Hemiptera > Aphididae > Macrosiphum > Macrosiphum euphorbiae. The sequence goes on along the minus strand of CARXXK010000002.1, from coordinate 19,043,585 downwards.
ATACATTCATCGTTTCACTCAGAATCTAAAATATTCAATTGCATATTTTGGTTATTTTATGTGCATATGTGTGCATGCATATTTCCTACAATTTGTGTGCAATAAGTACTGAACCCTACCTATAATATAAAAATGAAAACAAAACAAATGCATATATTATAACTATTGTCTATTATGACAAAGTTTTTTTTTTTTAATTTAAATTTAATCAAATATTAAACATTATAAAAAATTATAACAATAATAAAATTCAAGTTTTCATCTAAGGAAATACTATCTTGCAGGTCAATTGTTTTAACTTGTAAGTGTTTCATCTAAAATAAATCTGGAGAATCTATTTGTTGGATTATTATGAAGTAGAGTTGAATTATGTTGTTCGTATATGATAAACAAAATCAGTGAATGACAACAATGTTAAATCGTATTGTAAATTCAGGGCTTGCAATCGTTATAATAACTTTATGTTTATAACGTTATATTTGACAAAAAAACGAATGAAATTTGTAAACGTAATTGTAACGGAAAGTGATACTGATACTTAATCAAAAATAATTAAATACCGCAAAACAAAACATAACGATTAATAAAATATATTATTAAACATAAAATAACGCAAAACGTAATTTATAGAATATTATTGAACAACAAAATTACACAAAACGAAATATTTTAATATCTATTTATTTAAAAGGTCTATTGGTTTCGTAGAAACATTTATTTCATTTAAACGATATAAAGATTGATTATATTATATTCCGTATCCGGGCCATTACCTACCCGAATTATAGTTATTATTTTTTAAATTTAATAGTTATTAACTATTAACACTATTTTAAATAACGATAAACGCATAACTTGGAAAACGTTTTAATTATAAATAACATTAAACGGAATTTTTTTCAAATTCAAGCCCTGAATTTATAATTTGAATTATACCTACCTAGTAACTTATAAGTGATAGTTATTGTTCAGTAGGTACATAATATTTACTGAAGATCAAAAATTAAAATGTTGATACCGATGGCAGTTATTTACGAGTATTTTGAACATATTCGTCGCCGATATTTCGCAGCTACAGCATGTAGTACTATGGAACACGATGTGTTGCATCGTTCGCCGTTAATCGCCCAAATTTTATTAGAAAATAACAACGATGATTGCTGTTGAAAAAAAAAACAATACAATTAGGTTGTAAAGTGTAGATGGTTGAAAAACCAAAAATTTGCAGACAACCCGTTTTGAAAACAGATTAATCTTTTTCGTATACATTTATTAATATTTTTAACGATAGAATTTCCGTATTTTTAATATCACTAATCCAATTTAAATTTTGTTTCAGGGGTTACTTATTTAATTTTTTTTATTGTTTTTGTGGTAAATATTTTTTTAGACCAGTTCGTTTATTTCAAGTTAAATTTAATAAAAAAAGTATTCCAAGAATAACATAAAAACAAACAGTTTAAATATTTTATAATTATATAATATGTTTTAATATGTTTTAATGCACTGTTAATCATATAAATACATTTCATACAAACATAGTACCTACCTAGCAAATGTACTCTTTGAACTAAGCCATAAGATTACGAATTACAAAAGTACCGGGAACTCAACGTAAAACAGCCAAATCAAAAATGTTTAATTTCATTTTTAATTATTTTGTTTAAATTTATAGGGATTGGAATATCTCCACTTATATAATATGTATTAATCATAACATATTTGTATAAAAAGAATACCTATAACAATATATTATAAGAAATAGGACAGTCAAATAAGGTAGAAATCTCGTTCATGACAAAACAAAACACTTTTAATATACCAAACTAACAAATAAACATATATATTATCATTAATTATATATACCTAGTTGAATATTATTACATTTGACCAGTAAATATATCATTTGTTTTTAAATTGTAAGCATTTAATAATAGCGACATCAACATTGATTATAATAATAATTAATATCAATTATATAAATGAACGCTACGGCCACATATTGTAATTTACATAATATATAATATTATTATATAGGTACCTAAGTGGTAACATACCATATTAATACACAATAATATTGAACATAACATAATAAAATCAGATACATTGATACAAATTACTTTAATAGTAATGACATATAATGAAATTAGTTATTTAAAAAAATATATATATATACATGTATATTGTATAAGTATACATATATATATTATATATAAGGAAAAATTAATAGTAATTACCACTTGTTTTAATGAGCTTGTGTAAAGTAAATAGTTGTAAGTAGGAACCTACTTTGAACGTGAGTATTAGTTCACACTTTCACAGGTGACGTTTGTATAATATTTCACAGAATACAGACGTATTTTAATTCGAAATGTGACAATATGAGATTACAGAGTTATATTTAATTATAATATTCTATTTTGAAAATATAGATTTAGCACGTCACTCTAACTACGCGCCAATGGCGGACCCGAGTCTGATGATGCTGTATAAAACTATAAATGGCGACTACCACCTGTTTCGGTCACCCACAAAATAACCGTCGGGATTTTGAATGTTGGTGTGCTTTTAAACTCCTGAAGTCTCGACATTTCTATCGAGTTCATCATGAATAAAAGCAGAGAACCGAAACGTATGGTACAGTAGTCCGTGAACATTTAACAATACTGACATGACATATGAGACGCGATTATTTCGGTTTACCGTGTCAACTCGAAATTCTTAAGACAATTTTACAATTTTATTCAAAATATGCAATACAGTACACATTCAAATATAATGAGGTAAAAAAAAATATATATTATGGCAACAAAATTCAAAAATTTGTTTTATTATTTAAAAAAAAAAATATATTTTTTAATGACCACGGTCTACAATTTGACTTGTAACATTTTAAGCTATATGCAAATATTGTATTTAAATTCTTCGATCGTAGATTTTACATTATCTATACTAGATGTCATTATTTGTATTATTTTTGATTTTTAATATCGTCACGTGGAAGTTTAAGATTCAAGAAATGGTTTACAATGTAGTATGTATAGGTACCTATATCCTTATTAGCAACATTATAATTACATATAATGTTATATAACTAATATGTCTCGCTGTTGAATTATAATTATTTTTTATTATATATTTTGTAAATTCTAAACGTGTTGACTCTCCGCAACATGACTAGGTAACTAAAGTTATATTTATAGATACATGACTCGACTACATAGGTGTAGTCTAGTATATTAAGTCATACCTACTACCGCATATCTATAATAGAGCATTCGCAGACACTTTTCGATGGAAGGGCAATAGAAATATTTGTTTTATTTTATTATATTGGTTTACATAATATTTTTAAGTCGGAGAAGAGTTATTTTAATTTTTATAATCAATGATCAATTAGATTAATTATTTATGATTTCATAATCTAAAAAAATTCGGTATTAAGCTTATTTCTAGAATTATTCATTTTAAATATAGGTGCCTGTATTGATTGTATTAATAAAACATTAAAACCAAAGGCCTAAGACTGATAAGTTTGAGAATTGGGCCAATGTCCCACTGTGTCATTATCTTCCCTCTTTGCGAATGCTCTTGTAATTTTAAAAATTACTTAGGTCTATTTTATTCTAACATATATTTTTGCAAACAAACATTTAATTATAATATTACAATTATTACACACGCACACACACACACAAACACAACAAATTAAAAACATTCATAAATGTTATACATCAAATAAATAAACAACTATTATTTATCCTAACAAATTGTTCATTTCAGCCAAAATATACAATTATAATATATTGCTTGTTTTGTTCATTTTGATTTTATTTATATTTTCTTATCGACTTTTGGTTTTTTAAAATTGAATGCTATTATAATTTGCTTATAACGACCGATCATTTTTTACTAAATTAATATTTGTATTTTATGAAGTAAGCCCCAAAATAGAAAATTGATTCATCGAACTCATGTTTAATCATATTGATATATCGCCATCACGGTTTTACATATAGATTTTAGAAGATTTTATGATTAACGACATTAATTGGAATTTCTGCTTTTTATATGAGGCTAAGCATGGTAGGTAATTTTTTTTTAATGTATGCTGTTGTGGCTGCAGCTTGCAATGCCTTGTAACATTTATCACGTGTTATAAAATGTATAATGATGATCGGTTATTTTCTCTTGGTGATTATAATATATTTTAGTTTAATGAAATATATAAATTTTCACTACAATAATTATTGTAGCCATTGTTTTGATGTTAGAGATTCAATTTAAATAACTTTATTTACTTTTATATTCTGTAGGTAGTAGGCTTAACAATGAGAATTAGAACTATTTTTTTTTATTTTAACGTATGAGTTGCAATATAGGCAATTACATAACACATGTATTATGACATTAAAAATAAATTAATACATTTAAGTTATGCTACCTATACAGAGTGGCGACAAATCATTTCTTTAATTTCTAGGTTATCCAATAGTTTTTAAATTAGTATTTAGATAAGTAAATATTATAATAACATAATAATAATACAAATTTGAAACCCACTAAAAATGTATGATTTTTACAATTGTTTTACGAATTTTGTTAATATTATGCTGTCTTTAGTATATTAGTAGATAAAATGTAATACATTATGAGTTATTGTGATACTCGTAAAATGACGAACGGCCAAAATTTATTTTTCGAAAGTTGCGATAAGTGTATAGGTAGTTCCTTTGGTTTTCGTATTATATCAAAATTATGTAATCATGGTTGAAATGAAAATATACTTTTCTGGCTGAAATTATAAAAACCCATGGTTATGTTATCATGGTACTATACTACTATACATATTTTGATGTACCTATATTAAAAATATAATGCATGATTTAAAATGTATATTTGACTATATGCGAAAAACATCAAATAGAATGTATGCATAATATTTTAACAATATATTAATTAATATACCTATTATTAAGTGAGGGAAACTCAAATAGTTTATTTTCTAGTTTATAATATACCTAAACAAAATATCATAAATAATTTTGGTACTGTACTTTGTAGAACAGGACAATAATTTTCATTATCTAAATAAACAATGATTTTTAAATTAATTTAATTTATTAGATATAACAATTAAAACCTTATATAGTATAATACTATAATATTTATACTTAGATGGTAAGTGGTAACATAGGTACCTATTTAATTTTATAGCTTTCATTGTACTTCATACTTTTTATATTGGTTTTTTATCATTTATATTAATTAATAAATATATAATAATTGTATGTAATCGTAATTGTGTAAGCTTATTGTATAATGGTAACATGATATTTTTACATGAATAAATGAAAATTGATGAAAGAATACATTATTTTATAAACTGAAAAATGTATTTTTTTCCATCAATAGTGCTTAATATGCTATTTAGGTTTGTATTCGCGGCCTTTATATCTATAGATATATTTTTACTTACCTAGCTCTAGCTTACCTAATACTTAATATCTATAACACCTTATATTATTATGATAGGCACGCTCATAGGGGTGTCGGGGGTGTCTGAACACCCCGAACCTTCATTTAAGTCACCAATTATTATATCAAGCCCTAATAAATGTATGTTTAAATTGCAAAGGAGACCAGGTCGTGCCTGAACAAGGTAATATTTAGAGTTTATTAGTGCTATAGAAAATATAGTTACAATTAAATCATTGTTCTTGAAATATTTTATTTAAATTAAATAATACATCAATATTAGAAAATTTTAGACTGAAATTAATATTCTCAAAGATATGGCTGATGTACCAAGTAGTATATCCAGTGTATATACTACACTATATTATATTAGTGTCTAGTGATATCTGTATATTAGGTTATATTGGTTGACAGAAAGTGCAAGGGCTTATATCTTTAACAATACTTTGGTACATATGTAACATTAAAAATTGTCAGCACAAACCAGTCACAACTTGTACATGAGATATTTTAGAAATTAAACATGGACTGTGATGTGGTTTTTCTTAATTGATAGAGTGATTCAAGAGGAAGGTTTATACGTATTTAAAACGCATAATATAGTAGAGAAACACTGCCCCTTTTTTGTATGCACGAGCATATCTCGAAAAGAACTCTACTTATTTTAATACGGTTTTAAATTTTTAATTTTTAATCGGGTTATAGGTACAACTAAAATTGGATGTTGGTTTATTCGAAGTCGATAGCCTCAAAAAATGACTGGACCGTTTTCAATAAAAGTTATTTTTCAACTCATATAGGCTGTAGATAGGTAAAGGGTAGATCACATATGATTTTTTTTTTTTTTTGTCAATCTAAATGGTTGTAATTCGTTACATATTATATTAATATTATAATTAGAAAAAATGTGGTATATATATTTTGTACAAATATATTTATTAAAAATACAAAACTTTGGCCTGGACAACGTCGGGCTGGGAAGCTACTAAATTATAATATACTGTTGTTATATTATAAGAAGGTTCTTTTTTTTTATAATAAATATGCCATCTACAGGTATTACTTAGCATAACTAATAAGAATATCAGTAAATTAAAAAGAAACTGAAAACATGGTATGTGTGATTAAAAAGTCACCCACTAGTGAGACTCTTTGTTTGAGGGAAAATAAATTTACAACAAATTATTTTGGGTCATAATATAATATAATGGGCACCCCCTGAACCATATGTTCGAGCGCGCCTATTTATTCTAGCTACATCAATTCACATCATATTGTAATTTTGGTATTCTGGTAGAATACTCGTACCTTATATTTAGTGTTTGAAAATTTCATGAAATTTGAAATTTTGAAATATTTCAAACTGGTGAAATATTTCAGTATTTTAACAAATTTTGTTTTATTTTTAAATAAGTTATATATTTACATATAATTGTCATAAATGGCCTTCATAATTGTTTGGTACCTATATGTTCACCTAACCTTTGGTACTATACATTTAAAACGGTATTAACATTTTTTAAATATTTTAATGTTTAAATGATGCAAGTAGGTATACAATATTATACGTATATTGTATACGTACTGAATTCTTACATTAGAATTTATAACACTGAACATTGTGTTAAAAAAACAAAAAAATGGGTTTTTATTAATGTTAAAAAAAATTTTAAGTTTGTGATATATTTCATACTTCAGACACTACTTATAATAATAAAAAGGATTATGCCACTTTAAGTCTTTAAACATACTGGACTTAGTACTTATATTTAACCTATTTTATTATATTACGTACTTATGAATAACAAAGTAGGTACTAGGTATAAAAGTAAGAATGGCGTTTAATTGTAAAACCTAGAACTGGCGAATAGGACTAGATATTATATTTTTCGTAAATTTCGCAAGGATGATAAAACAACATTTAGATTTTCATAAAGACGGTATAATTATTTACTATTATGTTTTTGAATATGAATAGATTGAGCCAGTGATCAAAACTGTACCATTTTAAGATTAAAATAATATATGGTGTTAGTGATTATTTTTTATTTGTAAGTAAGTTTAGATTTTGTACAGGTACTTTAATATATTTACTTAGTAAGTATTAACACATAATATTATTATGATATAGGTATAATCGGGAAATTTACATTACCTACCACTATTAATAATTAAAATTAACATTATTATATATTCAAAAAACTCACACTTATGTTCCGTTATACAAATATTATTTATACCTAGTTAAAATTAAATAGTTTTGGAAATATATTTTATCATAGAGATTATTCTTTAACCAGTTTAACTCAGTGATATGAAAATAGTACTTATACGTTTTATTAATTGTATTATATTGGGTATATTATCTATATTTCAGATTTCTGATATATGAGCAATACTTAACTCATAATAATTAATAAATATAAGAAACGCGTATTTGTATACAACTTTGGACTTTTAATTGGCAAATTGTGATTATTTTATACATTTTATACATTTTATGGGGATGAGAAATCAAATTTGTATTGTTCTTGGACAGACTAGGTATTTTATTTTTTGAATATGAGTAGACAGTTATACAAACGATACAATTTTAAGATAAGAATAATTGGTTAGTGTTATATACAACAAAGAGTTAAATTTAATGATAGTGGCATTAGGTCATAATGATAATAGCTTGGCGTATCAATTTAAACTAGTTAAAATATGGGATATCATTAAAAAAAAGTACAAAATATGATTAATTGAAATGTGTTTGAGAAAAAAATATTTTTTGAAATGTAATAATAATTCGTAGAGATTTAAAAATTGATCTTTGTATTAATACCAAGGTAGGTAATAATAAGTCGGTAGACAAATTTTAAACAGTAACAATTGTCAATTCGTAACGTGTTTGGAGCAAAGTTAATTTTCAAGACCGTCTTAGAAAATCGTTAAGAAAAACTATAACTCAACGTATTGTTTCAAACTTAAAAGGAAAAAAACATAAATTAAATACCTAATAATAATTATAATAATATATAAACGGTATAATATTGTAGGTGAGACACTTCATAACATGAAATGTATATATTATGTAGTAACCCTAAAATGTTGCATTTGATTTTTTCAATGGATAATAAACAAAATGTGCGCAACCATCTCTATTATATGTAAGTCAGCGATCTGAACAATAATAGAGAGGAACACCATTACTGGACATCCGAGCAACGATTCGTAACAAAACTCATCGTATTTCGTTACAAATCGTTGGAGATATCAGTAAACTTCGGATTTGTATAGGCGGCGGCCCTCGGGCTGATCGTTCCCAGCTCGATAAGTCACCTGTTTCCGCTTGGGCCGGTGAACGAACTCTTCTCTATCGTCCTGGCGTGATTCCGGGTCGGAGTTCACACGGCCAATGCTGTAGCGCTTCTGACCACTGGTGTAGTACTGCTGGCCATTGCTGTAGTACTGCTGGCCATTGCTGTATTGCTGCAGACCGTTGCCGTACTGCTGCAGACCGTTGCCGTACTGCTGCTGACCGTTGCCGTACTGCTGCTGACCGTTGCCGTATTGCTGCTGGCCGTTGCTGTATTGCTGCTGGTAACCCGTGTAGTACTGCTGGATGCGTTCGCGGGTCCTGCGCACCAGAGGACGGGCAGTCTTAATTAGTGTCCCGACGGCGCTGAGCGTTTTTATAGGAATCTACAAAAACATATCATTTTAACTCTTTGAGGGGCGAAAATTTCCTTTAGAAAAAAGACCCATGTGGGCAATATGTCTCTTTACCATAACATTTAGTACGTATATCAAAATATTGATAATGATAATAAATGATGAAAAACGCGAGAAATGATATCAGGCCAGCGGCAGTGATATTGTTTGATGCATATATAAGATGATAATAAGGTGATTGGTATGCTGACCATCATCAAAAAAATATTAAAAATAATTTTTAAAGTGGTTAAAATAGTAACCACCGCACCTGAACGGTAAAAAAAAAAGTGGTTAGCATACTAACCACGGCCCCTCAAAGAGTTAATTATCATACTCGTGATTTCATCATTATTATCATATTTGGTTAGAATATTTAGCAGTAAGCCACTGACGACCAAACAGTACAGAATGACGTATCACCACATGCATGTGTTTTTAAGGGGTTTAGTATAGGCAATTTTAATAACATGTATAAAAAAGTATGTATTTAAATTTCAAATATAATATATACCATTAAATTTAATTCCTACCCTCCAAGTCATAACTTTCGACAGTTATTGCGTGATTACTATATGATGTAGACAATTCATTAAGCCATTGGCTATAGGTTTTAGTGAGATTTTAACATTTGATTATTAAAAGTAAAAGATCGCATGTTGTAAGTTCTCGATACGTTTAGAATTGATCGTTAAGTATTGCAAGTTTTTGTTGAATTAATATTTAAAAAAGCATAATATGAGATCCTTATTAATTCTTATTATCTTTTACGTTGTATCTATTTTTATAATTATTATTGCTCAAAAAGCAATCGATCTGCGGCAATATGTTTATGAACGAAACACTTATAGTGAGACACCATTAACAAATAATAAACAATAGTTCAATTAATATTTCAACAATAATATTTTCTGCTAGTGGTTGCTAAAATTAATGCAAAAACGGATTTATTTACTTTAGATGTACGAAAAACATAGGTATTCAGATAATTTATTAGGTATTAATTAGATATTATTATGTTTATTGATAGTTATGAACAATTATTATTATGATTGTCGTATTATGATTTTACATTCCAACTGAGTGTACATCGTATATTATAGACCTCTACAGAAATTGTATGGATTAAGGTTTTATGAAATAGTTAGGCTTTAGTGGACCCAACATTTTAAATATTATTGTGTTTATAGACATATTATTATTGGTAGTATTTTTTAAATAAATATAATATTTTATACTGTAATTAATTTACCATAGATTATTTTTCTGCGTTCTGCAACCAGAAAACGAAATTTAAACAATGTGATGTAGATATATTGTCGGGTTTACATATATACAATAATAATAATTAATATTTCACTACCTATGACTATTTACGATGGACACAGCCTGGACATAATTATTTACGCTAGGATGTAAATTGTAATGATGTATAATATTTTGATCCTAGCAATATTAAAAACAATCCTGTTTGAAGTTCTCTATTTGGTTCACACCAATTTTGAATAAATATTTATTTTGGTGTAAAAAAAAAATTGATTTATAATAGAAAGTACTCGTGAAAATGAATTTGCCATCTGCAATCTTAATACTTATATCAGGATACTAAGCAAATTTCAGTTCAACCGAATAAATGTTGTGTTTTTAGATTTTATATTATAGTGAGAGGCATGTTACCAGTTTAAAGTTTGAACATTATTTGCAGTGTTTACATATGTTAGTTTATTACGATATTTAAATGTTTAATTGAGTATTTTTGAATTGTAATATTATACAATATAATATATAACTCTATATAACTTGCTTAAAAGTTGAATCTCAGTAAAAAAAAAACGACATATAAACACAAATTACAATGTACTTTCCTCGTCAGTTTTATGGCAGTTAAACTCAATGTAATTACTTATTGTAATATATTAATACAAAGAACACAAAATCAGCCTTGCTGCGAATTTATTATGTTGTACGTCTATAACCTCGAGCGGGTGTACCGTTTTGATTTAAACGATAAGCGTCTGTACTGTATAGCAGTGTTACATAAATACATAATATTATTATGATAAAATATTAAATATTCACTAGAAAATGAAATTTGTTGTTTTCTCGGGCCCAGGAAAGTCACACCAATGAGACAATAGACATTTTGGCAGCTGTTTGTATTAACTATAAGACTTATAGTGATCACTTAGTGATCAATTAAATCATGTGATAATGTTATATATTTTGATAATATTTTACCTGCGGTGATGGAGCTCACCTGAAATATGCTGTCGATCACCATGTTGCCCTGCTCAATCGGCGGCAACTGTCTCTTGGCCCTGTGAGAGTGTGGATTGCCCACCGAGGAGCAGTGTACGCCAGTCGAGTACACGGCGTCGGCGATCAGTTTGGTTGCCAGGATAGCGATGGACAGCGTGATGAATAGCCGGATGGACAACGTGACGTCGTCAGTGGCTGTCACGTGTCGTTTTGCGCCCAATCGCATAGCCGCCGGTGTGTTGTGACACGTGCAACGCAAAGTCCTATGTGCCCGCTTCGGCGTGGCAGCGACGGTCGTGGCGTTGTCTTCCGGTGCCGATGCAGACGTTTCCGGTACCACGGCCAACGTCAAAGACGGTACAGGGCGTTGATGTCGAAGTGTGAGCTGATGTTGGTACGGCGGTCGTGTCGGAGGAAGCGGCTGTACCGGCGTCGCTGCGAAGAAATCTACGTACGAAATGACCGCGGCATCGCCGTGATCCTCGGGCATGCACATGTCTGACGTGACGTCCGGCAGTGTGGAGGGAGGCCGTCTATGTACGCGTTGCGTTGCGTAACCGCGGGTGGAGTGAGGGCGGCACGGGTTGACGGCGATTGCTCAACTTATCTATCCGAGTCGCGTTGGCGGAGGAGAAAACGACCGTCTCTCGGTATCCCACGCTCTCAGAAGCAGCCGCAGCAGCAGCCGCCGCCACAGCCACCGCCGTCGTACTGATCGCCACCGCTCGACGCTCGGCTTATGCCTTAAACATCATATAGCTCACGAAATTCCTTAGCCTAGGTAGCCAGGTGAACCAGCGAGGTATTTCCTCCTTTATAATGTTTAGGAACATGTACGGCAACGCCAGCATATACTGGTCGGCAAGCATGTAAATCAAACTCAGTGGCTGCATACCAGACATTAGAAAATCCGTCTGCGATTGCTTACGATGGAACGGGATGTATCGCGAAACTTAACGTTGATCAGTCGGTGGTTGCGCAACAGTGATGTTGTTGTTGTTATTATTATTATTGTTATTGTTGAAGAACCTACTCGTCTCCCGTTCAGCGCTGCGTGGGAAATTCGGTGCAGGTTTAACTACGCGCCAACGCTTCGATCGACAATTAAATATCTGTCTCTCTCTCTCTTTACTCGAAATACCAATACGGTTATTCGGTCATACGGTTATGTAAAAGAAGGCGTTCGGATGCCTACTTACTTGATGATGCAGTGGTCTTGAGTAGGTAGTGGTTACCAGTGCTGCCCGCTTGGTCGGGTGGACGCGGAAAACGGTGTAATGAAGTACGTATGATTTTTCAGCGTGTCAAAGCTGCATAAAGCTGTGGATTTGTGAAAAAAAACTGTTTTTGCACTACGCGGAAGCGTTATTTTATTATGATAATAATATTGTGTTGTTCACTACACTAATCACTATACTATTGGAATTCGAGAAAATAGGTCACACGAACTAGGGCGTCTGAACAGGTGTCGAGTTGCTAGTGAACTGCCTCGAATCTTAACGCCCAGTCGGGTGCGATTCCCTGGTGGCGTCCGGGTTTTTCCCAGCTTGTGGCGCGTGCGTGGGTCCTGCAGCCGCTCACAGTGGGGTGTTTGGCTCGGCGTAGGAGCTGATGTGGGAAATAAGATTGAATATAATATAATTCGCGCAGGTGCAATTCTTGCGATTGTAAAAGTATATTACGCCGTAAAATTTAATATTATATACAACGTGAGGTTGATGAAACGAGCAACTTGTCGCGGTGGAGAGTGGGGTGGACTGGCGTGGTGCAGTGAGACGAACGGAAGAGAAAATGCGAAAGAGATAGAGGTGAGCGGGAGAGTGAGTGTTTGACGGCGAGGGTGGAGGAGACTATTCCGACGTTGAGCGAAGCCCGGCACAGCGATCGATCAAGCTTGGGGTTCATTTCAGGGTGAACCGGCGGGTAAACTACAACAGTAGGAGTTGAAGCTTGAAAACAGCGACCCTGTAACATTATTACAGCGCAGTTTGTTGGTGAGCACTTCTGAGTGAAAGTAGGTTATATTATAAAAGTACACGACTGTTGACAGAAATATGAAAAAAAATGTTTTATATAGGAAAAATAAAACTTTGTGGAATGTCTCTATAACGTTTAATTAAAAAAATAATTTATAATTAATAAATAAATACAAATATACACACTTATTGTCGATGCAATTGTTTTTAATAATATTACAAATTTATATTAGTTTCCTAATTTAAATATGTCTTATACACGTTAATTTAGGCGATTTTTATTTTAATAATATATAATATGTATTAAATTGTTGAAACCGTTTACTCCACAACACAAAGGTGCACTTGGGCGGGAGTAGATAAATAATAAATGTTTAAAATATGCCTATAAATACACGGAATTTTCTCTAGTTTGATGTCGTATTTTATTGGCTGTGGTGCTTGCACATCTTATACTACACTTCAACCATACAATACGTACACAGGAATCCTTGAAGTATCATTTCCATGTCAACCTTTTCCTTCAATTGTATTTTTGTTTTTCTTTTTTGGTAAAAACTAACACATCATGATTTATATGAACAAGAAACCATCGATAGAACATTTTGTTTTTTTTTTAATACTTTCGCAAACAACCAAACGAACCAACGTTTTTTATTTATTAAAATATAGTATAACAAAATGTTCGTATGTTATATACACCCCTGCGATACCATCAGCCCGATCGATACAGCAACCCCTGCGGTTACCATGGTCACGGACAATTTCCACGAGCTTAAACCACGTTATGACTTACGGCATGAGCAGGGTAAATTTGATGCTTAACCGAAATGAAATACTCCAGTATTATAATATTATGTTGTAAAATAAATATCAATTTTTACGGGTTGTACTAGATACAAATCCCATGACCGCAAAATTATTAACTCTATACTGTCACAGTATGTCTCCTTTTCATATCTGATATACGATTTAAGTCCAATCACAGAGGGTACAAATAGTGCCTTATTTATCAATATACTCAGTACAAGTAAAATGTACATTGTACAATATTCGTACAAATTGTAATGTACAATTGTACTAATGTACAAATTATGATTTTAAATTATTATGTGTGTATAAAAAATATAGTGTTATGTATATATATCTATATATATCACTATATACTTGGCATATTCATGGTATATTACTTTACTCTATTTACGTTTACTGCATATTATAATATTATTAAACAATCGCAAGTAGTGACTTGTCCCAGAAATATATTCTAATGGGGAGGTCCTTACCCTCTTCAGTTTATTATCTTGTAATATAAATGTAAAATAGAAGGAGATATATCATGGTTTTTAAAAGACCATAAAAATACATTCAATGTCATCAGTAAATCATAAAAAAACTGCTGAAAAATATTAAATGAGAATTGTTGCAGTTTTTCTAAGAGAGTGTTTCATTGTGTATATTTAGTACCTTATAATGAATACGATTGTAATATTATATTATATTAAAAAATGTTTGACCTGATTAACCGTTTCGATAATTTGGTTAGTCGAAAACCATAAAAATAAATAAATAGCAAGGTAAATAATATTATTATTCATGCATATAATTCATGTCTCCACTATACATCAATTTACCATTCTTAAACATTTTAACCTGAAACGAATGCTTCTCTTTTCGTGTTACTAAATTATTTACCATCATAATATCTTGGAATACCTTTAGTAATCGAAAATTCAATTATTTTATTTGTTACTGACCGATTCGGGTTTAATATTGACATAGAAATACAGAACCATACCAGATTATGTTATTATTAAGGTGTGTTTAAATTATTTATAAAAAAAAAACAAAAAAAATGCAGTTTAATGGACTAATAATATCACAAAGTTTTATAACATTACCTATAAAATTGTTTTAACATAATTTTTTTATTTATTAGTGACAATTATTCAATAAAAATCTTCATTCGACGTTATCGTGATTCAAGGTATTATAAATTGAATAATAATCATTTTTAAGGAGTTGAGTATAGGCATTTTTATAGCAATTTGTACAGTGAATTGATGCATGGCGTGTATGTGGGAGTATATTAATATATTGTATTAAATTATCATTAAGAATTATATTTTCGATTACATGAAAGTAGACACTTCCCCACGCACACACACAAGTCAAAATCGCACTGTCGCGAGCTAAACAAATATTGTAAATTGTAATATCAATGTTATGCTAATTGTGTTGGTAAATTAAATTTTCACAGTAAATATGATGAAATGGTAATAAATATACGTAATTAACAACAACATGAACAGTGATGGATCCTTCACAAACTTCGTTAACCGACAAAATTAATTAAACCTAATTTAAGTTCGTCTTGAAGTTATAATACTCTCCTACATTCTTGAATTTGTTAAATACTTTAATATTAGTATTTTACAATTCTAAATTTCTTCACATTTTAAAGGTCATACTACTTCAAATTCAAAAAAGTAAAAAGTTGTTTTCTTTTAAACTTCGTGACGAATTGAAATATTTTAATTTTTAATACATTTATTATTTTGTATCCGATAACTAGGATAGTCAGTATAATTGACATAATATCTATTAACTATTACATCAATTTGGTTAGTCGAAAACTCAAAAACTAAAAAATAAAAATTGTATACAATTTCAAACACACACCGAGATATAATTCATATTCATCTCCATTACGTCCATTTTTAATTAGTAATAACAATTTATAAACAATTTTTTATAAACTTCAATGTAACGTAGTATTCTCTTTCGTGTTGTTAAATTATATCATAAATACATAAAATCTTTGATATGGCGAGAAATACCTTTAACCAATCGGGCCTTATATATTTTGGGATAAAGTACAACTGGGATTGAATCCAACCGTTCATAAATAAAACGACAGACTTATATCTATATTAAGAAACTGAAAATTGCGTTCGTCAGACAGCTGTGCAGTCGTAGCTGCCACAGCATTTCTCTGATATATAGGTGAAAACATGATAGGTAATACAAAATATTATAATACCATGAAGCCAAATAAATAATAAATTATTTTATTTTTGTTTTTAGGATGTTAATTTAAACTTAAATGTTATACAACTATTATAAAAAAATGTATGAAAAAATCTAACAGAATATAAATTCCTCAAAATATGCTCTAAACTTTAAAAAAAAATCAAAGTGTAAAATAAATGTATTTTTTTTTTAAATCTTTTATCTATAGAACGGATTTTGTTCTTTGAGAGCAATGTTTTAAGACACACAGAAAAAAATAATTATATTTTCATTAAATCCACGACCTAGTTATTAAAATTGTTGATTAAGTTAAAAACAATATCGATAATTAAATTACCTTTTAATTGTAGTAGAATGTAACACGATTGCATAAACTGTGTAAATTGAAAATAAACCAACACACCTGATATTTTAAATACAGGAAAGAAACTCTCAGTTTATTTGTTGGTTGTCTCCGCAAACCGTCTAATATTCCCACAAAATATACGAAATCCTTGGCGAAAGCAGATAAAGATTTTTACTTTCATAAATTACATATTATATTATTATTTAATGAAAAATGTTTATTATAATTTTTTATTCAAGCAATCTGTTTTAGGAATAATCAATCAAAAACAATCAATAAACACCAAAATAAATCATACAAAAGAATGATATAGATATATAGATGAAAACATTGAAAACCGAAAATGAAGTGTATATGTTCTTCGGCAGGAATTATTTTGAACAGTTTAAACGATTAATTTGACAACAATATAAAAATCTTACATAAATTATAAATATTATTTTCAGAACAAAACATAATATGGTCGATTTTATACAATAAAAGAACATCGTTTTAAATAGAATTTGATTACTTACAAATTATAATAGGTATTGATAATTTTTTTATGTGTTATTTTATAAGTAGTACTTATATACAAATGTTAAATCCTATGCTACATACTAATATTTGTAGACTAATATTAATATTATACTAATATTATAGCTCTAATCTTAAATACTTATGTGTTTTTATTTCATATAAAATATTCTAAGTCATATAATATATACTAGATAGATAAATATGGTGCAGAAAAATAAAGCCACGCTATTTTGTGTCTCTCGCATTTAATTTTTTTTTTTTGTGCAAAGTAGTTAATATAGTTTTAACGTATTTTTCTTTTAGTTTTTATACAACAATAAAATATTATTTAATTACAAAATCAACAAAACCTATAATACCATAATATGAGCTTAATAAATAAATACAGTATTATTATAATTTATAAGCCGTATAGAGCATTGAAACAAAATCCATCCATTTTAAGTGCCAACGTGTCCATATTTTGGACAAATAACTTTTTTTTACTAAAATCAATAATATTAATTTGTACCAAACGTGCCTAAATATATTATAAAGTTGTTGTTAAAACACTTATTATGACTTATGTATCAATTATTTTAAGTATAATTTTTTTAATTCACAACAAAATGTATACTTACAAGCTTATTACATATAGTAGGTATTTATATTTAAGAAAATATGTATCATACTAGTATACGTTGTACAAAAATAAATTAAAATGTACTTGTATTAATAATAATTGATACGAGTTTTATTCAGATTTTAAAAAAATGAAAGAACACCACATCAACGTAAATAAGAAAGGAAGATATTTTAAAAAACGTGTTTACTTAAATTTTGTATTGTTTACATTGTGTACATTAATTGCAATAGCTATTTTTTTCATTTTAAACGTATATTAAGATAAAAAGAAAAATTATTTTTTAATTATTCAACTACATTTCTAAATGTATAACAAATAGATACATGGCTTTTATTTTAATTTTTAGTATTTTGTAAAAGTATTTTGGGTTAATTTTAGTTTCTTAGTTGCCGATTTATATATTATTTTTTGAACTAAATCGGTGTTAATTGGAAAGTATTATCGGTATTCATTTAGTTTTGTATGTGTGCAATGGATGTATAGTTATAGCATCAGTTTTATTTTAATGAGTAATCTAGCTCATTTCTTCGATATAATCCGGATAATAAATTTGTTAAAAGTATGTACCTATCTACGTATTATAACTTTTTATTAAATCGATTTTTACATTGTAATATTGTATATTTGTATTACTCATTATATCTAATTTGTAATTTAAAAATAGAAGTCAAATTATAGTGAGTTTTATACTCTTATATTTTAAATTTTAATACAAATATGAAATCACTTTTACTGGTTCTTTTTTTTTTTTTAGAGTTTTGTAAACTTTAAACCATCAGACACAATACTTATTTTATGATTAATTGACTACCGTCGATATACGTATTGATTATTCTGGTGTAATATAAATTAATTTCACTTATTTGGAGGCTTATTGGTAATTTTATTTTATTCCGAATTATAATATTACGTGTGTATAGAACTTATTATGATGGTTACAAACACACACAAAAAAAAAAAAACAATACAACTCAATCAATTCGATTTGATTTAAATGTTCAACCTTAATAAAATGATGGCTGAACAATTCCCGCGTGATTTGATATAGGCTGAAAAATATTATATAAAAAATTTGACACCGCCCATGACTATGTTCCACAGCTCGGAAAGAGGTACGTGCGTTCTGTCGATCTTGCGCTGTATTTCCCGCACAATTTGCGCAGACGTCTTGGCCGTCTTGGGGAATTTAAATCTCTCGCAAGTCCGTTTGGAGCCCAGATACAACGGCACGTCACAGTAACGCTCCAAATTTGGACTTATCGTATGCGTGTACTCGGCCAAGTACAATATCTCCGACAGACGAATGTTATTGATCTGCAACTCGGCGGTGCTCGTGTGCGGCGTCACGTCGTCATTGGTGCACCGATTTCCCGGCGTCAGTCTCAGTTCGTGGTACTCGTGGCTCTCGGACACGGTCAGCGTCCAGGTGGCCATCGAATCGACGCGTGAGATCTCGATGTCCGGCAACAGGCGAGTGTACTCGCAGCCCAAATCCTCCATGACCTCGGTCAACACCCTCTTCGTCCCCTCGTGGCTGGACACAAACTTGAACTGGTCAAGCTCTTCGTCGTCGGTTTCCACCGTCGGAATCGCGTACAGCATAACGCCGTCGCGGTCGTCGTCCGACCGTCGGTTCAAAAACTTGTACGCGCTGTGGTCGCCTAGCCGTTTTTGTATCGCCTCGGCCAGCACGTCCATGGACACGTTCTTCATCTTAACGTACGGCGAGTGCGCGGGGTCTTCGGATTCAGTGAATATCATGATCTGATGCGTTAAGTCGCCGTTGGATTCCAGTTCGTGTTGTTGCAACACGAACGCAGCGTAAATAGTAGAGGTCATTTTTGACTTTTTTTGTTTACCTAACGAGATAATATCCACTTAATTATGATGTAACGAAATTCCCAGGTTGTTGTTTTGCTTCGACTGTGATTCAGACACCTTCCGTATCCAGTGTGATCCAAAACACGATGACGCAATTCTGTACACAAATAAAACGTAATCTTATTAGACATATTAAAATATTAAACACTTTAGGAACCTAATAATACATTGTTTTTAATATTAAGGATGACTGTATTTGATCTCTATAGGAACGTTTATTATTATTCAATGTTCAATAGAAATTAAATGTGCTTTAAGAACCACAAGTACAAACTTATAAGTTATACCTAACTATTCTATTTTGTTTTCAGGGAAAGCAAATATACTTTAAATTTTAATCATTGTGACTAGATCCAGAAATTATTTTCTAAACCTATGTTTTAAGAATATTTATTTGTAATAACGAAGCTAGTGAGAGTGTGAGATATTCCATATAATATACGTGCATGGTGTTTATATTATTATGATGTAGGTGTATTAACTAAATGTAACTAGTAAATATAATTTATGTGTTGATATAATATATTGCATATTAAACCAATATTTTTTTTTTCATTATTAAACTATAACTGTCATTATTATTATTATTATTATTATTTTGTTATGATTTATTACAATATTAATTATATTAATGTAATTATCTCATATATATTTTACAATAAATAATTACAAAATTCAGCAAAATTTAACCAATCGGTAATGGTAAATGGATATGAAATAATAACTTTTGTATAAGTAATATCTTCGTAAAAAATGTTTGTATATTATGAAAAATATTCAAAATAATAAATACCCCTCTAAAGTTCCTTTCTATGTAAAAGTTTCGATCCAATCAGAAGCTGCAATGTTTGGATTTGTTGAAAAAATGATTGCTGAAAAAAATAAACACCACTGTAAAACCTATATAATATAACATTTATAGTTAATAAATATTAATTAATATTAAGGTGATAGTACAAATAGTGTTTGCATTTAGTGCATCCCTAGAATACCTCCGCGGCTAGCCTTCTTCACTTCTGGTTTATATATAGATGTAGACAATAGACATGTAGCTGGGCATGTACCTGTATTGCTGGAAATAGATTAGTAACTAGGGTGGTATATTATATAATGTATTTTTTTTTACTATTAATTTAGTACATTATATAAGAACTTACTGTAGACTAACGCGCTCGAATTTCTAATTGCGATTAATGTTGACTGTACATTTTAAACTCATAGGTATTCTGATAGCCGTTAGCGTAATTTATTATGGCATTAAATGTTTGTACCTTGGCGTTTTAAAACAATTAAATAGGTAAACAATTTTTTATTTGACCAATTTGGATAGTATTTAGTCTTTAATAAATATATTTTTTTTATTTGTCGGTATAATATTTATAGTAAGCAAATATAAAATTAATAACAAGTAAAAAACATATTTAACATATTAATATATAAATTATTATTTTATTTTAAAATTGCAACAGTTCAATATTTATTTTGCATCTGTCACATTATTATATAATAATTTAAATTGCATAACGTGCATGCTGCTTGGAAATTTACATTTATTATTCGCACATTATCTAGTTAGCAGTTGCACTTGTTAATACCTAAAAACCAGGTGCAGCCACTATATTATGTTACATAGTAAAGAAAGTGAGATGAGTTACTACCCACTCAAAAATCGATTTTGCGCAATTGAAGTTGTTTTTATGATTACATTCTATTGTGAAGATACAATGCCGTAACTATACCGTCGGAGAATTAGTTTGAATACATGAGAATAAATTAACAAAACTTTTAAAAACACAATAGTGTTATAAGCAATAACATTTACTATGTGTGCGTAATAAAATCAAATATTCAAGTACACGTCTTAAACCGTGATTTGTTTTGATACAATATAAATATTTGAAGTATAGGTATCTCTATAGGTATATGCCACAGTTTGGTCACCTTAAACATAATACCTACATGCACTGTGGATATTTTTATTATTTCGCCGTGTGCGCGTAAACATTCCAGTATTATATGTATAAGTATAATAGTATAATACACCAATAAACGTTATATTGAAATAATATTGTATTAAAATTATGAATTATACTAATATTACTATTTTACTAATCTGCGATGAGGCGTTTTTATTTTATTCTTGTTAAACTCAATAATTCTGTGTAAAAACCAACAAAATATTTAAATCATTTAAAAACATTATGTTATCTATATAAATGCTGCTTGTCTGCCTACATCACAGATAAAGTTATCTTATGCTTGTGACAAACAATTGGGTATGTTGAAAACTTTTACCAAATGGTTTTGATTCATCCGAAATTTTTATTTTTATTTATAATTTTGTATTCGTAAATATATCACGAGTGGCACTGAAGTGTGGCCACTTGTGGATTATCATTTTAATGCTTATTAAAATAAGTTAAAATTTACCTATACCGTACCCCTTAAAAATATGTTGTATAATAATAATAATGTTCGTATCAGTCGATCGACAGCTGTAGTTTTCGTAGCATTCCTGCGATCGTAGTAATAAAATAAAAATAATAGCTGTGGTAATGTAATATACCTACCTACACAGTTTGCGAAAAAAAAATAAAAACAGTCGCGCAAGAGGAAAGCCATCGTAAAAATGTGTCTCGTGCGGACAATTTCTGAGCGCCGCCCCCTCCAAAATAATTAATAATATTATACAACAATATTATAGTCAAACATTAAATTGTTCGGCTCACTCTTACCTCGGACTCCTGGACGTGTGGGTGACACAATCTGTACGTTATGTGGGTACTTAAATACTTATATTACAATAATTACGCTTGTCCACGTTTACGTGCTATCGGAAATGCCTCACGTAATTGTCAATAATAATAATATTATATATTATATTCAGACTCACTACTTGAACACAGCACAACACGTGTCACGCGACGCTCTGTATCGTTGCCACGGTGTATACGAGTTGTGCTCTGTTTTACACGGTCGACGTCGTAGTCGTCGTAGCCGCCCCCTTGTCGGATGCTGTGTGGTACCGGCACAGCGACGGCGCGACGTTCACTCCTCCCCCTGCTGCGACCTGTCAACTATCGTCGACTATCCGTATTTCCATATAATATTATTACAGAATTAGGTAAATAGGTAATAGCTCACAGTGTTACAGCTACATACGCCGGAGGCGGCGGCATGGTAACAGTTAAGTTATACTTATGACTCGTTATAATTTCCTCGTACAAATTGTAATTACTAGATTACCGGCATGAGTTACGAGTTGAATAGATAATAAAAGTTCCAGATTTATGTGTGTAAAGTTTTTCGATAATAATAATAACAATAACCTACCTGCGAAGCGCTTAAAATATAGATACGTTTATTAGGTATTTTTTACAATTTATTTTTCATACACCTTTAACGGCTTTAACCTTATACACACGTAGGTATAGATCACTTTCGATTATACAGTGTATTTCAATGTATGATATTGTTATAAATATTCTACTTTATTTTAAGGGGATTCGATACCTTGATTTTCTGTTTTTGTCTAACATACGCCCGACATAGGATTTTAGACTAGTTGTTTGCCAAACATACCAATTGATCTAATGAAGCATTAAGATTTTTAAAACATATTTGAATTTGTCATCAAGACTTCTTGAAATCGACATTCCCATATTTTTGGTTTTTTGATTTTAACTTATCCAAAGGTTAGGTTATGGTTAGGTTATGATTATTTTAGGATTTTGGGTTATAATATGAAAAATGTGGGAAAGTCGAGTTCAAGTAGACTTGACGACAAATTAAAATCTGTTTTCAGAATTCTAATCGTTTCATTAGATAATTTGGTATGTTTGGCAAAAAACACGCATAAAATAAGCGAGTGTGTTAGACAAAAACAGACAATCCCGATTCCCGGTATCGAATCCCCTTAATCATAAACGTTTTAATTTTGGCATGCAATACACTAATACTTAATATTTTTGAATAAATAGTGGATTGTTTTATTAAAGTTGAAACCTTGATAACAGGATCATTGGCTTGTATTAAATATTTAAATTACTTAAAGTAAATTGTACAATTTAATATATTTCATACATAACAATAATTTTTTTTTTTTAATGGAATCTTTGTTGGTCTCCAATGCATCATGAAAGGACTCGAGTTTGTCAAATTTTTATCGGGCCTCTTGTATTTTTCAGGTCTCTGGACTCTGATATCACATTCTGTGATAATTTGTTTGATTAAAGTTGGATAGCCGCATGGGAATAGAATATGTTCTTGGTGGCTTTTTTTCATAAAAAGAATTTAATGAACTAAATTTAAGTTCTGTTTAAAAGCAAATTTTAAAAATAGATTTAGGAGATTGCTTTCAACATTTCAGAATTACTAATTTCAGCTTTTTTAGTTAGTTCTCAAAACTATCGTTAGTCAAAACATTTAAATTTATAATTTTCCCAATAAAACCGTTAACTAGGCTAATTAATTAACTATTAAATTTGAAAATGTTATACAGTTGTAAATAGAAAATAATTTGCAGATTTTGGTGATTTAAACGAATTTTGGTAAAATTGTATGCCAATATGTTTTAAACAATTTCAAACTGCTATTAGAACTGCAACTTATATAGGATATTTTATTACATTTTAAATTAAGATAATTTTAAATTCCAAACTACTATGAATTGCTTAAAATTTGTCTAAATATTTTTTAAATTTCATTGTAAGTACAAAATGATAATTTGAGTAATAGTGGAATACAATGAATTTCTACGATTAATATATTCTGAATATTCTCAAATTAACCTAATGTGTTACCTATACGATAAACTGTTTTAGTATGCCTAGGCACGTTTGAAATTTGAATATACAATGTCGTAAGCATTTAAACTTCAATCGCTCAAAAAATTTGAAGTGGCTTTTCGTTATGATTATTATTTTTTTTTAAACTTTTTTATGATTTTAGTTAAAAAATTACTAGAAATCGTGTTAAAATCGTATTAATTTTTAGCGTAAAAATCGAAAAAAATGTAACTTTAATTTAAACACTTATAATATGAAAAAAATTATTACCTTGTTTTTTAAATAGTTTTTTAAGTACCTATACAATACTTGTAAACAACTATGTACCAAACTGTCGACCTTTTTTACTCAAATACAAAAAAGTTATCATTCTTACGAATGTATTTTTTTTTAGATATGTATTTCTAAAAGAACCTAAAATCATGTTTCAAATATTTAAAATGTCCTATAAATAGAACAAAATCCAAAAATAAATACGATTTTGTCGAAAGCTTTAACATTTTAGTCTAATTATTTTGTTGTTTTTCCTGAATATTTTGAAAAAAGCCGGGAATTGTTTACTTTGAGCCCTTTGGTACCAATAGTAGACATTTTATAAACATGTTTAGTTTTTTTGCTGATCCAAAAGATGGTTATAGACACATACTAATAACATGGATAAAATCGTTCCGCTCAGAATCTCAAAAAAGCACACTCATCATTCTAAAACCATTTTTGTTTAAAATTTTACTTTCACATTATCTCTCATCTTTTTGATAGTTATATGATAAAAATCAACAAGATAACAAGTTAGGCTTACGTGTGTAATGTGTATGCATACTATATATATTATTGTTTAACTAGTAAATTTAAAATAACAATTTTAAGTGAGTCACAATCGCAAAATATGGGTTCAGGGGGGGAGGTTCAATAAAGCTAAATTTTCTCCTACAAATAAATAGAAATTAAATTCTCACAAGTTGTAACTCGTAGCTTAAAATAATGATACACAATATACATATAAATTAATTACTGTTGGTACTATAGAGACCATAATTTTAAAAATTATAAGTTATAACAAATATTTGGTTTATTTAAAAAAACATATTTTAAAACAGTAGTTATCTTATAAGGGGATTCTTCAGTTTGCATTGTTTGCATTTTCAAAAACATAATATATCCGGACGGAGATACTTATAGTTATTGGTTTTCATACTTATAGTTTTTACTTGAACAACTGACATATTATATTAAAAAAAGTATAAGTATACTTTTGATCTAGCGCTTTTATAAAAAAGTGTCTCATCCGGCTACGACTACGTCAGATGCACATTAGTATATCTCACAAGTCATGGAGGAGACTGATCACCTACCAATTTGTCGCATACTGACATAATACTAACCGACTTAATTTTAGTTAACATTTCTGATGTACTCTTCTCTGTGTTTTTAACCACAGCTGAAACTGTTTTTCTATAAAATATGCCATCGTAATAGCATTACGCAACATCAATCATGAAACAAATTGTAACTTACATAGAATTATTGATATAATATATATTTAAATATATTGAAGATTTAAATTGTTATTAAAATTGCCTATATAAAACCCCTTAAAAAGTAAGTTTAGTCTTACGATTAAGACCTAAATCAGGGAGTCACGAGTCACTTTGATTGTTGTATAATTTATCCAATGTTCAAATTTCTTGGATCATGAAATTTCTCATATACCTACCTTTGGACAAAATAATAATGTTGCATTATAAAATTAGTATTTAGTTTTTATTTTAAATCTAACTTGAATTTAAGTATGATATAGGTACTAAGACAATGACAGCGTGAATTACATTGTTTCGTTTTCTATTGTTGTTTGATTTCTTCCACTGATAATCCTTCCTTATAAAGAGTATTTTTTTCCAGGCAGACAGTTGAACCTTTATTTAAATGGAATAGGTATTGTGTATTTTGAAGGGCATTTATTACGGAAATGAGTAAAATATAAATGTTTGAATGTAGTACATTTTCCAATTATTAGCTCACAAAAAAATCAAATCTTGGTGCTTTTTTCTTTTTATGTAGCATATAGTTAACTTGTGGTGTCGGAATCTTATGTTAAAATTACTATATTGCCATGACGATGTGGTAACATATTATCTTACCAAGTAAAAATACCTTCTGCAGTCAATCATTTATTGTAATGTATATTTACTCATATGTATATAGCCATAGGAAAATATTATATTTTGAATAAATAATAAACCAATGCGCGTTGTATAGTAACATCACTTGCAACATATGACTACATTGTGAAAAAATTAAATAATATTAAAACTCTCGTACAATTGTTTAAATATTTTTATAAGTATAACACGTTGAGTCTTACGCGAAACAATACAATACAATAATGGTAAAAATAATACTAAAAAAATATATACATTTGTTGGTTACGTATGAACAGCATACGCCCTAAGATTATTATGGCGGATCAGAGCAATACACATATTACATGCATATAATGTACTCACTCCAACTCCTTTGACCAGTGCGTTTACAGAAAAAAATATAATAAATGTACCTACGTTCCCGTTGTACTCTAATAAATTATACAAACTATTAATAAGCTACTAATTACTATTATTTACTAATGATGACTATAACTGATGATAAATATATCGATTCAATATAATATACATATTGCAATAAATAATATAATATATTATATTCAATCGGTTGCATAATAATAATATGGTTTATGATTGACAGTTAAATGGCTCCATAATATTATTATGATTTATTGTATAATTATTATCATGTAATTGTGACGTTCCATCGACACTTAGTGCTTTCTTCGTCACCGATTTTGACTACTCTGACTTTGGATTTGATATTGACTTTGCCTCCTCCTCCGATGTCATCATCGTCGGCTGGCCGTGGTCGTAGTGCCGTTTGTCAGTCCCCGAGAAAACAAATTGGATGGTCTGAGACTCTGACCGATGGAACCCATCAACTCGACGGCGAAATCACGGACATTGCCCGGTGAGTTCTGCGTTGGAAAAAACAAAAAAAATTACCAAAATTTCAATTACAACAATGTAAACGTCTTATATTAATGCTCTAGTCAATAAACATGTAAACGCAGGAAATGTAATAGGTAATTCAATTAAATTATACTGTCACTGTCACAACCACTGCGCCGTCAAAGGGGTTTGATATAAGCAAATCTAATGACATTTTTGAAAAAATTGTTATTTTAAATATTCAAAATATTTAAATAGTCACTGATTCAGAGTAACTTACCATTGTTGGTTGTTGGGTACTTAAAAAATAATTTAGAAACTTGAAACTTAATTATAAAAATAAATTGAAATAAAACTCTTTTGAGAATAAAACTTCTTTACCAGGTGTTTTTTTTGGATTTTTTTTTCTGCAAACAAATGTATTTTGGTACCTTCATAATATACTTAAAACGATTGTGAAATCTGAATTTCAAGTAAACTCTAATATTTTTTTATTTTAAGAAAGTCGTTTTTATATAACTTAACCTAACATCACATATTATTGACCCGGAAGGGTCACTCGCTCCCTCGAACCATTTATATCGAAAACACACCTCGATTTTTTATGATAAACCAGCTTGGTCCATAAAACCTTAAAAATTACAAACTTAAAGTTGCTATAACATTAATACTTTGAATTTCCTAAAAACTCTTATTTCATCATCATGTTTAGCATACATACATTACAGACAATAATTGTTTAAAAAGAGTCACCCATTTAAGTAGTTTTAGCTATTTTGGTTATATCATTGAAAAGTGACGACTTTAATATACATTCACAATGGCGTTTAGTATGTAGGAGGTACCTACCTAGTCGTAGTTATATATATATGAAACGAACGATCCGTGTAGTTATAACACGATAATAACCTGTAAGACGGGTATTTCCAATACTGTAGACCTGAAATTCGATTATTTCGACATCTAATAAAAATCAATGCATCAGGATAAGAGACCCTGACCTAACAGTTGTAGTGTTATCGTGTCGAAAATGCGTTGTGCGAAAAACCATCAGCGTAGAAAAAAATTATTATAATTGAAAAGCGATCAGCTGACATTAATTGGACACCGACCTTGACGGCGGACCGGAGCTCGGAGTCGAACAGCCTGCGCAGACCTCGGTAGTTGCGACCGAACAGCTTGCCCAGCGCTTGGCCGGCCATCCTCTGGTCCGTGGCCACAGTGGTGGATGCAGCTCCTCCGCCGACCTCGTTGTCCGCGGTATTGACGGCGGCCATCATCATCTGGTCCCCGGCGGTGGTGGCCGCAGGATCTCTGGACGCCTCGCTGATTGTGTCGCGCACGATGCTCGAGACGTTCCGGAATGCTTGACGGGCGTCCGAAAAAGTCTGAGGTACAGAGAGAGCAGAAGAAAAATAAAGATCGAGATCTTTGACCCAAGACCGTATAGAAATATAATTTCAACTATTACGGATCCAGGATAAAAAATTTTTTTGTGGGGGGGGGGGGTGAAGTATATTATTATAAAATGTAAAATCTGTGTTTTAATACACACACAGTTATTTAATATAATATTAAATGGAAAAATGTAAGTCAGTACCCATATAGAAAAAGGCATTGTATATTTGTATGAAACTATAAACTATATAAATAACAGGTAGACACAGTGACCTATTGAGCGTAAGACAATCATTATTTCAGAAACCTCTTGAGTTTTAAAAATATTTTGTTTACATAATTTTAAGTCCTTAGATACAAACTAAAATAATTATATTTTTAAAGTTATCATTTTTTAAGTTTTTAACCTTTTCGAATTGTAATTTATTACTTATATTCAAAATTTCATATTATGATATTAATTGAAGTATTTCGATCTATAAAAATCAAATTTTGGACAATTAGTTTACTAGTGCTTAAACTTTATAGTTTATAGTTTAGTTGAGTGGAGAAGTCAGTAGTGGACCGAAAGTTTTTAGGTACCACTTCACTCTACTCTTCTAAACTTTAAATACTAACAAGTTATAACACATAAACTCATAAATATATTTTTATTAATCAAAGTACTTCAAAAAATATGTTTTGAAATAAGGAATTAAAAATGCCTTTCGTCATCAAAAGTTTTTTAAAAATATTACGATAAAAAAAAAAAAAAAAAATGTTTATAGAAATGTTGAGTTTGAACGACTTAAAGTTATGTAAAACAAAATAATATTATTTAATATTTTCTGTAATTAATAGTTTTAAAAAAAAAAATTATGAGTGTCTGCCGTTAAACTCATCATTAACGTAATTTGATGACATTGACGATGTAATAATAAATTATTTCCGATATTAGTTTTATACAATTGTATGGGCTAGGGGTCGAGTAAACGATATACTAATTTTTATTGAAATATTATAAATCCATAATACATGTGCAGACATCGGAAAATAAAATACTCAAATAATTCAAATATCTAGTGTATTAATTATTATTTTCAATAAACGTTAAGTTAAAAATTAAGATATTAAAAATTAAATTTCCCTTTGCATTTTAGAAGTAGGTATTAGTAAGTTCTATTCCGTCAATAGTTTTGTTTACCTATACTATTTTTGAAACGTGATTGAATCACGAAAGAAACGAAACCGAATGTTCACAGGAGACGGATGATATGTTAATCCGTTTGTAGCCATAAAAAATGCCTCTAAGGCTTTAACGAATAATTATTGACATTACATCGTAATATATCTAGTTAATAACGCCACTGATTTAAAAGATTGACAACTTTTTTTTTAACAGTTCAATTTAATTTTAATTATAAATTAAAAACATGACATGGCTATTTCACAGACAATAAACGTAGCAATAAGGCACATTACCGTCCGTCATCCCATGTCAGTACAACGGTTAGGGCATATGGGTCCTATATATGGTTGTCGAGGGTTTTTTTGGAATTTTTTCTGGCGAAGTATAACAAGTACCGAATTGTGTAGGTTAATATTTTATATATGGTATACTCACTCCACCGATCAGCGAAAACGTCAAAGCCACAACTCCGGGTTCACGATTTGTGTTCGTTTTGAACAGTTGTCTCTTCTGTCTTAACGCGTCGTTGTCATATATCCGCTGACCAACCACCTGTTGCTGCTGCTGCTGCTGCTTCTGCTGTTGTTGGTGGTGCCACAAATTTATGTAATCGGCGGCTTGTGGTCGGCGGACATCGCTAGTGGCTGCGTCGGCTAGAGGCACCATGGACGCGACGGTCAAAAGTGCGGCCGAAGACAGCACTACGGCCAACAGAGCGGCCAACAAAACTAAAGCCGCAGCGGAGGCGGAGGCGACAAAAGCAGCGGCCTCGGAAGGTGGCTCGCTGTCAGAAGATTCACTAGTGTCCACGGCTGCCTTACCGCTATTTCTCCTGGTGGTCAGGACCACCGGTGGTTGCAGGGCCGTCGTAACGGTCGTGGTTACGTAACAACAGGCCAAGCAGTGACAAACGATGTCACTGGTCGCGGTCGTCGGCGATGTCCGCTTGTCGTTCACAGAATGGCCAAAGTCACTGCGTAAAAGAAAAGTGAAAAATAAATAATAATAATCATAAAAATGAAATTAATTGGTAAGTACTTCAGAGCAAGACAATTTCAGATTTCGAGAACCAGAACTTTGTGACTTTTTCGGAAATATACATTTGATATGATTTAAACTGAATACCAATTTAACAAACTAAAAATAATTTTAATTGTAATTCGTTTTATGCAGAGTAAATTGAATCTACATGTGTGTAAGAACTAATAATAATATCGATATTATTCGAAATAAAATTCAAAGAAAATAAATATCAACGATTTATTATAGTTAGAAAGAGTTATAGTTCGTTTTCGAATCGTGGTAAGAATATGTCAAAAAACTAACTAGTATAATACATTGTAACAATATAACGTACTGTCTGTCCGTAGTCAGCTTTGTCGTGAGTATGAAGAATAACATTCTCAAAATGGAATGTACAAGAAGTTGCTGCAGAGGTGTGTAGCGTGCTGTGCGAGTCGGCGTGGCGGTATGACAGAACCTATATCGTCGATCTAACCGGAAGACTCCGTCGTCGTATTAATTCTTTTCGTGAGACGACGAATAATAACAATAATAATATTGGATACTATTACGTGACTGAGACGAACACGAACGTGGTGCGCATCGTGGGGAGGTAATAAAGCATAATATTAATCTTATGTGCAAGTACACACATGTTTGGTGGGTACTACGCTACTCCTATATACGATATGCCTATACACACATTATTACGGCGATAATTGACCGGAAAATGATAGGCGCGGCGGCGGTACCCACATATACCCACGATGTTACATATAATATTGTTGTATCATAATAATAACAATAAAAAAATGTTACATAGGCACCAACGGATATTATAGTATAGTACGCTCTCTTCCCGCGCGATGATCCAGAAGAATACCGTATTAATAATAATTGATTAAAACAATATAATAATATGTTTTAATTACGATATTATATATATTATACGACATCCGCGTAACTGTTACATTATATTACGCACACTGACCGCGTAATACAATAATAATATTGTTATGCATACGTTCTGCACCGCACCGTACCAACGACCGCGCCCACGCCCACGCTTCACTTTTAGCGCGAAAACCGTCTCACGCGTGCTCATAGTCGCGAGCCCTCGGGCCACCGGTTACTACACTGCCAGCACTGGGTCGTTCTTTCTAATGACTGTCCGGTCGAAAATACTCGTTTCCGAATAAGGTCACTTCCTGACATTGTTAGTACAATATCAGAATATTTTAAACCATAATATATATCTCGTAACTGATTTTTGTTTTCTTTCTTAAGACGTGCAAAAACGACTTAAACGGATCGATCAGTGGTGGCCCACAGCTATATAATATGACTTTTAACACTATAACTATTATGTAAATCAATATTTATTTTGTTATCATCGGTCGCGAAACGTTATAAGGACGCCGCATGCCCACAAATTGTTTGTAAAAACCGTTTCGAAAAACAACTATATTCTAAATCTAGGCTAACAGTTGGGAAACCGAATTTATACAAAAGACAATATTATTATATTTTGCTGTGATGTACGGTTTTTATTTTTTTATATCAATTATACAGATAACGTTATTTGTGTTTTAAATTCCTTTGTTTTAATGTTAGTTTAAACTTAAATAATATAAATAAAAATCATAAAAACTGTATGGCACAGAAATTATTATACTGTATATAAATTTTGTTCCTTATCACTATAAGTATAGCCTGAGTACTGTTAGTGGAAATTTTTTTTTTATATAATATTGTAATATTATGCAACCACTAACAACGGTACTGATATGGTACCACTTGTAAGTTACCTAATTTTAATTTATAGTCTTAACATTTCAAATATAATTAAAAATATAAGTTTTTGTTTAAGTCAATATTTAATTAAAATTGCCTACAACTTCAAATCTCATAAGAAGCGAGAGAGCCCGTACTCGATATCAAATTAATGTACACCGTCTAAATTGGTTAATGTATATTTAACATGATTATTAGAGTGGCATTAAACCTACTAGTAAGTGGGTGTGGGTTTGTGATTTTATGTTTTTAACTTTAATATTTTAAAAATCAACCATTTAATTTATTGCATGAATCAAACTTTAATTTATTGTAGATTTAAGTGTGATAAAGTTTCACTTGTCAAGAGAATAAAATTACTACCTAATTCAATTTTAGGTTACCGAAAAATTCTTCTATATATACATAACCAGCTATTGTAACTTTTCAACTAGATCGTGCCCAGTCCCGTTATCACTTTGTAGTTGGTATTCATATGCTGTACACGGAAAGCACGTCATACAATATGTATAACGTTGATACGACACCGACGTAACAATAATACGTTTTCGATTGTTTCGCTCCCGGTTTGGTTACCAATTAGGTTCGTTGCGAAACGAAAAGAGTAGAGTTTCTTTAATTCGAACTAATAGTTTTACGAAGGTCTGTTCTTTTTTTTGGCAAACACATTTTAGGGAGTCAAAAATTCAGTTTCACTTAGCACGTCTCTACGATTCCACTGCAATATTGTCTACATTTTACCCATACCATTGGTAAATAGCACTGTTGTTTATCCAGGCCAGATTAAGTATAAATGATACGTAGGAACGGGGCTAGACTAATTGGTGCTATTATTTTTTGTTATTTAATAATGTGAGTAATTTGACCTATTATTGTTGCTGACACGACGACAAGTTGTTATTCAAGTATTCAACGTCATTTTTTAGAACGATATCAATGCAGTGCCATGGAGGGTATTTTTACTGGGGGGGGGGAATATATTTTATTCATAATTTATAAGATAAATTACAAGGTAGTGAACCCACACAAATATTATTTATAAAAAGTAGGTAAGTCGGTATAGATCTGCTGTAGGCGTCTAGATAGGTAAATTATTTAGAAATTTATTGACATTTGTAGAAAAAAAGGTAACAAAAAGAACATTTCTATTAATAGTTTAAAATGAGTCAAAATATTTTGAAAATGTTCGATATTGATGTATAGAAATGAAAAAAACATTCGGTGAAAATTTCAAGTAATTGTCGTTAGTTTTTTAATTGCAACAAAATAAGAAAATTCCTATGAGATTTTGTTAATTTACAGGTGAAATATCCAATGTCTAACTTCCTACTCTCATAAAAATATATTGTGGATCCTAACTCTGTGTTTCCATATTTTTTTTTTTGTTTTTTTCCGAATCTTGAAAACTACTGAGAATTTTTCACTTTTGATAAACCTTTTTCGTGTTTAACTGTTGCCTATCATACCATAGGTATGATCATGATAAATGTATATTCTATTGTTCTTATGGTCATATAGGGTGGTGAAGGGGCTACGACCATGTGGTTAACTATGCAATCAATTTGTATAACCCCACACCCCTCCCCTCAAAATATAACTAGAAAACATTATTATTCTTGATTAATAAATGGTTTTATTATTAAATTGTATAGAAGAATTTTTACTAGACTCATCGCGGTCATATTATGCCATTATGGTACTTGTGTTCATGTTATAGCCTACATACAACATAATATTTTTTTTACATACGGTATTTTTTCAAGGGCAACTGCAGACAAATCAACAGTAGGTACGTATTAAAGTATTATTACAGTACACCGTAAGGTTCTCGGGGCGTCATCGTCTATAATAATAATAATAATAATAATCATATATAGAGCGCCGGTCGTCGGCCTCGGCATCGCCGCCGTGACTTTCACTATCGAAGTAATAATAATATTATAACGATATTATATTCTCTTTCGTTCAGTTCGTTCTCGATTTCTCTCTCCTCGTTTTTCTCGCCTACATATTTATAATGTATTATGTTATTATCGCCACCACCGCACTGCCATCCACACCACGATCAGAATGTTTTAGCCTTATCCTACTTCCATTTGTGTGTGAGCATGTGTGTAATATTATATAGCTGGCTTGCCGTGATGTAATATCGTTGCCGGCCAACGGACGACATGCGGTGGGTCCTTCACCGGTTCATTAAAATAAAATAAAAAACACAAGAAAAAAATTTATATTAAAACACACTCGCGTGCGTTTGCCCGCGTAATCCCACGTTTACAATATAATATGTAGGTATGTAATGGTAATATATTTTGTATTACTATCATTAAATATCCGCTCCGTCGTGCGATGACCATGGACGGACTCGATTCGAAGTGATTTTTAAGTTTTCGTGACCGGCTTGTGCTATAAGGAAGACTGCCACGACGTAATGACCATAACATTTTTTATACCGTACTTAAAGTATTATGATGATACGACGTTCTTCGCAATAAACACGCGTGTTTGCATGCCATAGGTACACACAATAATTTATATTATACTATTATAATATAAAGTTCGATATTAATAGTAGGTAATATACTTATATACACATTATCGTTATTAACTAATTGCGATGATATTATATCGTAAGCTATGTATGTCTGTATACTTATGTCTGTCATTAATAATAATTGTTTCGATATATCCGATGGCGTACCAGTGAACGAAGGCTATAGAATGTGAACTTAAACTGTAATTTGTTTTAGAGGGGATGGATACAAGGGTGGTTGTGGAGGCGAAAGCTTACCCCTCTTCTTTAGATCATGTTTCAAAGACAAATTGTTCATTAGAACATAAAGCATATTATACCTTAAAACTAATACTCAGTTTAATTCACTCTCGGTTAGATAATAATATATACTCGACAGCCTTTGCATAAAACGATCACAGAGTTTATAGTGGTGCAGAAGTGCTGCAAGTGTCATTTGTCACACCGGAAGAGTTGAACAATGTAATACGAACACCATAATAACAATGTTTTCAAGTGTTTGTATGGTGTATAGATGTAGGTATTTTAAGAGATTTCCACGAACAGAGATTATTCAATTTATATGATAATCGTACGACTGTGCGAGTGTACCAATATTAATGTTCATAATAATCGAGTATCCGTAAACAATATTAGGTATACAAAAAGATATTTCACCGAATAAGATGTTCAAGATATCATGTAGGGCAGGTCAATAATTTATCGTTAAATGTTTGATATTTTTGGTTAACTTAAAATCAAAAAGCGGGTAAGTGTAGAGCGGGGTGGAGTAGATCAGCAGTGGTGGGAGCTTGTCCTTCGTCCCATCGGTCCTCGGACAGGATAGTGTATTATTACAGTAGGTATTCAATTTGAATGCAATGATTGCATTCGATAAAAAACAATCCTGATCGGACGAAAGAAAATGTATGAATAGTAAATATTATGTATTAATAAGTAACCATTAATTGTATATAATGTACCTAGTTGGATTTAGGTAATTTTTTAATATTATTCGTTTCTATAGTGATAAACAAAGCGTTAGAAAAATAAACTTTGGTGGTTTTTCCCAAAACTATTGAAATTCGAAAAATGACTTCTCTAATCTATCTCCATCTTGGTCCAATTTGCTAAAATAAAATAAGATACTATATGTTGAAATCTAAGCACTCTTTCTGGTAGAAATTTTGTTTACAGGATAAAAAATAAATATCATTGTAAAACCACTAGCTTCCTCGCACCGCTCACAATCTAAAATGTAAAAATTTGTTTTTGTGTTTTTCAAAATTATAAAACCACTATATAATTTGTAAAAATATTTTAAAAGAGTATACACTAATAAAATCCCTCCAAATGCTCAAATAGCTATAAAAGTCTTGACATTCTGACAAGGGGTGAATAGAGGGCACGGAAAAACCCTACGAGACACTCTCAGCAAAAGCCATACAAACGATACGTGAGAGTACGGGTACAGTTGGTATCACAGTCCCACGCAGAGTCGTCGAAAGTCAGTACCTAATAGGTACCTATCACACAAGTCATATGGGTAATAATTACTAATTACTATACTAATTAGATGAGTCGAGTGGGTAATTCAAAGTACATATAAATCGATTCAGCGGTTATCTCTAAACATTTCGTCAGTTGGCGGTGGTTCGGGCTGGTATTTTTCCAAAAAAAAAAATGTTTAAAATCCGAACACGCCGTATTCCAACCCTCGAAATCTTCGGATTGTATCATTACAATTGTTATATGGTAGGTTAACGCATCGTGTTCAATATTCATCATACATGTCAATATTAAAGTTGTGTAGGTACCTGCAGTCGGTAGCGGCGGTGGTGGTTCCGGCGGTGAGACCGCGGGTGCAACGGGCCGTCACCATCTTCTGCTCGGGTCGATAACTACGAGCCGCCCCGGTCGCCGCCGACGTTCTGCTTGGTGCAGTGGTGGTCGTTTAGAATAATGTGTCGGACGACCGTCTTATCGTCACCGCCGCCGCCGTACACGTGCAGCAGACGGCAGACAGCGGACATGACCTCGCGCAGACGCTATATGTACGGTCGACGTATACGGTGGGGCAGGACGTCCAAAGGATATATGGCGAAACGACAGGACGACGGGCGAGTGTACGAGGTAATAGAAGCGATATATTATGAATAATATTATAGTATTACGATAATCGAAATAATAATGTTGCTTGGTGTGGGCAGAGTACGCGTGTCGGTCGGCTGCAGCAGCTCGTCGTCGGATTTCGATAGCGGACGCTAGACTGCCGGGCAGTCGCTACGCGGTGGGCCTCGACCACCACCGCCTCCTCCGGTTCTTGGAACGCGTGCACGCCGAACCACCACCGCAAGCGCGCGCGGAGTGGGTGTAAACATATTCGGAGAGATGGGTACATGGTGTCGTGTGTGCGTGTGTATGTATATATTATGACATATTATTCTATCGCGTGTAATGCGCCCGCACGGCGGCGTAGAGTGAGAGGTGTGCCGTTCAGGTGGTGTGTGGAAGGTCTTTTTCGGCGGCAGTGACAATAAATAATAAAAATATATAATGTCTGTACGGGATAATGATAAAGTAAGTGAAGGAAAGAAAGAAAAAAGAACCTCTGCGGCGTATTGGCCCAGGTGGAAGCGGCTCGGAAGTGTGGTGGGAACCAGGCAGCCGCGGTCGTCTCGTTACGGATGAAGTAATTCTTATCATAATATAATAATATTGTAGTTCCTATATACCCACTGCAGTTTATAGAAATATATGTAACCTGCCGTGTATAATATAATTTATATAGGCAGGTATATAATATGTGGTATAGTTGCATCATCGCCGCAGCCGACCGGTCACGATAGTTGGTATAAAGTATGTAACATTACACTCTCGCACGTGCTCGGTGGTTGACGACCGGCTATCTGCAGATGCACGACCTACAACAACGCGTATCTACATCACTTTAATATTATACCATCCTTTTTATTATAAAACTATTGAGGAGATTCGACTGCCGCGGCCGGCTGGGTTTTCTACCAAGTATATCTATCTTTTCCCAATTGTACCGACATCCTATAGTTGACGGATAAAGACTTCAGAAAACATAATATCTGCATTTTTCGTGAAGTTAACTAATGGTTAGTTAACTAATATTAATGTCTTTTCCATTTTTTGAAATTGAAGTTTAGTTTTTTTTAACCCTTCAAGATTTAATTTTTAATTATTTAGAATTTGAAACTGTTAATAATATTAAAATAATAATTTTAAAATGTAAGAAAATAGTTTTCAAGTAAATCCCATGAATAATTCAAATATTTTTATTGGGCATATAGGTTTAATTAGTACAAGAAAATTGGAAAAATATTGATACTGTTAGCAAAAAAAAATAAGTAATATTCGTGTACCTAGCTTATATTATAATAATAGACGTGTGTGTACACGTGCGAGAGCGCTCCACAATTTCTTTGACCCTATACTGTCCCACACACTATAAAATATGATATTTTATTACTCACGTATTTACACAATATGCACGAAATAATAAAAAAATTGCCTATATCGAACTCCTTAAAAACGGTCGGTATGGAATCCCCTTATGGTAAAAGTGGGTCGTTCGCAAGACGATATACGACCGACCACTTCCTTCACTCTACACACCACACAACGAGACGTTCGACTCTTAGGTCACCGAAGTCGTCGTCATCGTCGAGAATGTCGTTATGAGGCATTAAAACGCGTTATATTATTGCGTTATACAAGACCAGCGGATCGAGACTATTCGAGACTATATTATTTTCATACGTATAGGATTCTACGCGGAATATCCTTCGGCACTAGCTGGGAATCCGAAAAAAATACGTCGTGACGGAGTTTAATATCGACTAAAAATATAGGTACAGTCTTGTTAAAACGTGAAGTATTTTAATACATTTGTCATTAACACATAAAAGTCTGTAATATACGTTTGTGTTTGCAGTTTTACCCAAATAGAGTGTTTATACTGTGTATTATAAATTATAACTAATTCTAAACAATTTTATTCTACGATAAATGTATTTGTAAATAGTAAATGCATCACAATATTGTAAGCTAAACACATAATACTTAAGCTATTTATTAATTTGTCCGGAGTTTTGCCAATTTTATACAATTATACCTAGTACCTACCCAATCTAAATAAGAATATTATTATTAAAGAAACCAAAACCTATCGTATTATTAAAAAATAACTTATTGTATAAAACAATAATTCCTTTATCTTTGCTTTGAAGTTTGAATTCAAGATGTCAATGTACAAAATCCAAATGATGAATGTCAAATACTGATTTGACTTACAATATATAACTCTTATAAACTGCTAATAAAGTATTAAGAAAGTTCTTAATGTTTCGATATTGCCATATTGCATGGTGCTTCGTGAGTACCTATATTAATTTACGTCATAGTTCGGTGAAATAATTTCGCCATTTTTTGTGCATAAGTGCATATTTATAAGAACGTAATAATATTTCGTAATTTTTTGTGCATATTATAAATCGAGGCCTACAGTTATAACTTCTTAAAACACACTCATTTATTCTTAAATTAATTTGAGAAACATAAAAAATTAAATATACTGAAATACCCATATTATTGTAGCATGTAAAAAAATATTTATGCAATCTTAAACATCTTTACACTTATTTTCATAATTTTACTGTAAGTTGTAACACATATCATTATAATAGTCTATCTCTTCATGAACATTATTTATCTTCAAGGCCCTGGAATAGAATAAGAGGGAAATTGGGGCATTAACTATTAATTTTTATTAATAACACAATAATATTATGTTCAATATAATTTAGCGGATAAATATTATTATAGCTTACAATATTCCGATTAATACTTATATGTCTGTAGAGGTAGACACGCATATGCGTATACATTATAAATTTTATTTAATATTTATTACCTATATTACGAACACGAAACATTTTAATTTATATTATAGGTACAGAATGTAGTAATACCTATTTAATATTTGAATTATTACTGGTTGTGACTTATTCGGTATGTAGAGCCCGAAATTAAATGTTTGAGGCACGCGCTAGGTTATTTTCAGAGGCCCCAATATGAAATAAAAATATTGTCTATAATTGTATTTTAAATTCATAAAAAATTAAATGTAACTTATATAAGTATTCAATTACATTTTAATTTCTGAGCTGAGCGATGAATGTATTGGTTTTACAATGATGTGTTTTTTTTTTAATTTTATTTTTTGTATCTGTGTACACGATAAGTACATAGTCGAAATATTGTTTTGATTTTCAATTTCAGTATCTTGTTCGATGGAAACGTCAATCTAGTTGGTGCACTGGGGAGGTCAAAATTTAAAATTCCCAGTACTTTTAAAAAGCGCCAAGAAAAACAAAAGAAAAATTATGGAAAAACGGGAATTTTTACGCAAAATTGAATTTGGTTTTTGGTGTAACATTAAAACAAATGACCGAAAAAAAAAAGTAGACAAATGTAGATACATGAAATTTTCACTGGTTGTTTATATTTGCATTTTCTATACACGATGACATTTTCAAAATATTTTGATTTATTTTGAACTGTTTAGGTACATTTTCATTTTTTTAGTTTTTTTTCTAGAAATATCAATAAAATTTTATTTGTTGGTTAAAAAAACTTGAAAATTTAATAGAAGGCTCCTAGTATATTGTTTCAAAGGTAGATGAAAAATTATTAAAAATCGTAAGTCACAGTTTTTTTTTATAAGCATTTAAAGTTCAAAAATTGACAAAATATGGAAAAATCACGAAAATTAGTAAATTATTTTGAGTTAAGAATTCGTAAAAATTTGTCTTTTTAAATCTAAGATTTGAAAATGTAATATAAGATTACCCATAAGTTTGTCTACCTTTATCAATAAAAAATCTCTACCGAAAAGTCAAATTAAATTTTTATGAGCGTTTGAAATTCAAATTTTTACAACATTGGATATTCACTCGATTTCTCATGTAGCGATTTCCTTATTTTGTTGTAATTCAAAAACGAATAACTATAGATACATGAAAACTTCACTGAATGTTCAGATTAGCATTTCCTATACACTGTACAATTTTGAAAATATTTCGACTCTTTTTGAGCTGTTTACGGACATTTTCAGTTTTCAATTTTTTTAGTTTTTTTTTTCTATAAATATCAATAAAGTTTTATCTGTTGGGCCTAAAAGTGTAAAAATGTAATACAAGGCTCTTGATATATTGTTACAATAGCAGTTGAAAAATATTAAAAATACATAGTCACAATTTTTTTTATAAGCATTTAAACATCGAATTTTGACAAAATTTATCAAAATCTCGAAAATTATCAATTATTGTAATTAATAAATTATAAAATGTTCAGTTTTTATAGCTAAGGATTGAAAATTTAAAACAAAGGTTCTCATAAATAGTTCATACTGTAACCAAAAAATCTAAAAAATATATGAACACAGTTATTTTTTACAGACATTTTAAATTCAAATTGGGACGAAATTACATATTAAAATCAATATTAACGATCTTTGTTTTTGTTGCAATTTAAAAATATTATTCGGGGATATATGAAACTGTAAAACCAAAATATTATGGCCTATCCATACAATCTACCATAGTATAAGGAATAATAAGTATGTTCATGATAAGACTGTGCATATTTTAAGGAATTTATTCATAAATTCCATATAATTTAATACCATAGATATATATATATATAATATGTCTTAAACCTAGACTGACATACCGTCTTCGCTCAGAATCGTTTTTCTTATACAATGATATTGTATCATTGAATTAAAATTTAATACCATCCATTATACAGTGACCCACTTGTAACCTACTGTACAGCAGAGCGACATCCACTTACCCACCTTTTTTTAAATAAAATTAAAAAATTTGATTTATTCATTTAAATTTAGATAATTTTTTATAATTAGTTATGTTTTGACAACAATAACATTATTAACATTATATTTCTTAAGTGTATGTTGAAATATGTTGTATATGAATTATGATTTCCATAATAATATGTCGGTTTAATAGATTAAAACAGTACATTCAATTATGTGCCATGATTCATAAATTTGAAGTCATTAGCACAATTACAAATGACACACGCCGTTAAGAGCTGCAAATCGAGAAAAACAAACCATTATTATAAACGTTCCTATAACATGTGTGATGTACCTATTACAGTATTACTTCTTAGATATTACCAAAAATTGGCTATTTGTATTAAATATTTTAAATTTTAAGCAAGTCATATTATAATAATTATAGCTTATAAATAAATAAAGGCTAAAAACTAAAAAGTTAAAAAATCAAATACTATTAACGTTTCCTAACTCACCTTCGTGGTATAATATTATGCCTCCGTCCACGCATGATGAGAAAATGTTCAACAGGACGCGTAACAGATAGGGTGGTGCAACGAAAGAAGTCCCTGGCGGCTGCGTGGTTGTGGGTTGATTTTCTGCAGCCCGGCCAAAAATGTTAGCTGCTGCTCGCGATCACGCTCTGGATTTTGGCAAACAACCCTCCCTGGTGATATGGGTGGCTAACAATGACGTACGTGACCCAGTCACAGCACTCGGCACTCGTGGCCAACCAATAATCGTGAGATGGATGGTTGCGGGTGGAGGGTCACTTACTAAGTTCATCATTCACCCAGGCGACGGTGCGTACGAACATAGGCAGACAAGTTGATGAGGAAAGTAGTATAATATGTATCTACGACGTTTAATATTTTATTCGGTTATTGGGACTCAAAGTGTAAAGTGTATGGATTGTTATGAATAACGGAGGGGATTGAGTCATGGATTTATACAAATCGTCATACTATAAAGTTTTAGATTTAATCGAATTTTAGAGAAAATATTGCTTAGATTTATTTTATAAATCTTATATTTACTAAACGAATTTGCATAACCACACTACCCTTTTATTTATGTTAGATTGTCTAAATAGTCCTTCATAAGTAAAAAAAAAAGTGGAGACAAAATGAAAATAGGGTGTTAGGGTAAAAATACGTAAAATATGTAAAATATTATTATAATGTTACAAGTCAAAATTATCTATATGGAAATAATCAAATACGTGTTTCTATTCCAATAAGAATGTTGATAACTAATGTACATTAAATAGTTTTTAAGTTTAAATTATACTTGCTACCTACCTATACGTGATATTAATATTTAAATATTTCAGATTTAATTTTGTTGATGTATATTGTACATAATATTATCTCAAAATCACTTTTTTAACTTAACTACGAGGTATTGCTTCTTAATGCTGACGAATATTATAAAAAAATCAGTTATAAATAATTAATAATCAAACACAAAAATATAATGTTATTTATATAACAAAAGTTAAAATAAAAAATGCGTTGAATATTTTTATTTATATTATAGAATATAGGTACCTACAATTATTTAAATAAAGTACTTTTAATTTCATTCTAAATAGTTTCAATTTAGTATAAAAAAAATTGACCATAAATAGACTAAAACAGAATCAGATTTATAAATAATCTATGAACAATAAGAAATCATTTTAACATTACATTCTACCTGGTAATATATTATAATTATCTATAATGCTCGTCAAACGAGAAAATAGATAACAAATATAATATGTACCCATATAGAAATTAATTCTATTCGATTTATACATTCTACCAAAATAAAAAATTATAAACAAAATATTAAAACAAG
The DNA here is from genome assembly GCA_949089665.1 of Macrosiphum euphorbiae. Taxonomy (NCBI): domain Eukaryota; kingdom Metazoa; phylum Arthropoda; class Insecta; order Hemiptera; family Aphididae; genus Macrosiphum; species Macrosiphum euphorbiae. Next base: position 18,999,381 of record CARXXK010000002.1, on the reverse strand, counting down.
AAAATTGTGTGTCCTTGTAGGACGACAGTATACATTCCTCGCTCCACCTAAGAAATTAAAAACAGATTTCTCGCGTTTTCTCTGTTGATTTCTTTTTGTACGGAAATTGCTTCGTAACCATTTTTGGTTTGTGAATTCTACAAAAACTGTCTTGTTGTTTTTTGGTATCAATAGCTTAGGACAGGCTACAATGACAAACTATAATATTGTAGTTGAATTCTTGACTGTCTTGTAATTTGTAATTATCGTAGTGCGTATAATTGCACACGTACTACTACGGTAATTGTACATAGTATATTTAATATTATATTATTATATATTATAAATGAAAATAATAACAAAAACAGAAGTTTATTTATGGCCACCATGGAGGTTGTGCAAATGTATTGATCTGAGTTTTGATAGATTTGTGTTGTTTTTTTTTTTAAGGGTCTTAAGGGCTTATGTGATTTTTCCCGTAGTCCCCGTAGGTCCGTTGTCACGGGCAACGAATGATAGTGACATAAAAAAATATACACAGTCAAACTATTATTATACGATGACTGAAATTGGATAATATTTGAACAATATTATCATGGGAAATGATTCCAAGTCTGGGCATAAACAAATTAAAAAGTGAGTTAAGTTAGTTTTAATTTTTAGCATTCAATTGTTTATAATAATAAATAATAACAATTAATACTCACTTTATAAAACTAATAAATTGTAATATCGATGAACCAGATACAAGATTATAGCTCAGTAGGTATTCGTATCAGCTATTATTAATATAATTTATTGTAAATATTTAATTGTAATTGTTTGTTTGAATAAATAAATAAATAAATACAAATTTAACACCATCCATTACAGTGACCAACTTGTACCCACTTGTACTGACAGCAGAGTGACACCCCCTTACACATTTTAGTATTAAAGGTGTAATTAAATCGAGCTTAGTTATCGATCCTCTGAATTAAAAAGAGGATTAAATAAAAGGTATCTAATACATTTTATTTAGGTAATTTAGGTACCTCATGGTTTTAAGTTTATAAATTTATATTTATAATATATTTCTCAGACTAATTATTTAAATGCTAAATTAACTAATTTAAAACATTGTACCTAGTCTTAAGTAAAAAATAAATAAATAAAATATTTTAATGTATATATTATTCATATTTCAAATTATCTCCCTTTTATCTTACACTGGATTATTAGAAATTAAATATTGTAAATCTTATTATTTTATACCAAACCTTTTTCAAATATAATTAATGACAGAACACTGACACTTACTACATTTTAAATAATTATAAATGTTTGCAAAAATGAAAAAAATTGTTTAATTCTTAATAATTATATTATTTGTATTGATTTATAGAAGGGAGAAACATAAATCGTTTTCATAAGAAAAATAAACAATTAAAAAAAATTTAAGTACTTTCATGCAGAAATGAATTATTATTTGATTTGTTAAATAAATATTTTTTAATATGAATAAATACAAGAAATATGATTTCAAATTCATGCCACAAGTAACAACATTTAATTTAAATCGGACAAATTCTGAGAATCATGCGATGGCATTTTATGTACCTGATCATTCTCAACAGACGGAAAAAAACTGCCATCACCGTTTCTTGTTTAACTCCTTTTATAATTGCACAGACGCACAGAAGTTATTCTAGTAATGATACCAAAGTTGACTTTTTTAGATTAAATAGTTATTTTGAAACCAATGGTAAAAATAATAATGTTTTATTTATCTTAAATAATAATTTTTCGCAACCCAATATTAAGATTTCGTTATGTTTATTATTAATTAAAATAAGATATTTTTTATTCAATATAATGCAGTAATACCTTCTTCAGGTTTGTGAAATGCTTATTTAGTGCAGGAGGTCATTACATTAATAAACGAAGATGTACAATGCTGATAAGAATGTGGAAATAACTTGCTGACATCTTATTAATATCATACCTAATTTATAAAATATCGAATTAGCTCCTTTCACTTATTATTTTTGTTTCCTGTAACGTATTCAGATGTTTATTACATTCTTAAAAGTTATTACATTATTTTTATTTTATAATTTTTTTTTTTTTATACATTTCTTCAAGTTAATATTTATTTTGATTAATTTATTATAATAATATAGAATAAGAATATTTTTGTTAATATTAGTTGTTGTATGTTAAATGTTATGAGTATTCATAATGTAATTATTATATCATATTATTTATTATTATACTATGTATGTTAAGAGGACGTTGCACTACCATATTATGTTGTCTCCGCCTTACACACGTACGGCATAGCAAGAACGTTTTGGCGAGGGAAGGAACCGAGAAGGCTATAGTCATAACTAAGAAAAGAAATTTTCACCACATATAAAGAAGAACTTTGACTGTGCAATATCGTTTTAATTTTTTTGATATCACTTATACGAAACAAGTTCTTATTGTTTCAAAATCCATTATTATTTGTGTTTTTCAAACTTTAATAACTTTTTTTGAAGTTCTGATAACGAATAAGATAAAAACAAAATATTATGTAGCAAAATATTGCACAGCCAAAGTTCACCATTTTATGTGGTGAAAATGTTGTTTCTTAGTTACGGCTGTAGCGTTTTCGATTCTTTCCCACGCAAAATAGTTTTTGCTATGTTGTACATATTTTGTAAGATGGAGAGACACATGCGGGTGCAACGACATTATATTGTGAAAACTAAAAAAAATAAAAGAACGTTACACTCGCAATTTATTATATTGTTTCACATGGATAATAACATTTGCGTTCTGCAGTTCCAATTTTGTGTTGTTACTTGTTATATTTAACTATTGGAGTGAATTGGTCTATTATCAAATTCAAATAAAAACATTAACGGTGTTTTCTCGTTGTTTATTACAATATTTTAATTTCCAAGCGATTTGGGAATTTTTAAATTTGAATATTATGTAAGCACACATAACTATACTTAAAAATTAAAATATTGTAAAAATACAATCATATTGGTAATAAGTAACTCTAATATTTAAGAGGACGCCACAAACGCATGCGTTGTCTCCGTCTTATAAACGTGTAACATACCAAATTATTACGCTCATCAGTTCACGTATATGACATGTTAGCTTAAAAATTAGAGTGATCGACCTATTATAAAACTTGATGGTAAGAACATTATCTGTGTTTTGTTGGAAGTTTTTTTACGATATTTCAGTTTTTAAGTGAGTTATGCGTGTATAATAAATGTAAATTAAAAATGCTCATAACTCACTTAAAAATTGAACTATCGTAAAAAAAACTTCCATAAAAAGAGATACCTAATATTCTTATCATCAAGTTTTATAATAGGTCGATTCACTCTAATATTTAAGATAACGGCATAAAACGTGAACTGCTGAGCTCAAATTTGGTATGTTGGGCGTTTGTAAGACGGAGACAACACATATGGTTTTGGCGTCCTCTTAAGCTAACAATACAAAATTGGAATTACTTAACCGATTGAAATATTCAATTTTTTTGATAAGTAGGATAAAAATCTTAAAGTTTAGAAAAAAAGTTTATTGAATGAAAATTAAGGTGAACTAAAAAAAAAACCGTAAGATTTAAGATAAGCATTTAACAAATATAAAATGAAAAATCAAAGCCAAATTTATTTTCTTTGATCAGTGACTAAAACACAATATAATAAAATAACACAATAAAATACTATAGGTAAAATACAAATGTATAGTAATTAAACATTATTTTAAATTTAATTCTTAGACTTTTCGCACATATATTTAGTGTCTCGAGTATGAGTTATGGCTATCAAGCTGTAGAAAAACAACAATAACCTCATTCATTAACATCTATTCCACATTTCCGCTGTTACAAATCTTCGACAATATTATATTATGTTTGTACATTGCGCGTTTGTGTGTTTTTATCAAACGTCGACCTGTGTGAGTAAATACTAAATAGTAAATATAATGAAATAAGACATAAGTCATATATGCATCTATAGATACCTATTAGGTAGGTAAGTAGGACGTAGTCTACGTATAATATTATTGTTTAAGTAGGCCACGAACTTGTTGCCGTGGTCATTCAACCGCCGGTCGACGGCTTCATTGTCTATAATATGATAATTAATCATACTAATAGTAATAATAATAATAAAATAACCGGGCTTTACAATTTCGTATACATTACTAAACATATTATTATGTATATAATGGGTGAGCGTGTGTGCCGTATGCGGTGTATATGTGTTGTGAAATTATGCAACATTGCCACCAATCATCTACATAATATCTTTATTACTATTTTCGATTAGTGTAATAGTAGTATCATAGTATACACACATTACACATTCACAATGATGAACGGTCAACGTCGTCACGTAATATCGTTGCGGTGAGGCATAATATAATATTGCATATCAGCGCCTCACTATCACTCCTGAGTGTGTGATACTGTGATTAGTGATTACTGATTAATGATTATGAACTTAAATACTAATATTAATATGTATAAAGATGTATTTTTCTTACACAAGACTATGTCTTCTAAGACATAGATATTTATTTTTTTAAATACGATTTATTATGATTACCAGATTAAAGTAATATATACATTATAATTGTTAGTGCTAACATTTATCAGATAAATCGATACAACTATTCCCATATACCAATTTAAAAAACTAATTTTCCTGTGCGGCATTTATATAGGTATAGGTACGTATCTGATTATGATAGGTGTATTGATTTTACAATGATGTTTGTGTTTTTAATTATACGATAAGTAGTCGAAATATTGCTTCGATTTTCGACTTCAGTATCTTGTTCGATTGGAAAGTGAATATCGTTGGTGCATTGGGATGTCAAAGTTTAAAATTCACAGTAATTTTCGAAAGCGCCAAGAAAAACAAAAGAAAAATTAAGGAAAAACAGGAATTTTCCACAAAATCGAATTTGTTTTTTGATGTAACTTTAAAACAAATTACCGTAGATACATGAAATTTTCACTGGTTGTTTATATTTGCATTTTCTATACACAATAACATTTTCAAAATATTTTGATTTGTTTTGAGCTGTTCACGGTATACTCAGTTTCCAACTTTTTTATGGTTTATTTTATGAATATCAATAAAATTTTATTTGTTGTGTAAAAATACTTGAAAATTTAATAGAAGGCTCCTAGTAAATTGTTTCAAAAACAGATGAAAAATATTAAAAATCCTTAGTCACAGTTTTTTTTTTATAAGCATTTAAAGTTAAAAAATTTACCAAATATGGAAAATTCACGAAAATTAGCAAATTATTTTGAGTTAAGAAATCGTAAAAATTTTTCTTTTTAAATCTAAGATTTTAAAATTGAATACAAGATTCCTTATAAGATTATCTACCTTTATCAAAAAAAAAATGTCCATAAGAAAGTCAAATTAAATTTTTATGAGCGTTTGAAATTCAAATTTTTACAACATTGGATATTCACTCGATTTCTCATATAGCGATTTCCTTATTTTGTTGTAATTCAAAAACGAATAACTGTAGATACATAAAAATTTCACTGAATGTTTATATTAGCATTTTCTATAAACCATACAATATTTGGTCAATATTTTGACTCTTTTTCAGCTGTTTACGGACATTTTCAGTTTTCAATTTTTTTAGTTTTTTTTTCTATAAATATCAATTAAGTTTTATCTGTTGGGCCAAAAAGTGTAAAAATGTAATACAATGCTCTTGGTATATTGTTACAGTAGCAATTGAAAAATATTAAAAATATATAGGTACAAATTTTTATTAGAAGCATTTAAAGTTCAAATTTTGACAAAATTTATCTAAATCTCGAAAATTATCAATCTTTGTAATTAATAAACTATAAAATGTTCAGTTTTTATAGCTAAGGATTTAAAATTTAAAACAAAATTCCAAGTAAGTAGTTAATTCCGTTACCAAAAACTCTAAAAAATACACAAGCACAGTTTATTTTTATAGTCATTTTAAGTTCAAATTTGGACGAAATTACTTATTAAAATTAATATTAAAGATTTTGGTTTTTTGTTGTAATTTAAAAATATTATATTCATTATTTATATTTTTTATAAAATCTCTTTCTATATAAAGGCTTGACAGATTTATAAATCTGTTTTGCATCATACTAGTCCGCAACCAATTTTTTAATTCGGTGCATAACAATGTGTTATTTTATAAAATTAGTACCTATATTATTACAAGTTGCAATAAATAATCTTACGATTAAGTAAGATACCTATAGTATTTATTCGTCTTCTATGAACCTGAATCATCGATATCTACACGTCTTCACTATTTCCAAATAATTTGTGTATTTAAACATTTTATTAAATATATTGAAAATATTTATTTAAAATTTAAACACAGTATGTAAAATTATACTGCTGTAATATTGTCTAGTAATATACCACCAAAGTCACAAAACGTATTTCCTGAATATTATATAAATTGTAGTAATTGTATATATTTTAGTAGGTACACCAACATACCAGCATATAATAAACCAAAATAGGTAGGTGTACTTTAAATAAAATATAAATAAGGAACATCGCAAACTAGGGATCTCCACAGTTCACTATGCCAAACCAGTCGCTATTTATCTCTGTGTCAATGTTTAAAGGTAAAACTATGTAACATTTCGTTCAAATTATTTCTGAAAAAATAACTGACATAATCTTATCAAGACATAATTTGTCAAACAGTAATTATTACAGCGTGAGATTCAAAATAAATTACACATTTGAAGCCACTTGCTATGAAAATTTTAACATAAAATGTACTCTCAGGATTTAATACGATTTAAACAACACAACGAAATTTTAATAACTAGGTCATAATTGTTGTACATACTTCATACATATTATTACACATGGTAATACATAATGCAAAACAATAGCAATTTAATTATTTTTCTTTTTGTAATTTAAAACTATAGTAGTTTCAAATCTCAAAAGATAGGTTAGTTTAAGTTAGGTCAGGTAATTTAAATTATGGTCGGCAAAGCCCTACCCCCACCTCCACGTGGTGCCGACTGGTAACGGAATTCCGGTTCCGGCTAACGGGGGAGGCACAGAAGTCAAACTATATAAAACCGAAAAAACGACCAGAAAGTGTCAACTTCGCAACTAAAATCAGAAAACGGCGAAGAGTGAAAACACAAATCCGGGAGACCATCCGGAAACGGCGTAACGACCGGCGAGTATCCGCACCCCAACACCTTTTCCGAAACTACCCCTCAGTAGAAGGCTTGCCTTGGGGTCAGTGTAGGACACCTGTAGCACGGCTACATGGCTGATTGCGATTGAGACCGAAAAGGGTTGCTGATGCAGCGACACAGCGCTACTGATCGATGAGGACAACTACAAATTACGGAGACAGAGGGAAAACTGCAGAAAACCAATATCGGAGAAGCACCCCTACCTAGAACAATCGAAGAGAACTGGATGACAGGATGAGAATCGAGGTCGGCTGGTTAACAATCGGGCCGAGAAAACACCGAACGTGACTTCAAGACCGGCGGGCAGCAAAGCTAGGACTTCAGCCATCTCTATTTTTAGAAAATGAACTATATAAGATAATTTAAATGTGCTCCCTTTAAGTGACCATCTCAGTCTTGTAAAAATGTTTAGTAACAATATGTAACATTAAATTGTTTAAATAAACGATACTCACGTCGCGTAAGTAATGTGAAAGCCTCCCGGCGTCGTCTGTTCTAAAATGATGAAAAAAAGTAATTTAAATTATAAATACCTCGGTTCACGATGAAATTATATTCTTTTTGATCCTTACAGATTATGGGTATTTGCAAAACATAATAAAATGGCTGACAAATAAATTAAGAGCCTATTTCCACCCCATGATACGATACTGCTGTGTAAAAATGCTTGTTATAATGTTATTTAATAATATTTCCATTATTCTGTTTGTCAACTATAAAAATGTTGTTTTTTTATATTTTAACTGTAAATAAATAGAACCTAATTTGATTTTTATAAATTTTAGTTTCTGAACAGATCGATGAATGTATTTATTTTACAATATGATATGTGTTTTAGATTCTGAGTGGAACGATGAATGTATTGATTTTACAATGATGTGTGTTTTTTTTTTTTTTTTTTTTAATTTTTTTAAATTTTTTTTTGTGTCTGTCATCACGTTCTAGGACAGTAAAAGTGCTTGGATTTTCTTCAACAGTAGCTTTTCTGACAGGAAAGTGAATCTAGTTGGTCCTTTGGGGGCTCAAAAGTGAAAATTTCCCAGTAGTTTTCAAAAGCGGAGTGAAAAACAAAATAAAAATTAAGGAAAAACGAGAATTTTTACACTAAAATTTGTTTTCGAAAAAATAGATTTTGTTTTTAGTGCAACTCTTAAACAAATGACCCTAGGTACATGAAATTTTGACTGAATGTTTATATTAGCATTTTCTATACATGATAACATTTTCAAAATGTTTTGATTTATTTTGAACTGTTTAGACACATTTTCATTTTCCATTTTTTTTTTATTTTTTTTTCCAAAAATATCAATAAAATTTTATTCGTTGGTTAAAAAAGCTTGAAAATTTAATACAAGGCATTTTCAAGCTATAGAAATAAGGTATTGTTACAATGCCATTTGAAAAATATTAAAAATCCTTTGTCATAGTTTTTTTTTATAAGCATTTAAACTTCAAAAATTGACAAAATATGGAAAAATCACGAAAATTATCAAATTATTTTGAGTTAAGAATTCGTAAAAATTTTTTTTTTAAATCTAAGGTTTTAAAATGTAATACAAGATTCCTTATGAGATTATCTACCTTTATCAACAAAAAAAAATGTCTATAAGAAAGTCAAATTAAATTTTTATGAGCGTTTGAAAATTTTACAACATTGGATATTCACTCGATTTCTCATGTGGCAATTTCCTTATTTTGTTGTAATTCAAAAACGAATTACTGTAGATACATGAAAACTTCACTGAATGTTTAATGTTTATATTAGCATTTTCTATAAACCATACAATATTTGGTCAATATTTTGACTCTTTTTCAGCTGTTTACGGACATTTTCAGTTTTCAATTTTTTTAGTTTTTTTTCTATAAATATCAATTAAATTTTATCTGTTGGGCCAAAAAGTGTAAAAATGTAATACAATGCTCTTGGTATATTGTTACAATATCAGTTGAAAAATATTAAAAATATACAGGCACAGTTTTTTTTATATAAGCATTTATAGATCGAATTTTGACAAAATTTATCAAAATCTCGAAAATTATCAATCATTGTAATTAATAAATTATAAAATGTTCAGTTTTTATAGCTGAGGATTACAAATTTAAAACAAAGGTTCTCATAAATAGTTCATACTGTAATCAAAAAAATATATGAACACAGTTATTTTTTACAGACATTTTAAATTCAAATTTGGATAAAAATTACATAATAAAAAACCTAGAATAACTATTTTAGTTATTTTGTTGTGATTGTATAATATTATTCGTGGGTACCTGAAACTTCTAAAGTATACTACTATATCTATGATAGTATCAGGGTTTGTTGTTGGTGTATAACGCGTTTTAAGTACTTAATGGATATTGTGATATGATTAATTTGGAATTCATTATAGGTCAATTCTTTTTAATACCATAGATAAGTATATAATATGTCTTGAACCTAGACTGACATATCGCCTCCACTCAGAACCTACTGTACATCAGAGCGACACCCACTTGCCCACCTTTTTTTATTTTTCTATCTGTCATCAGTTTAACCTTTTAAAGCAGAAAAATGCTTTAACTTTCAACTTTGAGTGTGGTATCTAATAGAAAATTAGATCTAATTGATTCCTGGGGATGTCGAAAATTGTAAGCGGGAAAAATGTAATGAATTAAGGAAAACAATAATATTTATGCAAAACTAATTTTCGATAAAATCTATTTTGCTATTTATAAATACTTTTAATTGTTTAGCTCTATAGATAAATGTATTGATGAGTGTTATATTTATTATTTTTTTTTGTGTCTCTTCATGGTTTGGGGTAGTAGAACGGCTTCTATTTTCTTCAATTGTATCTTGTTCGATTGGAATGTGAATCTAGTTAGAAACATTCGGGAGGTCAAAATTTGAAATTCCCAATAGTTTTCAAAAGCGCCGGGAAAAACAACATACAAATTAAGGAAAAACGAGAATTTTTACGCAAAATCGGTTTTTGACAAAATCGATTTTGGTTTTTTTAACTCTAAAACAAATAACCATAGATACAAGACATTTTCACCGAACAATTATATTAGCATTTGTAATACACCCTATATAAAATATTCAAAATATTTTGACTTGTTTACAGACATTAAAAATTTTCAATAAGTTTTTTTTACTTTTTTTTTAAATGTACACCATAACGATTTATACAGTTAACAATAAAGGGCTATAAAATACATTTGTTTCATATTATTTATATTAAATCCAAAAAAATGATGCATTTTTTGAAAACACGTTAATACTTCCAATACTTTTTTTTATACTTTCATAGTTTATAGTTTATAGGTTCAAAATAAAATCAGAAATACTGTTTATTGTGGATAAATATTTTTATTTATTTATTTAAAAATTTAATTTATTAAAAAAAGGTGATACAAATTCAAATGTTAAATTTAAATTTCTTCATTCGCAGGCCACCAGTTGGGAACCACTGGACTCTAAAACGTATGAAAAATACGTGTGCACGAGCCTTTCATTTTTTTAAAAATTGTTCTAACATTAAAACCATTTAAATTTTGGCACCTTTTTAGATTTGCAGTTTTTAACATAACATTTTACAATAACGACTTGGTTTAAGGTACCCTGTACCAATGTAATTTTGTGCATAATAATTAATAATACGCTTAGGAATAATGATCCTGTTCTGTAGAATCCACCAAAATTGATATTTTTTTTAAAACTTAAACACGTTAATATTCTCCAGGCCACATCGAACTTCATTTTTCAATATTTTTATCTCAAATTTTATAATGTGTCAAAAATCATAAGATTTTAAGTGGTTTTTTTAAATAAGTTTATACCATTATTCGAAATAAAATTTAAAAAATGGAGTTTATGCGTCTTGTGGAAAGTTTCCTTTTTTCAGACAAAAATAGTTATCTAAATCTGACAATTCTACAAGGCCTGAAAATTATTCCCGTGAAGTCATATGCGTCCGCGCTCGAACAGGTAAAGTTTGTCAATTATAGCACTATAATGTTTCAGTAACATGATTATATTAATTTTATTGTAATATTAATTTTCTGGCCAAAAAATCATAATAGAATGTAATAACATATAATAACTTTTTGGTATATATGTATATATATTATATTTAGTAATATAAATTATAATCGTATATTTTTCCTCCCTTTACAATATTCTTAACAGTTCTATAATGACTTTAATAAATGAATGTGGTCAATTTAGAGTGGTTGTAAGTATAGGTATATTATAATTCAATTTAGTAGTTATTACGTGTGAATGACTTGAAAATAGTTGAAATAAAATAATTGTTTCCTATTTTTTCGATCATCAATGAAAGCATCCAGTTTAACAGAGGTGCATTTTATGTCAGATGGAAGCACAATCTGGTTTTGGTTTTGGTTTTTATAATTAGTAGAATAGCTGCTTATTTTTTTTTTTTTTTGAAGGTAGAAAAAAGCGAAGTAAGCCAATCAAAACTCTACAATATTAGTTTAAACACTACATCTATACATGACACAATGAAACATGTATTGAATAATTCTACTCTAATAAATAAAAAATTATATATTGTTTAAACTAATATTGTAGATATTTGATTGGTTTACCTCTCTATTTTCTACTCTCGAAAAATAAAAAATAAGCAGCTTTTGCAGTAGTAATAAAAAACCAAAAATAACTCATAAATAATTCATATTCTGTTTCCATTTTACAAAAAATCCCCCTCTGTTGAACCATATATACTAGTTAAAATATAACTTTGACTGGTATTACAATATTGTCACCATACGACCACCTCACGCGGATAGAACACCAGCAAGCAGAAGACACCGGACAACGATTTATGTACTGAACTTGAAGTTTGAAGTTAATTTACGAGACAGTTCACGTCAAACGCGTGTGCCGTATCACGTTCATTATGAGTAACATATATATTTACATCAGATTGTTCACGTCTGGAGCTATTCTGAAACATGAAACCGAAAATAATATAGAAACACATATGACGTGATGATCTGTGTCTCCGTGCAATTTGTTAATATGTATATCATTTTGTGTGAATAAAAGTCAAAAACAACACTTCGAATTCGTAAATGCTCACATTTATAAAAATAGCTCCAGTTATTAGATTTTAATAAAATTGATATTTTTAGAATCAGTTATTCGTAGATAATATCATGAAAAAAAAAAAAGTCTTGGGTCGCCGGCTGGCAAGTGGCCTGCCAAAAATGTTGGAATAGATTTATCGGATCAGTTAGCGTCATACTGCACTCCTATGAGAAAGAGTGTTCGGTGGTATCACAAGGTAGCAACTGAGATAATTTTAAATACTTTTGTAGTAAATGCTCAAATTATGTATAATGAACAACATTTTCGAAATAAACTCACCATACATAAATTTTGTGAAGTGCTTGTAGATGAACTCCTTAATTTAAAACCTACATCTTTACGTGTTTCAAATTCTGAACAACCTCTTGAAAATAGATTTCAAAGACGACAAACAATAAAACATAAACTCGAGGAGACAGAAGAAAAATGTTCAAGAAACAGAAAAAAAAGAAAAAGGTGTGTTGAATGCTATACAAAATTTTCGAAAGAACTGGGATACAAGTGAGTTCAAATTAGTTTTTTTTTTTAATTAATATGAATTTTTGATTTCTAATTTATTATTTCTAGGGAAGCTTTAAACAAGGCTAAGAAAGTTACAACCTTTTGCAGTCTTTGCCCATCACAACCATCTGTGTGCATACAATGTTTTGAAGACCATTTAAAAAAATGAAATGTATGAATACAATTTTGTTACTTTTTTGTATACATTTTTATGTTTAAGTATTATAAAGAGAATTTTTTTTTATCAATTTATCTAAGGTATCTCTATTTTTTTTAATTTAAATTTTAACGTTTTATACTACCATTAACTGCACTTATATATCCAAATATTACATTTTTTTGTATACAATATACATTTATTAAAGTTGAAGGATTTTATTGTTTTTTTTTTTTAAAATGATCAAAATCGTCTTGTCTACGCCATGGTACAATCTACATATTGTTCTCTCCAAGCCTTAAATAATTAGATACATTTAATGTTGATGTTAAATTTGGCAACCGGCGACTCAAGTGGCGTCACAATAATAATATGATTTAGGTCGCCGGCGACCCAAATAGCTTCACAATAAAAGACATCACTTGGGTCGCCGGCGGGCTTGTGGCAGTCAACGTGTTAAATGTTTATTAATTGAGTAGGTAACTATTATGAGTAAGATATTATATAGCTGACGTGGCCCTAATTAGTAGCAAGTACAATGTACAAGCATTATAATAGCGGCATGTCTATCTTATCTCCAATCACCACTAAGGGATGCAAGACCGGGTTGACTCTCTCACCGAGCCTTTAACGGCAAGACGAGATGGGGGACCGTAAGACGTACAACGGTCGGCTGAAAAGGCCTGTCGGACATTCGAGATTCGATCATCTGACCGATAACGCATCGTCCGACATTAAACTCATCGCCCGAGCAGCACGTCAAATATTATTATTTGGTCGTAATATTATAATACATAATTTGTGACATTCATATATTGTTTGTGTTGTGTTTTTTCAACACCTCAATCCTAACCAAACACTTCGACCGGACCACGATCAACCTTGATTCAACCCATTGGCGCTGAATTAATTTTTTTTTGGTGAGGCAATAAACAATTACTTATACCCACCTACCCTCATTGGATATTAGAACGATTTCAATAATTTCTTTACATTTTATATTAATACCTAAATTAATGTAATTAATTGTTTATGTTTTATTATGTTTCTCAGATTAGTCTTGTGCGCTTTAACTTTGGTAAAGCAATATTTGCATACAGACTTTCAGCGACTGCAGTTATTTAATATTTATAGTTCTTATCGATAATATTAATAACAAAACATAGAAAGCTTGTGGTCGTGTATTCGTCACTCGTGTATGCTGGATCAGTATTGGGTACGCTATCGTTGACAGTCTATTATAAGTTTTAACGTGAATTATTTTTAAAAAGTCATTTACTTTTTATTTATTAAATATAATATTTTGTTATGTACTAGGTAATGTAATATATATTAATGAATACTTAAAACTTTGTACCATGTTTAAAGTAAAATTTTAAAAACAGTATAGGGGGTGTGGGGGGGCATAGCCCCCACGATTCCATTAACTTACTATTTCAAAGCATACGCTAAGCTGAAACCCACGCTACGCCACTGCTAAGTAGGTACATCAAATCATTCAGTAATAATTAGAACTATTAAATTTTTTTCTTATACCCATGTAAATATATCTATATTATTTGGTCAATGGTTTGCATAATATATTTTTTTAGTATACTATATACTATATTAATAAATTAAGTAAAAATATTAATAATTGCGTTAGTTTCAATGCCAATATCATTTTCACCTAATACTTATATCATCCTATACATATAATAGTATAATATAGGTAAATATAGACATATAGCTAATAGTAAAACAATGTTAAATAAGGTTTTGATTAAAACATTGCATTATAAAACTTCATTGTATGTATAAAATAATATAAGTAAAAATTATAAGTCACAAAGAATTATGTTTTTGAATTAGGTATAGCGAAATAATGAAAATCGTTAATCTTCGTTTAAACATCTAATTTCGTCCAAGTTTCAACTTCATATTACTATAGTAAAAACTGTCCTCATATATTTTTTAGATTTTTTGGTAACAGTATTATCACTTATGAGAAATTTCGTTTTAAATTTCCAATCTTTAGCTATAAAAATTGAACATTTTATAAATTTTTAACCAAAAAGAAATTTGCAAATGATCGCGGTATTGACTAATTTTGTAAAAATCTGTACCTACTTAAAATTCTTCCAAACCGTTATCAAAAAAAAAAAAAATATTTGTAAAAAATTCAAATTAAATTTTTATGAGAGTTTGAAGTTAAAATGTTTACGACATTGGATATTCACTCTATTTCTCATGTATCGATTTTCTTATTTTGTTGTAATTCAAAAACGAATAACCGTTGATACTTAAAATTGATATCATATGTTTATTTTATCAATTTCTATACTTGATAAAATTTTCAAAATATGTTGACTTGTTTTGAGCTATTAACGGACAATTTTATGACGTATATAAAATTATAACTCTAAATTTTTATCATGTTTTAATTATTAAAAATATATTATAGTTTTACCTGATCATTCTATAACTGTTTGGCTTATGTTTGTTACATTTGTATCAAACTAATTGTCACTAAGCTTATCAATGTTGGTAGACAGGCTGGAAATCTATAAAATATAAATGTAAAAAATAATAAGTTTACTTGTTCATGTTATTAAAAATATTTAATATACTATTACCGATTTATACTCAACTACAGCTTTCATTGTAATAGAATTATTGCCATTAGTGTCATTTGAAATGATATGTATTATTTCTGAAGGCTGCAATACTTCACTAGATGTCTCAATTAATTCTAATAGTTAAAATAAAAATAATTTTGTAATAATTCAATTTTATTTATATGATTTAATAATGAACTTATTAATGCTGTTTTTTTAAAAATCGCCCATGTTAAATTGAAAGTTTGAAAAAGAACAGTTACCTATAATTATTACTAACAAACCTAATTCTATAGTTCATTATACAAATTAAATTTATAATTTATAAATTTGTAATGATCGTTTTTTAACTTAATTTTATCAATTTGCTATGATAAATTATATAATATAATAAAATAAAATATTCATATACCTCCTATGTAGAATACATCTGTGTATTATAATCAATTGAG